>CM060688.1:68704843-69144843 GCA_030686995.1 Artemisia argyi
ATCTACACAAAAACCACCACTATTTGAAAAAGAAATTTTTCTTGAATGGAAAAATAAATTTGAAAATTATGTGAAATCAATTGATCAAGATCTTTGACATATTGTTTCAATTGGTGACTTTAAACCAACAAAAACAAGTTTTGAAAATCAAGATGATTATCTCAAAAGAAAATTTGACAAAAACATTAAGGCTAAGATAATAATTTATAAAGCTTTACCAAGAATTGAATATGAAAAAGTATATTTTTGTCAAACGGCTAACGATATTTGGAAAAATCTTTTAAACTTTCATCAAGAAATTTGTCACGTCAAGGGTGATCAATTTAATCTTGAATATGAGTTAGTCATTCTAGAAAAATTAATGGATAGACACTTAGTTGGAATAAATACAAGTACTACGAGTTCAAATGTTTTTAATGAAGGTATAAACGACGAAGAACACATGTGTCAAGCTCGAAGAGGACTCATTTACGAATCATGGAGCAACACAGACAAAGATGAAAATGACCATCCGGTTTGTGATTGTCAAAAAGATAAAACTACAAGTAAGGTACAATTTGAAACCAAACACTTTTGCTATGACACATTCATTTTAGAATTCTCGAAATTAGAAAATGAGTCTAAACATTTTTGTAACATGGACCTAAAAACAATCTTTAACCATGAATCCTCAAAATCTTTTGAGAACAACTTTGAAAAAGAAATAATGTTAGAATATAAAATGTCTAGACTTGAGAGTAATATTTAAATTGATCTAGAATGCAAACTATGTCAAGACTACAAACATGAAATTAAAAGACAAAATAAAATAGGAAAAATGTTAGCTAAATTTGAAGAAAGCTCAAAATCTCTTGAAAACTTATTAAAAGGTCAAAAGTCATTTAGAGATAAAACCGGGTTAGGATTTAACTCAGGTGCACCATCAACTAGAAAGTCAAAGCAAATAAAGTTTGTGAAGCCTAGGAGAGAAATTTAGAAGTAACCCATTCTCTAAAGTTAACGATAAAAAGTCAAAGAATATCAAGGTTCTTATACTTCTTGTCACCATTTTTACCATGTGTTTATAAATATGTTTGACTAACCATCTCGGATCCATGAGAATTTGAGTATTTAAGCTTTCCTACAAGTTAGGATGAAATACACAAAGAAATGTTACTCTTGGTAGCATCTCTACAAACTCAAAAGGTACGATCTCTTTTTCTCACTCAATATTGTTCTTGTTTGTAGCTTAGAATTTTCTCTCTTAGTGTTAGTCTTCCATGCCTTAATAAGTACCACGATCCTAGTTTGTTATAACAAAAATTGGAACCTCTATAGCTAAAGGATTTCTACATAACAATGTGTTCAAGACTAAAGGTGTCTCATTGCATTAGATGATCCCTCAAACTCTTTGGCACAGACACTTGAAACTCTTGAGTGAGACTCACTTAATACTTGTCTACAAGTGAGCTAACTAAGAATTTCCTAAGTGATGAGATGACCTACACTTTTGTGATACTTACAAATTTGATAAACAAAATACTCCACAAAAGTTTTGGTGTAACGTCGTTGACACGTCAACCTACATTTTTAATCATGTCTTGATTAGACCATTTTTAAATAAAACTCCATATGAACTATATAAAGGTAAAAAGACTACATTAAGATATTTTAGAGTGTTTGGTAATAAATACTTTATGGGGAAAACTTGCCTGCTACAACAAGCAGGCTTTTTGCCTGCTTTTTCTTTGAAAAAAATTAAAAAAAATTTACGATTAAACCCCTGAATTCAGGTCACTGATACACTTTCCCCCTGAGCCCTATCTTTTTTACAAGCAAAGTAGGTAATTGCCTGCTGTGGAAAGCAGGCATCATTTTCCCATACTTTACACTTAACACCAAGGATTATTGTCACACCCCCAAAATACCTGAATGGCAGCGGAATGGAATACCTGGGGGTGACTGTCATAGCACCATAGTTACAGTTATATTGAACGACCTAAAGTGTCGTTTAGAAAATACAGCGTTTGATCATTAAAACATTCAGAGTTTACAAAGCTTAGGTCCCAAAAGAGTTTGCCCAAAATAGTTAAAATAAGTTCAACAAGATCAAACGTTTCATAAGTGCAGAAAATATGGTGAGACGCGTCGACTCCGCGACTCCATGAAGGTCCAAATGTATGCAACATGAGCTACCTTAATAACCTGAGAAATACATTGCGAAATACGGTCAACACGAATGTTGGTAAATAATCATAGGTTTATAAGTAAATCGTAAGTACATAAGCCACAAGTAATAAGTAAACCGACAAGAATGTCAAAAATGCTACATTGGCTCTTAAGCTCATGACCCCGAAGCTAGACTTTGTAATGCCCCACCAGAGTGTTTACCAGACACTCAATTCGTTAAGACATGAAATGCATTCGTCCCATTTGGAGCAACCCAAACACGAATGGAGGCGTCACCCTCGATAGATCTATCCACTCACTCTCGCTTATCTAAAATTAACGGTCCATGATATATATAAGGGGACTTAACTTGGTAGTAGGCAACTTAAGCAATGTATGGAATTTGATATACTTGGGCATGTACAAAAATAGTTGTGCAATGTAATCTCCCCCGTGGGATTTAAAATCAAATAAGTAATTAAAACGGGGCTATGAGAACTCACCTCGAAGTGATGGTACAAAGATGGTGCAATGAGGTAAAAGTAGTCGGGACAATGAGGCGCGAACACTATCCGCAACCTAAATGAATAATCGTGATCTAATTTAGATCATGCCGTGATATAATGAATGCACATGCACATGATACCTATACCACTCGTAATTTGGAAATACTAGTTATCGTTATGGTAAAATAGTTTCCATACTTAGGAAAAATAAGTCCATATATAGGAGTATATAACTCGTCATATTAACTCGTACGAAAAAGTTAGCGTTATGTTCCAAGTATCAAAACCTTAGAATGACGTCGTCATGTCGTATAAATATTCCTTCGGGTCGTATGTATTCATTTGTTAAGAAATTAGTCCTTAGTAACGTCTCTAGAAAATATACCATTTAGTACGTACGTTATTATTTTTATTTGTGACTATATATATATATAGTTTTGTCGATGTTAAAACGGGTATAACTCGGTCGTTTTAGGCTCGTTTTCCTTGTTCTTTATGTCCAAGGATTCGTTTTTGTATAAACTAGCATATTTTAGATAACTCGGCTCCTCTAGGTTACGTTTAGTACCTCTTTTTACCCATTGAAATATGCCAAACAGCAAGCAGTTTTTACAAAAATAGTTTTCGTCGTTAAATTTGCAAAAATCATATCTCCTTCGTTATAAACTCGTTTTAATCCGTTCTTTCGCCCAAAGTTTCGTTTTTGAATGTATTTTCTAAATATTTGGTCAAAAATTAGCCATCAACCACTGATTTTCCCACGAAATTAAAATAGGGACAGTAGGTATTTCAAAAGTTTCAAAAACCCTTTCTAGGGTTCTAATCTAGTTCCATCTTCATCCAAACCACTTTCAATCACCACAAAACTAATCTAATCCTACCATACACCTTCTTAGGGTGTCATGGGTTCCTAATCATCAAAACCAAGTAGATCTAACAAGGATCTAACCAAAAATCACTTCTAGGGCTTGTATGATCAAAAGTTTACAAAAATAAAGTGGTATAAGTTAATGCATGTATGAGATCTTGCAAGAAAAAAATATATAAACATAGTAATAACTTTGTAAAAATTATGAAATGAGTTTAGTAAACTTACTTGTAAGATTAGTGAAGTTGAGATGATTAAAACCTAATAATCCTTGAGTTTATATCTCAAAACTCAAACAAGGATACTATATAAACAATATAACACTAAGATCTTAAGAAAAATTCTTGTCTTGCTCCTTTCTTCCTTGTGGCCGTGGGTTCAAGAGAGCAAAAAGAGAGGAAGAAAACTTTTTGAGTTGTTGAAAAATGAGATAAGAAACTAGTAAAGTTTATATATGTATTATTATTATTATTAGTATATATCTTATTATATAAGAGTTAGTGATAGGCATTTATGAGAAAGGAGTGTGTAAGTAGATTTTGTAAGAAAATAGCAAGGGGGGGGGGGGGCGGCAAAGTCAAGGGAGGGGGGATGTATGTAAGATTTTGGTGATAAAATGTATTATTGTTGTGTATTTGTAGTTTTAAATTGCACCGGGTACCGGGTTAACTAAAAATAAATTTTAACGGAGTTAACCGGGTCATAATAAAGTTATAAAAATTATAAAAATAGGTTGGATAAAATTATTGGGTGTTTAGATAATTATAGTTTAATTTCCACGAAAACCGTCGAAGTTTTAGTAAACTTAAGTTAATAATTAAAATATATATCCAAAATACCGGGTAAATTAATATTATAATTTTTATATTATAAAAATGAATAAAAAAAATATATTGGGATCATAGTCGGGAGTGTTGGACATGTTAGTCACATTTATAGTTCGCGTAATAGTGTTTATTTAAAATAAACAGACGTAATTCGTTAATTATATTAAAAATATAATTTGAATACCCTACGAGTGGAATAGTATGCAAGTGCCATAAAGATGATATGCAGACTATTTCTAGTCTGTATGAAATGTCCCAATGATAATGCATGAATTCGCTCCTGAACCAATACGGTTACGCGAATTTTGAATACCCGTAATCTAAGTTTACGATGACATGAGTAATGCACGTGAATAGTGGTTTTCTCTCGAAAATGAATAGTGTCAAGTGAATAGTAAAATTTCTGAACGCTTATCAGAATGTCGAATTGACCTCAAAAATGATGAATAGTGATCGATGAATAGTAAATGATGAATAGTAACTTGTGAATAGTAAATTGTCGAGGTTTGGAAAATGACCGGAAATTACGAGTTTTGACAGTCTTCCCTTCTAACAGGAACTTCGTCCCGAAGTTCAGTTTTGGTTGGTCTCTGAAGTATATTTGGTAAAAAGACGTGGATACTTGAGTTGCATTTGGTCTTCCCGTTCCCAAGTAAATTCGGGTCCTTTTCAAGAATTCCAGCGAACTTTCACGATAGGAATTTTTACTTTGCTTCAACCGTTTGACCTCATGGTCCATGCTTTCTACTGGTTCTCTTACCAAGTTTACGTTTGTCTCAGGGTTGGATTCCTTTCCAAATGGGATTATGATTGACTAATCTGAAAGTCATTTCCTGGATTTGATTAGGTGAAACATAGTTGTGTAATCCGGCTGTTCCTTAACAAGGCTCAAGTCTGACGGCCACTAGGCCTACTCTGTTTGAACTATTAAGTGGTCCAGTGTATATCGGTTTTAACTTTCCAAATCTCTTCGAATAATATCATGCCTTTCCTAGGCAGAACTTTCAACGTAATCTGGCTATCAACTTGAGGTTTTAATGGTTTACAACTTATAGAATTTGTAATTGATCCTTGACTTGTAGGAAATTTCTGGTTATTTCATGAATGTCTACTAGACTAGTGAGTTAGGATTTTTCCGAGTTTGGTTCGTCAATAGATGATCAGTGCTTCTTCAGGTTTATAATGTAATATGAGTAATATATGTTGCTGAACTCTGCCAGAACTCAAATCTTATACATCAGCTGGTCGATTCTAAAATGAATTTTAAATGGTCCAAAACACTAGAGGTTCAATCTCTCGTGTTACCCAAAATTGTATCATGCCTTTCCAAGGCAAAGCTTTCAACTTAGTTCGTTTCCTCACGTGAATCTAGTTGGTTTGCTGTTCAAGGATACCCAATCCGTATGATGTGCGTCATGTACCAACCTAACCTCTATCAGTTTCTCGTTTCTTGTAACGGGTTCTTGACTTGTGAATTTCCTTTGTAGTTCCATAGTTTAGTTCTAGACCAGTGAATTTAACTTTCCGATTTCGGTCTGTAAATGGGTAATTGGTACTTCGACCATAAAGTGCCTCAAATGGTGTAGTCTCTACGCTCGTGCGATAACTATCGTTGCAAACGAATCTGATTTATGATAAAAGGTTAGTCCAACCATTTCTAGAGTCAATCACTTATGCTCTGAGCATAACTTTCCTATGTTTGAATCGTTCTCTCATTCTGACCATCGGTCTGAGGATAATAGGCGGTGTTTACATCTAAATAGGGTTCTGAAGGAAATCTTAAAATGATAGCTAGAAGTCTGAGGTGATTCGATCACCTTTATCAGGAACAATTGAAATAGGTACAATAAATCTTGTGACTAATTCCACAATATTACGTCTTTCGAACACGGCGTTATACGAAGAAGATAGAATATGGGTAACAATGTTTGATTCTTTGTGTTTTGGTCTAATGAATTGCTAAGACATGTGTCATTCTTTGCCTACTGTGCTTGGTCTCCATTACTGACGTTTGTAATCATTCTATGGTGTTCCTCCTAATTTCCTTCATCACACATTCTAATATTCCTTATTGTCAAGTCACAAAGCCCTAAATGCATAAGCGATGTAGCATGGTGATTGGTTTTCAAAATTTATCTCGCGATTTTTGAGTTTTTGGTCGAAATCTTTTTCTGAATAAACGAACTTAGAAAATGGAGCAAATGGTTTACTAAATAATATCCTTCTTGATGATTCAAAATTTCAATAGTTAGGAAATGTGACACGGTTTTCAAATAGGTTGTGAATAGGACTGTTTACCAAAGTGTGATGTTTATATATTTCCCATTGTACAATGGTTTTGCTAAATATTGACTAAAAAGGATCGTATTTATTCAAAATAGGCAATTCAAAAATTATCTTCTACAAGATATGTGTTTTGTATAAACACAATTTTTAAATCAACTTTATTTAAAAGTGAAAACACTAACAAGGATAAAATGGTAGGCTAGGAAATGCTCGCATAAATGCATAGATGTCTAACGTTCGGTTTCTGATATTGGATGGTACCTATTGGTGGTTATCTGGCAAAACTACAAGCCTAGGTATTCAACCAACTTAAGTCTTGAGATGGTTTATCGTTGAAATTGCCATCATGATGGCAATATGAGGGTTTCAGTTGATACTATGTCGATGAATTTCCGTATTGTCTTCACATGTAGCTGGGGAGATATTCTTGAGTCTGATGCCTTTCTCGATGTATAGGTGAGGTTATCCAGAAGTTCTAGAGAACATAATGCTTTAGGGGAATCTATATCGATATCCATAATTCGAATCAATCATTCTTGTCGTAAACTCACTGCAGGGAAGTTTGCGTATGGATGAGACCATGTTAACTCAAAACACTTTACAGTATCGATTAGGAGGCTTGGTTTATTCCCATGGTGTTGCTTAGCGTACCTTCACAATGTGTTTGATCCTGTAGCTCAGTCTAGCTAGTACCTTTGAATAATAAATTGGACAACTAGGTCAAAGATGGTGGGTCGGATGGTCCAGTGGCATTTTAAAATTGTTGTTGAGTTATAAATTGTCTTGGTGTATACTTCTAGTCTAGGTTTGTAGTTTCGTAACCCTTTTATTGTTTTTCTTGTATCGAGGAATCCTCCTAGTACTTGATATGGGAAGTCTCTCCTAAAGAAGTCAATGGAAAGTCCAACTTAATGACTAAGTGTGTGACAGGTGGGGTAAGTATCCAGGGAGAATTTGTCAGAAAGAAATACTTATAAAAGAGTTTATTTGTTTAAAACGCTTTTGGATGAAGATTGTTATTAACAATACTTTATAAAGTAACTATTCCCTTCATGGCATAATCCTTCCTGAAGTATACATAGGTGATCAGGCTATGTATAGTTGAGGACTAATGATGCGATGCTTGATTTAGTCAAAATAATATTATTTTCCTCAAAAGCTTTAGATGGTGTTCAACGCGTTGTTATTAAAAATGGTATACTAATTATTTCCTTCCAAAGTAATATAAAAATTGTTTCGCGTAATAATAGTAAATATTTGGCGTCATATTGGATAATCAGTTTATAGTACGGTAACAAAACGACTTATTTTAGAAATTCGGTAAAAACAATTTCCCCATAAGGTAGTAAAATAGTTTGAAATAAAACTCGTTGAATGGTTTGTTGGATACATGGGTAAATACTATGGATTGGTAATAATCTACTAATCCGTCAATTACGAAATCGGTCAAATCCTTAATAAGCCAATGGTATAATGTTGCTAAACGATTGAAAATTGCGCCATTGCAATAGAAAATGGAATAAACAAAGGCTACGGTTATCACAGAGGTAACAAAAGATAGTCATTACATTAGATAGGAAAGTGCTTAATATAACTAGGTTACATCAACGTACTTATGGAAAGTACCAAAAGAAAGTACAACCCTAGAGGGCTCAAACTATGGTTCACATAACTAAAACATAAACTTCTTCTTCCAATTCTGGCTTCCCAACTCTGGGCATTCACTCTTGAAGTGTCCCACTACACCACAGCCAAAACATGTTATTGATGGTTTCTGATTATCACCCTCAGTTGGAAACCTGCAGTCCCTGGTTTTGTGGTTAACCTTCTTACAGTTGCCACATGGTTCCGGGCAACGTCCTAGGTTATGATGATGTTGGCACTCTTCACACTTAGGTAAAATACCAAGGTAATCATTCTTTTCCTTTAGACCTGTAGCATTAGGTTTAGCAACTCCTTGTCTCTTGGGTGTACTTGTGTGGCATTCTCACCTCGGTTGTTGTTCCACTTCCTTTTATTGTCACTTTTTCTTCCTAAGATCTTGGGGTGAGCTATGCGTTCCTTTGCTTCGATCGCCATCCTGATAGCTTTAGGCATGGTATCGGGTTCCAATGAGTTGACCCACATACGAATTTCAGGAGAAAGTCCTCCGATGTACCTTTCAAGTTTCTTGCTTTCTGGTTCATCCATTGCAGAGCCTAGTCGAGCGAAATCATAAAAAGAAGCAGTATACTTAACAACATCATCTCCTACCATGGTAAGGTTTAGTGTTTCCTGTTCAATTGCTTGTAATTCGCTTTTCACACAGAACTTCACACTCATCATCCTTTTTAGTTTCTCCCAAGAGTGTGAGTAAGCAGCATCAACTCCTACTACCTGGACATACTTAGTCCACCATTTCTGGGCATGCTCCTAAAAAGTGCAAGTGGCGAACTTAACTTTGTCTTCCTTACGGCAGTCACCACATTGAAAGATTGTTTCTAATTCTTTGAACCATTTGAGAAATTCCTTTGTGTCTATATTTCCGCTAAAGGAGGAGGGATTACAACCCATAAATTCCACGTGAGTAAGTTCCTTGGTGAGGGCGGTAGTTACGTTCCTGGCAATGAATTGTCCAACAGCGGCTTGCGTCATGCTTGGAGTGGTTTGCCTAAATCTATTTTCATCAAATCATAAGAGTCCATGAGAATCTATTGGTAATAAGGATCATCCTATTCATAACACATGAATATAATACATGAAGGTTTCGGTCTATATGGACCAATATCATAGATAGCACAACCATATCCATATGGTAGAGTCAACACTTGGTGATTCCGTTGTACAACAATCAAAATACTACAAGTTTCTTTGAACTATGCCACACCTCCCGTGGCTAGGATAATAGTAAAAGCTAGTAAAGATATAAGTCTAGTCTAAAGATTTCCTGTAGTCCTTCTAGGTGAAATCAGGTTTATGGCATCATAAGGTCGAGATAGTCCTGAAGTGGTGTCTGAAGTTGTGCATCGATCAAGTCCTAGATAGTGTAGATTCTAAGCCATTCTTGAGGAACCTGCGGATGTTCCTGTTGAGTCCGTAATCTTGGTATTATCCACAAGGTGTTATCTAATTCGTGGCAAGTGGAAATGGAAAAGGGAAATGACAATGGTGGTATTCTAAAGGATGAGAATAACATTGATGACAATGAGATCCTAGTGATGAGTTAGGAGATAATGGTAATAATAGTGAATGGGATACTACCCTCTTTCGCGCTATCTCGCGACATCTAAGAGGTAAAGTTAAAGTACGCACTATGGGGCGACCAATAGTGAAATAAGTAACCAACGGTGGTGGTAGTACCTAAGTAGTAAGCGTCCTACTAGTGAAGGAAAGAAAACATGCTATCTCCCTTGTAATAAGCATCCTTATAAGTCCATTAAAATTAAGTCTGAATACTCTACCAAACGGCATTCTATGTATAGGCTGAATGAGAACCTTGCTCTTATGACAATTCAATAGTGCTAATGGTGGTGTAAGTACAGCTGGTGGTATAATGGTAGTGGAAGATGACAAGGCATCTTCAATGTCGGAATCCGACGAAAGGATAACAGCGTGGGTATCTGAAGACATGTCACTTGTGAACCCGGTCAATATAATCATATATATATATATATGAGTATGGGTATGAATAACTCGTATAGTGTGTGCGTAAAACAACATATATAGTGAATATGCACCTATGATGAAATGATGAGATGCTATGATGATGTGGTTATAGTCTAGGGTCCAAGATACATCCTAGTTCGCTACAACCTTAGCTCTGATGCCAATCTGTCACACCCCCAAAATACCTGAATGGCAGCGGAATGGAATACCTGGGGGTGACTGTCATAGCACCATAGTTACAGTTATATTGAATGACCTAAAGTGTCGTTTAGAAAATACAGCGTTTGATCATTAAAACATTCAGAGTTTACAAAGCTTAGGTCCCAAAAGAGTTTGCCCAAAATAGTTAAAATAAGTTCAACAAGATCAAACGTTTCATAAGTGTAGAAAATATGGTGAGACGCGTCGACTCCGCGACTCCATGAAGGTCCAAATGTATGCAACATGAGCTACCTTAATAACCTGAGAAATACATTGCGAAATACGGTCAACACGAATGTTGGTGAATAATCATAGGTTTATAAGTAAATCGTAAGTACATAAGCCACAAGTAATAAGTAAACCGACAAGAATGTCAAAAATGCTACATTGGCTCTTAAGCTCATGACCCCGAAGCTAGACTTTGTAATGCCCCACCAGAGTGTTTACCAGACACTCAATTCGTTAAGACATGAAATGCATTCGTCCCATTTGGAGCAACCCAAACACGAATGGAGGCGTCACCCTCGATAGATCTATCCACTCACTCTCGCTTATCTAAAATTAACGGTCCATGATATATATAAGGGGACTTAACTTGGTAGTAGGCAACTTAAGCAATGTATGAAATTTGATATACTTGGGCATGTACAAAAATAGTTGTGCAATGTAATCTCCCCCGTGGGATTTAAAATCAAATAAGTAATTAAAACGGGGCTATGAGAACTCACCTCGAAGTGATGGTACAAAGATGGTGCAATGAGGTAAAAGTAGTCGGGACAATGAGGCGCGAACACTATCCGCAACCTAAATGAATAATCGTGATCTAATTTAGATCATGCCGTGATGTAATGAATGCACATGCACATGATACCTATACCACTCGTAATTTGGAAATACTAGTTATCGTCATGGTAAAATAGTTTCCATACTTAGGAAAAATAAGTCCATATATAGGAGTATATAACTCGTCATATTAACTCGTACGAAAAAGTTAGCGTTATGTTCCAAGTATCAAAACCTTAGAATGACGTCGTCATGTCGTATAAATATTCCTTCGGGTCGTACGTATTCATTTGTTAAGAAATTAGTCCTTAGTAACGTCTCTAGAAAATATACCATTTAGTACGTACGTTATTATTTTTATTTGTGACTATATATATATATAGTTTTGTCGATGTTAAAACGGGTATAACTCGGTCGTTTTAGGCTCGTTTTCCTTGTTCTTTATGTCCAAGGATTCGTTTTTGTATAAACTAGCATATTTTAGATAACTCGGCTCCTCTAGGTTACGTTTAGTACCTCTTTTTACCCATTGAAATCTGCCAAACAGCAAGCAGTTTTTACAAAAATAGTTTTCGTCGTTAAATTTGCAAAAATCATATCTCCTTCGTTATAAACTCGTTTTAATCCGTTCTTTCGCCCAAAGTTTCGTTTTTGAATGTATTTTCTAAATATTTGGTCAAAAATTAGCCATCAACCACTGATTTTCCCACGAAATTAAAATAGGGACAGTAGGTATTTCAAAAGTTTCAAAAACCATTTCCAGGGTTCTAATCTAGTTCCATCTTCATCCAAACCACTTTCAATCACCACAAAACTAATCTAATCCTACCATACACCTTCTTAGGGTGTCATGGGTTCCTAATCATCAAAACCAAGTAGATCTAACAAGGATCTAACCAAAAATCACTTCTAGGGCTTGTATGATCAAAAGTTTACAAAAATAAAGTGGTATAAGTTAATGCATGTATGAGATCTTGCAAGAAAAAAATATATAAACATAGTAATAACTTTGTAAAAATTATGAAATGAGTTTAGTAAACTTACTTGTAAGATTAGTGAAGTTGAGATGATTAAAACCTAATAATCCTTGAGTTTATATCTCAAAACTCAAACAAGGATACTATATAAACAATATAACACTAAGATCTTAAGAAAAATTCTTGTCTTGCTCCTTTCTTCCTTGTGGCCGTGGGTTCAAGAGAGCAAAAAGAGAGGAAGAAAACTTTTTGAGTTGTTGAAAAATGAGATAAGAAACTAGTAAAGTTTATATATGTATTATTATTATTAGTATATATCTTATTATATAAGAGTTAGTGATAGGCATTTATGAGAAAGGAGTGTGTAAGTAGATTTTGTAAGAAAATAGCAAGGGGGGGGGATGTATGTAAGATTTTGGTGATAAAATGTATTATTGTTGTGTATTTGTAGTTTTAAATTGCACCGGGTACCGGGTTAACTAAAAATAAATTTTAACGGAGTTAACCGGGTCATAATAAAGTTATAAAAATTATAAAAATAGGTTGGATAAAATTATTGGGTGTTTAGATAATTATAGTTTAATTTCCACGAAAACCGTCGAAGTTTTAGTAAACTTAAGTTAATAATTAAAATAAATATCCAAAATACCGGGTAAATTAATATTATATTTTTTATATTATAAAAATGAATATAAAAAATATATTGGGATCATAGTCGGGAGTGTTGGACATGTTAGTCACATTTATAGTTCGCGTAATAGTGTTTATTTAAAATAAACAGACGTAATTCGTTAATTATATTAAAAATATAATTTGAATACCCTACGAGTGGAATAGTATGCAAGTGCCATAAAGATGATATGCAGACTATTTCTAGTCTGTATGAAATGTCCCAATGATAATGCATGAATTCGCTCCTGAACCAATACGGTTACGCGAATTTTGAATACCCGTAATCTAAGTTTACGATGACATGAGTAATGCACGTGAATAGTGGTTTTCTCTCAGAAATGAATAGTGTCAAGTGAATAGTAAAATTTCTGAACGCTTCTCAGAATGTCGAATTGACCTCAAAAATGATGAATAGTGATCGATGAATAGTAAATTATGAATAGTAACTTGTGAATAGTAAATTGTCGAGGTTTGGAAAATGACCGGAAATTACGAGTTGTGACAATTATCTCACTAAAATTGACCCAAAGTCTTATAAAGGTATGTTTCTTGGATATTCACAAAGTAGCAAAACTTATATTGTTTTAAACAAAAATCTTAAGAGTCGAGGAATCGTTGAACATAACATTCGACGAATGTCCACCTCCCTCTAAGACATCACCTTCGGTAGATGATGACTTAGTCGAAAGTCAAATAATGGTAAAAACAAGTAAGCTTAGATAAGGAAGATGAACTATTAAATAGAAAAATTGTCAATATTAAAGAATCCAAATATCATTCATTAGATAGTATCATTGGAAACACTAATGAAAGAACATTAAGATCAAAAGTTCAGAAGATAAGAAACGTCTTTTGTCTTGTGTCAACCATTGAACTGAAAACTATTAACGAGGCCATAAAACATGAATCATGGGTCATAGCGATGATTAAAACCAATGTGATAAAAATAATTTTTGGACATTAGTTCCTCAACCAAAGAGTCAAACAATCGTTGGAACAAAATGGATCTTTCAAAATAGACAAAGATTATATAGTGTCAAGAAACATAGCTAGGCTAATAGCACAAAGTTATAATCTATAAAAGGGTTTTGAAGGTCTTAAGCAAGCTCCAAAAGCATCGATCATTATGTTTAGTATTATTGTCATTACCCTTTTTGTTGTAAGGGGGATGCCTTATGATTCCCGGTCATTACCTTCATATTATTGACATGTAGAGTTATAAATTGGTATCATGACATTACCCTTTTTGTTGCAAGGGGGACGCTTTATGATTCTCGGTCATTATGTCAAGTATTATTGACATTTAGAGTTATAAATCGGTATCATGCAAGAGTATATTTTTCTAAAATATCAACATCACAATGCAATTCTTGACAATGCTTTATGATTCTCGGCCAGTAAGTTAAATAAATCCCCACCTTCGTGTAGGAGTGACAATTCTTGACATAATACGATAATCAACACGAATCTAAAATGAAGTTAAGTAGATTTCGTCATTTCGGTGAAAAAAAAAACACTCAAACTGTCTAACACATTTAATAAACGGGTCGTTTTTGGGTTGAGTAAGTATTAACCCGTTTAAATATATAAACTTCAATAAGCAAAATATATAACTTGGATTTTTTGTTGGATTTGGATTTAAAATTCATTTATTATGTACATAATATGACATTTAATTATGATTATAAGTTGAATATAATTGCATTTGTTGTATAGTTATTTATATTTTATTCTTGTCGTTTTTTTAAAATCATTTCATTTTTCGATTTAAACTGTTGAATCAAAACATCACGAACATTTATGCATGTCTGGTTTACATATGTTATACAGATCTAGATAGAGTTGAGTCTTTTAACACGATTAATAAACGAATCATATTTAAGTAGAGATTATACCACCATGCTAACTGCAGAACCCGATAGGATAACCCGGATATAAACCACCCCCGTCCCCCGTTTATGCCATCTAGAATTAAAAAATAAATAAATAAATGTAATCCCCTCTTTTGCTATCCCCTCTGTTTTTTTCCCAAAAATTAAATTAACCCCCAAAATCAGTTTCTTCCCCCTTTCTCATCATTTTCACTCGATCGTACCCCGCAAATTAACCACCCTTCCTGTAACACTCTTTAACCGGCATCACTATTTCGCTCTCAGCATCATCGCTATTTTCTCTTGATCTCACCAGAATATTTTAAATTTATATCGATTGAATCATTTACAATTTTGGATTTGTACGGAGGCAAGCGGCAAAGTGACTTTGGATTCAAATAACAATTTGGTTCGTAGTTATAGTGTTAATCCTGACTTTCATTGGCCTTTTGATGTAATCGTGTGTTGTATAAATTGTGCTTTATGTTTGATTACTTTATCACATGATGCATTTTGTTTGAATTTTCTTGTTCTTCAGAAAACTAGTTTAGTTTTACTCAGTGCTTGATGTTGACATTTTTTATTTATGATTGAAATGTCGTATAATCATGCCAGCAGTTAGATTTTTTGATAGCTGGATTTACAAGACCGTTATTAGCCATGAATATGGCTTATATGATTCTTTAGTCTTATATAAAAAAATGGCTCGTTTATTTATAGCTAAGATAATCGTGAAGCTAAAATTTTGAAAGGCTTAGTCTTGTGGGATTAAGTTATGTCTAGCCTTTGAGACTTAACTATCTTGCTTAGAACATTCTTGTGGGTTGCTAAGATATTTATTAGACTCTAATTCAAAGTCATTTGACACTAAATGGATCTAACAACATTAAACTTTTCGGTTTTTTATGGTTACTACAAGTGATGGTATTATTTCTTGCCTATGTGCCCTCATGAGCTGTCACCACCCTATGACCCTAGTGTTCTTGTTTAGTTTTGCTTTCAGTAACGGCCTTCCTCAATGTTGTCTTCTTTCATTTGATAGTCATTACAATTCTTTAATAACATTGCATTATTTCATGATTAGGGTTCATTTGTGTGTTTTTTAAATACTAGTCTTCGTTGGTGTAATTGTGTTAATGACTTTCTTAATGGTTCATTTGCTATTATATGGAAACGGATTATGTTGAATTTAAAAATGTGGCAGAATTTTGTTACTTCTCTACATCGCCCAAGCTTCCTATCACTTTGACTGCTATAAGTCAATCATCATCTAGTTCTTTAATGGACGCATACATAGATGGTTGTACACTTTTGTCATTCAATTCTCATGTGACTGATGACTAGAAGTAATGCAGAAAACAATTGACGACCAGCGCGACAAGTTACTTGAAGATACTAAGCTCCATCCTCATGAGTCTTTGGTACAACGTAAGGATAATTCTTTTAATACTACACATTGCAACAGTTTTTTGTTTGTTTGTTTGTTTTTCTTTTTTTTTTTTTTTTTTTTTTTTTTTTTTTTTTTTTTTGTGGTGAACTGGTGAACCATATATTACTATCCTTCAATATATACATCCATAGTTATTATACAAACAACTGTAATTAAGTAAAACATAATGCTAAAATACTAGATACAGAGCATTCAAACAAATAGCATACACTTGTCATCAAACATTCACCAATTCACCATAGGACTCTCACTATGTCCCATCCAAATCACTGACACAGATACATCCTCATATCAGCAATTTAGATACAAGCATCAGTAGAAGGCCTCATCCCTCCAGTCTATCCAACCATCCTCTAGTGGTAATGATCACACATAAGACTACATTTCCAGGTTACTGGCATCATCCTATGTGAACCATCACCAATCCTCCACAAAGTACCTCAGTTGACTTAAACTACATTTCCATCCAGCTGTTCAACCACCTACTCCGATGTTGTTTCCTCTACACACTGGGAGCAGGGGTCAGACAACTATCAGGCATCGTTTAAGCTACTTAGATACTTCATGGGAATATCTCAGTTACCTCTGGAAACCTACTTTATAATAATGTGATGCGTGGGAATTACACCAGGCTTCACCTCTCGAGGGATCTCGAGAAGCTTACAAACCCCACCAGGCAGTGTACCTGATCGTTGTAGTATAGTATAGTGACAAGTACCGGGGGATTGATCGTTCAACTCAAGAATAGTGTCACTAGGATTAGAAAGCCTAAAAACTAGGTCTAGAGGTGAGGGATGATTCTTTTTGTATTTTTATATTTTTATAAAAGCAAGTAAAATCTCAGGTTTTGGAAGAGTGGGCGGAATTAGTTGCTAGTCAACTAACCCAATAACTAAGATGCAATCAAAATAAAATAACCAAAATGTAAATAAAGTTAATTAAACTAGTGGTGTGAACAATAAATGGGAAAATTGTGTTTACTTAGATTTCATTACTCCCTAGATATCTTTTACAGGTTGATAGTTTGATACAGTTGCGTGGATAACGGGTTATATTCCTTAATACCATTCGTGGGGTGGCGTACGTACTTCCCCAACTCTATAAGCTCCTACTTCACTCCTATGTCGAGCCTGCAAGAAGCTCCTAACATGGGATCACTAGAATTCGCTCATGCATTAAATACAACCATAAAAACCTAGTACGCATTGGTTCATGTTTCTTAAGAAGTTCAAGCATGTTACCATATGGAAGTCTGCCAGTTTTCTTAAGCCTAACATCGAAATCATTCATCCGCAACAACTATAAACAAGCAATCAACCCATAATCAACATCTAGGTTTCACTACATCTAAGCAAACACACAATAGATCTAGCCTAGCATGTTAAAATCAAGACAAGCATAAGATATATTCAAACAACACAAAGACATATTGAATGAATTGAAAGGATACTTATCTTAATTGAACATGAAAGGTTTCAAAGGGTAAAAACCCTTGAAAATACTGATAAAATCGTGCTAGGGTTTCTCCAAGTTATCCCTCTAATTGTCCTCTCTTAGTGAATGAAAATTACAAAACTATATATAGATTTTCCAACTTGATGGCGTCAAGAAGAGAAATCTGACGCCGTCAACTCGCCGCCCATAATAATATCGGATTACCTAGATCCAGATCTGACGCTGTCAAGAGCAAATTTCCTCTGGCCGTCACGTGTAATAGGACCATGACGGCCTATGGTGACGCCGTCATGCCCCTTAGTGTAAAACTCTCTGGACCTTCACGGACTCTATCCTCTTCACCTCTTGTTTTATCACTTGACGCCGTCATGTAGAATTTGGTGACGCCGTCAGGTACTGTTCCCAGCAAGGAAAATTAAGACTTTGCCGTTTTCTTCACTTTTATGCTCCAAAAACGTCCAAAATGCTTCCTTTTCCAGAATTCACTCCAAAAGTACCTAAAATCACAAAAGGAACGATTTAGGGCAATATTTGATCAAATAAATTCAATTCCAGGCTTAAATGACCCCCTAAAAATGGATCATTTTTCGCCTCATCATATACCCTTACACTTGAGATTTGCTTGTCCTCAAGCAAATGCGCTTTTATTCTAATCAAAATACAAGTTAGGGGTCATTTAACACTAATATAAAAGTAATTACAGCAAATAATCGTTCCACTAAAGACCAAAGACAAGGACGGAGGTCATACACTAGCACCTCACAAATAGTGTTTAGATACTCACATCTCTCGGGTGTAATAAAGTATATATCACAATATGGAAATGGAAAACATCTCTCACTACCTGTCATAGCAAAATAGATTACCATAGGCTTGGGAAAGGATCAAACCTCCACCACTTGGCATAAGCACCTAGGATAAACTATCAAAGAGGTCTTTTAAAGGGTTATAACATTAGGTGTAGGGATATGGAAAACACGGTTTTGTTGGATAAAGGCAATCTTTACTGCTGGCGAGTTAATAATCTTGGTTAATTACATGTACAATATGGCGTTGCTAAGCGAAGACTAGACTCGACTTAAGCCAATAAATGAAAAATAACAAAAACATAAAACAAACATAGAATGAAATGGGATGGTAGTCCGTATGTTTTTTCTCTTTTCTCTTTTTCTATTTTTTTCTTTATTTTTATTTTTATTTTTTTGTTTTTTTTTTTATTTTTTTTTGCATACACTCTTACCCTACTATCCAAAATAATACATCATAGGGAATGAACCCTTACACTTGAATTTTTACATACTTTACAATAAACTAATCTAATGACTCGAATTAAGATAATCAAAACACTTTGAGTACTTTTTAAGATTAACGCACATATGGGGGTAATAATATGATGTTCTTCCCCATTACTCCATAACACAAGTACTTTACCCATGAGTCCCAATCGTCCCAAAACAATATATACAAGGATATGACTCAACTTAGCAACCATTTAATCAATTAGATAATTAACTAAGGGTTTAAACAAATAACAATAATGAACTAAAGATGAGTGCATACACAGAAGGCTAAGGCGATTTGTGTGTACATTTAAGTGGGTTGTAACAATTTCTTCCTTTAAGTAAGATGCTTAAAGTTAGAAACGAAAAGATAGGCTCGGAGGGGTGTACTAGGGGTTTCGTGTACTAAAAATGAGTACAACACTAAGGGTGTGGGAAAAATTAATTGACTTAACTAGCCAAATAATATGACTTAAATGGTCAAGTAATTACGATACAGGTTTAACACAAGGGTGATCCTAATGCCTCTTGTCATGTAGTAAATGCTACTACACGAATGTAGTCTCACTAGCGGTCTCGGGATGCATCACTAACGCAAGTTCTAGAATCTAAATGCTACCGGTACACTCATAAGCACTAATAATAAATGATTTTCCTATCAAATCTAAAGGCGAACCTCACATATTTGGGTGGAAATTTTTTCTGAATGGTACGGTTTTGTGCTAGTCATACAACTCCTATCCATGAGATGCTTGCTAAGGCTAAAGTTTCACTCCTAAATGTTGTAAAAAAATTTTAAATTTGGCGCTAAAATTACACTAACAAGTATTTCTCTTAGTTTTATTACACACCTACCATCAAACAAACAAACTCAAGTGCAAGTGTATCCTATAAGGTATCATCATTTACCATCCCCTTACACTTAGGATGAACATTGTCCCCAATGTTCAATTAAAGAATGTAAAAGTAAAACAGGTAAAAGAATGAAATCAAATACTCCTCTGATTTGTTCGGTGTGGATAGTGTGGTAACAAGGTTAGATCTTCCTCCAAGAAAATGAACAATCAAAGCTTCCCTTCCAGAATATAAATCATCTTCTTGTCATATATAACCTGTTAAACCTGAGAAAACAAACAAGGCAACCCCGCGTAAAATCGGCGGCAATCTATATATACTAACAAATCCTAGAAAACAATGTAAGATATAATGCTTGTGGAATGAATGTTTGCAGATTTCCTAGAGTTTATAAAACTAAAGAATCAACAAAAACTTTAAGACTCCGTTAGAAAAACAAAACTAGAAAAATTTCCAGAATTTTACACATGACGCCATCAGGAATTATTTCCTGACGTCGTCAGAAGTGACCTGCATAAATCTTTACGTTAAGTTTCCGGAAAATTTCTGGAAAAACTTATGTTCTACTTCCTGGAAAATCCTGCAAAACATCATTATTACTCGATACAAGCATTTGACTCTAACAAATACGAATATACATGTTCATTTAATATTGTGGAAAATCATGATCGATTTTGTTTCTTAAAAACATATTTGGGGTTTCCCCTTACACTTATCTTTTGCGAAATACCTTTGTATGAAGTTAGGACGAAGTCAAACAACAAAATGAAGTATTTTCACCATTTTATTTTGAAACATGATCTACCAACAATAAAAATAAAACATGCATACGGAAACAAATAAAATCAAATAAACAAACAAACAAACAAATAAATAAATAAAGCTTGGGTTGCCTCCCAATAAGCGCTTGTTTTTGTTCGAGTCACGAGCCTGACTCTTCCCTTATTTAACGGAAATAGGGGAGGTTTTCCCTACACTTAGGATTAAGTGCGGGTGGAAGTAGCGATACACACCCTTAGGGTGAAAATATGTCACGTGAGGTAAGAGTGGTGGATGAATTATATGCTCAAAGGGGTGTGCTCCTATCATCATAACTGTTAATACAAATATCGCCTAAAAACGTTATTTATATTTTACGATCTTTGCTAAGTTTTGTTAATGACAAAGTATGAAGTTTAGCTATAAGTAAATCATCACTTTAAGTGTTTAAGTCTTGTTTAACTAAGGTTTACATTTCCTTTTAAACAAAACATTGTTTTTATTTCTTAAACTAAAATGAGTCTTGTCACATCATATTTATTTCTTTATATAATAAGGTCACATCACATTTAGGGCAAGTTTTGTCATGATGCATTTATGGAAAGAAATGTGTTTGACTAACTTTGTTGTTGCTTGCAAGCTTTGTATTTGACTTGTTATTATGAGATGTGACATTGTTTGGTTGCTAGGAGTTATGAGACAAGACCTTGTTTGGTTTGCAAGATTTATTGCAAAACCAACTGCAGCCCTGGCGGTACCCTGGGGGTACACGGGCGGAACCCGTTTGAGGGGTCCGCCTGATCCGCCAGACCTGCAGAATTGTTTGCTATAAATACCAAACCATTTGTTAGTTTTTGGTACCCCTTTAGGACATATTTTCACATACTCTCTCAACTAACTCAGTAACATTTTGATTTGTGTGATTCTCTTATGTAGCAAGGGTCTTCACAAGATCATTCAAGAAGTTACAAGCTTCAACTCTAAAGTTGCAAGTCTTGGTAGCTTGGTCATGCATAAGCTTTGGTAGTTTATGCTTTATTTGTGTCATGTATGTAGAAGTGATTGGTTAGTATTTTAGGCCTCAAAATACGTAGTGTGTCGGGAGTTGTTGTACCCTTGTAAAAGAACTAACGGGAGTGGTTGTACCCTTGGTAAAGAACTCGACATCTAGCTTAGTGTCGGTAAAAGTGTAAGCGACGATGGGAGTTGTTGTACCCTAGTAAAAGAACTAACGGGAGTGGTTGTGCCCTTGTAAAAGAACTCGACATTTAACTTTGTGTCAGTAAAAGTATAAGCGACGTGTAAGGTTTTCTCTGCCGGTGAAAGGAGCTTGTTGATTAGTGCTTATAACTCTCGAGTTGGAAACTCGGGGCGTGGATGTAGGGCAAGTAAAAAGAGTCCTTATAGCCGAACCACGATAAACAATCGTGTTGTGGTTTGATCGTTTCTTTCTTTATCTTTGCTTATTACATGTTGTTCTTTAGTTAGAATTGGTTGTTACTTATAAAGGTTTTCAAAGAAATAAACAAGTAAAGATGTGTTTATATCTTTAAACAAAAGTAAAGCTTTTCAAAGTACTAAACAAGCAAAGTTAGGATCATCACAAGCAAAGCTTTTCAAAGTATGAAACTAGTATAGTTAGAATTGTTACTCACATGAAAAGCTTTTCAACGAATCAAACATATAATATTGTGTTTATATCTTTAACCAAACGTAAAGGTTTTTAAAGATATCCAAGTTAAAAAGAATCCAAAAATCGGTAAACTATTCAACCCCCTTCTAGTTTTCCACAATTGGCATCAGGAGCTACGTTACTCAAGATCTTTAAAATAGAATGTATTTTAAAACTTGGATCGATCCATGGATTTTGAAAATCTTAAAGAAGGGCAACCTATTCAAAACCAACCGCTATTTGAAAAAGAAAACTTACTTGAATGGAAAAGTAATTTTGAAAACTATGTGAAATCAATTGATCAAGATCTTTGGCATATTATTTCTTTTGGTAATTTCAAACCAAAGAAAACAAGTTTTTGAAAACCAAGATAACTATCTTAAACTTGATAAAAATACTAAAGCTAAAACAATGCTTTACAAAGCTTTAGTACCAAATATGAAAGAATGTATTTTTGTCAAAAGGCTAATGATGTTTGGAAAAATATGGTAAACTTTCATCAAGGAATATGTCAAGTCAAAGATGATCAATTTGATCTTACATATGAATTAGAAGTTTTAGAAAAACTAATTGATAGACACTTAGTAAAAGTTAATACATGTGCTACTAGTTTAAATGTTTTAAATGAAGGTACAAGTGAAGATGAGTACGTGTGTTTTGATGAACCTGCTTGCGTATCTTGGAATGTAATGGATGTTGACGAAGACAATGATCCGGTAGTTAATTGTCTATTTATTGAAACAACAAGCAAGGTGTTAGTAAAGGTGATTACTCGTGTCAAGCTCGTAGTAGTCTTGCTCGCGATTCATGGAATAACTCGGATGACGATGAAGTCAATCATCCGGTTTGTGATTCTAAACTAGATAAAACATCAAGCAAGGTACACTTTGAAACCAAACTCTTTTGCTTTGATTATTTTATCCTAGAGTTTTCTAAACTAGAAAATGAGTCTAAACGTTTATGCAACATGGACCTAAAAACTATCTTCAAGAATGAGTCTTCAAAATCTCTTAAGAATATCTTTGAAAAAGAAATCTTATTAGAAGATAAAATGTCTAGAATTGAGAGTAATGTTGAAATTAATCTAGAATGTAAATTATGTCTAGATTACAAACATGAGATTAAAATGCAAAATGAGAAAGGAAAAATTATTAGTTAAATTTGATGAAAGCTCAAAATCTTTTGAAAGATTGTTGAGGAGTCAAAGGTTGTTTTAAGATAAAACCGGATTAGGATTTAACTCATAAGCATCATCAACTAATAAAACAAAGCATGTAAAATTTGTCAAACCTAGAAGAGAAATTTAGAGATAATTCAATCTCTAATAGAAACTCATGATAAAAGAATTAATACTATCATTCTCTATGCCTTTATATGATTATCTAACCTTCTTGGATACGTGAGTTATTGAGTTTCAAAGCGTATCGTCAAATCATGTTTTTACGCGTAATGCTTATCCGCTTGATAGCATCTCTATGCAATTTAAAAGGTACGTATTACTTCAACTTGACTTTGATTGTATCTTGTTTCTAGCATTATGTGTTCGAATATGTGTTATTTGTAATACTCTAGAGTGTCTACTTGCTATTTGTAAATAACTAAGATTAGATTCTATGCAAAAAGGAATTTAGTCTTTAGTACTAGTAGGAGATATAAGGTGTTTTGGTTCTTTAACCATCAAGAGATAAACACGAAAAACTCTTGTGTAAGTCTCACTCAACTCTTGCTTACAAGTGAGCTAACTAAGAATTTCCTAAGTGTTAAAATGTCTAACACTTTTGTGATGCTTGCAAAACAAACCTTTGTTAAACAATTTTCTCAAACACCATACTTTGAGTCTTTAATTGTGTTTTTCTTCAATCACTCCTTTATGATAATCTCACATAAAACACACAAGGTGAAATAAATCACATTAGCATATATTAGGATGTGTGAATGAAAATGAGTTTTCAACATCTAGGATTTACACATTAAATGTGACACATAGTCTCATGATGTTGTACCTCTTGGACTTTTTCAAAACAAGTAGAGTTCATAGTGTCTTAAGTAAGAAAACCCAAAGAGTTGAGGAGTCGTTGAATATAACATTTAACGAGTAATCTCCTGCTTCTAAGATATCATCTTTGGTAGATGATGACTTAGTCGAAAGTCCAATGATGGCAAGACAAGTATGTTGTGTAAAAACATTAAGAATAAAAGTACAAAATAACATCCTCCCACCATGAGTCAAACATTGAATCAAGTAAAATTGACATAAGTTATAAAACTTGATTTATAGGTCATAGTTGTGTCTAAACAAATTCAACAAAAAAAACAATTTTTGGAATTTAGAGTAAAACAACTAGTGAAACAAAATAGATATTTCAAAGTAATCAAGTGAGTATAGTGTCAATATTTGAAAGACTTTTTGATAATAAAAGCAAGCCCCAAAAGCAAGGGATTTTAACTTAAAGACATTCCTAGTTACTCTCTTGTTCTCAATGGTTAAGTTATTGATGACTTATCAAGAATGAGATTAGCAAATCCATAGGTAAAACTAAACGTAGAGAAATGTTCGGAAGACTACTTGTTCTCATAACAATTAGATCCAACATTATGTTTAGTGTTTGTCTATGTGCTCGTATTAAAGAGGATCCTTAAACAACTATTTAGTTGAGCTTGTTTGGATACATCATAAGGTACTACACAACTAGGATTATGGTATCCCAAAAGAACGGGAATAGAACCATAGTGTATGCAAAATGGAATTATGTCGGTAATAAGTTGATAAGAAAAGCACAAGTGGTACTTGCACTTTTATACTTACTTACCCAATGATTCTCCAAAACACGTAAGGTTCTCAAATTAGTTTCGGATGGAGAAGCACATCAACACGCTCCACTTGAACAAGCTAACTCACGTCGACAACGGAATTCATCTCATCAACATTGTTATCCCTTCAACAAAGGAAGCATCGACTTCAGCGACAATTCAATCCATTATGTTCTTAATTGACATATTGTGATCCATCATCATCGTCTTGGTAAAAATGTTCATTGAGGAACATCTTAACTAAGAAAGTCGTATACGTTAACCATTCTATCAACGTTTTCACAAAACCTCTTGAATGAGAAGCATTCATCATCCCTAGGCTTAGTCAAGGACTCATAAGACCTAAAACCTTAGTTTTGAACATTAGGATAAAACCACAAAAATCAAGACAATACATTTTGAATTTTTCCCTGCAGCACCCACGGTACCCTAAGACCATACGGGCGGAACCCACTTTTTGGTTCCGCCTGGTCCGTCAAAGCTACAGAATGTTTTATTTTTAATTTCAAAACCAAACACCCTCTTAACTTAATCATTCACTTGTTCTTTCACCATCATATCATCACATTCACCTTGTGATATATCTCAGCCCATAAGATTCACAAAATGAGCAAAACTTCAAGCATCTTCCTCATAACCTTTCATCACTTAAACCTCAAACAACCAATGTGAAATGAGAAACCGAGTTATCCTTTGTCCTATCAATAACGAGTCATCCACCATTTCCATGCCCTCAAAGAAACCAAGAGTCAATATCATATTCACCAATAACTCCACCTAGTAATCTTCACAAGAAGATTCCACAATGTAACCAAACAAGTGTGTCATCCCCACTATAACCTAACCTATTAAGATTAAACCACCTTTCATGATACATAAACCTATGTTCACCCTTGTGTCGCTCTTTGAAACAAAGGGAAATTGTCATACTCTCATTAACATATTTGTCTATGTCATCAAAAGTCAAGTGAATTTCATTATGAAATGCGTCTCTTCCACTTTCTAGCAAGTTAAGAACACTAAGAAGATATCCAAGCTTTAAGTGTTGTCAAGCAATCACCACCTCATTTCACATATCCACTCTCGGTCGTCAACCATACTTTACCACCGTTCACCACATTGTTAAAACAAATGAAAAACGTCATTGAAACATCACTTGCATTATAAAACATTTTTAAGCATCAAAATGAGTCAAGTTAACCGCACCTCCACATTGTTTTCATATAGGCACACACTAGAACATACACATTACAATAGTCATTCTCTTAGACTAAAATGTGAAATTTTGATTTTCTAGGAATCATCATGCCTCCTCTAACTCACTACAACCACAAGGACACCATCAAGTACCTACCCAAACACCACAAAACCAAAGGTCTTACTCAAACTCAAATCGTTGTCTTCAAAGCCTTAGAAAAACGATATGTCCATAAGGGTAGAACCATTGATCCATCCTTCTTAGAAGGTACAAACCTCTACACGGAACTTGCCACAATCAACTTTGAGTATCTCTTAGAAATCGACGAGCCTATTTGTTCTAGGTTCATTTTAGAATTCTATACAACCTTAACCCTTTACTTTGATGACGATGGTGAATTCTCACTAACCTTTAAAACCAATCAAATACCAAACATCATATCCTTGAAAGATTTTGCAACAATTCTTGGTGTCCCTAATATTGGTACATGTCTCTACACGAATAAGTGGCCTCTTTCTAGTATTGACTCTATTGAGCGTTTTCATCTATATGACAATCTTCTTGTGAATAAGGAAGCAATTCGTAAGCATCTATTTGTTAGAACCTCAACAACTAGGAAGAATCGATCGGGTAAAGAGGTAGATAAGGACCCTTTTGGTATGAAAATCAATGTGCTCAAACCACAATTTAAGAAATGGAAAGAGATTCTTAGAGCCAACGCTATAAGTTCCATAGGAAATAGAGATCATGTCAACACATGTCTTAGCTACATGCTCTATAGCATTTCCACCGGTCAACCTTTTAACTTAGCCTATTACCTCGCCAAAAGAATGGCCGACATACCTTTGGTAGGAACAACCGCTCTTCCTTATGGAATGCCTCTCACCCGCCTCTTTAGAGCAATCCCACCCATTCCTCCTAACGATAATGGAATGTGCCATGACTATTCTCTCGTTCCCCACATCTTCGTCCCTCTAAGTGATAAACGAGTTTTCAAAGGTAAGGGTAAACGTACTCGCTCACCTACACCATCATCATCATCATCCAACATAAGTGAGGACAATAAGCTTCCTAGCTCTAAGTTACCTCCTTTAGACTACCTTCAAGAACTCCCCGTCATTGACAATGCATCCGAAGAGTTTAAACAAACCAAAGGAATTTTCAAGTGCTTTGGAAGGTACTTAAGCAAGCTCTATAAGAAGATAGATCGGTTGTGAGAATCGTGATTAAGGAGTGTTTGGCTTATGAATGCTTTAAAACCGTTTATGTGCTAAACTACGTGATTTGTTTGTTTTTCACTTTCATGGTTTATTACGTTTGTCGGATTATGTTTGTATAAACTTTTAAGCATAATGACAATGTTTAAGGTGTTTGTCATTTTTTTTTTTTGCTTATGGCAATTCTTACTAAGTATAGTGAAATCCTCAACCTCAAGGTCAAAGTCCTATGATATGTATGTTTACGTGTCTAATTTTTGCATTGCCTAACCAGAAATGCCTTATCTTTTTAATTTTAGGAGTTTTCGAAAATTTTGAAAATCGTCTCGCGGGTCAAAAACGCGGACTGCCTAATTTTTGAGCTCTGGCGGTACCCAAAATTGGGTTCCGCCAGTGTATTTTCTGGGAATCCCAGAAATGGCCCAACGGACCAGGCGGTACCCTCAAATGGGTTCCGCCAGTGTATTCTGAGGGTTCCGCCAGACACCAGCAGATTTTTTTTTTTCATTTTTCTTAAGTCCAAAACTTGTAAAGTGTCAAAACCATTATCTTTAGTGAGAAACATCTTCCCTTACCTCCAATAACCATACTATGACAACTCTCACTCACTAAAACTATTAGGAAGTCACTTCCCGCCAAAAATTCGAATTCAAACATAACTAACCCAAGGAGCCCTTTTAAAGGATCCTTCAAACCATTGGAACATTTCAAACCAAATCGCTTCCCATGATCACAAAGCATTGAGTTCATTTGTTGGTCTTTCACTCCACCCAATTCCATTGGATTGACATCAAATCATTTGAAACCTTAAACTTTGTATGGAGCACATCAAATCCAAACACTCCTTCCCACAATTCTTTTTAAGTTTGATCATTTTAGAATGCCCCAAAACTCACACCAACACCATTACTTCTCTCAATCTCAAAAGTCTTGCAAACCAAAGATTTGAGATGACTTAACCAAAACACCTCATCCGAATCATCAAGCTAAAACCACTAGGATTAGTGTTAAACCTTGTTGCTTCAACAAAACCATCAAATCAAGCTCATCACTTGACATTTCTTCACCTATCCAAGACTTCCTTAACCTTACTACCTCAACACCATATTCAATACCTTGCAACATCAACATGACCACTATTCAAGATTTCCTCAATCTTGCTACTCCAACATTCTCTCCCAAACATGGCAATACAAACATATACACTCTTCAACCATCAAAAACTTTTTCAACCATCGATCACCAACATTTACACCAATGGAACTTTTTCCATACACCACCAACATCACCACATCCACTATTGGAAACTTTTGAAAACCTATCACCTAAACCATCAAGCCCTCCATCATTGTCACTCTTTGACACCATTGCCGAAACGGAAACCCAACAACAACCAATATTTCAACCAAATGAGTCATTGGATGATGCACCTCATCCACCGTCATTGCTTGAGAGTTTGGCTTACCGTTATGCTAGACCCTCAATTTTTCCAAATGATCAAGGTCATACACACCTATAATCATTTGTGTTTCACCCCATTTACAAAAACCTTCATGGTAATCCTTTCGGAGAACCAAGCCTTCGTCACTTTGTTCAACTACCACCACCACATGAACCTTCCCAACACTTTGAATCTCTATTTTCTTCGTATAAGAAAATAGAAGCATCTCAATGATCTTCCATCAAGACCAACAAAACCACCACCTTTCACAAATGAAAAACCAAGGTCATTGCTTGACCAAAATGAGTCTTTTGACCACAACCAAACACCACAACAAGAATATCACCACCCAAAACCATTGTTGTCTCACCTTATCTACAAAGACATCCATGATCCTCTAAACAATGAAATGAGGTTTATCCTAAACCACATTGTGGAACATCTCAAGTTTAGAGTCTCCAAAATGAAACAAAACCGTTTCTTTTGGAAAATGTTTCATCATTTAAACCAACAAACCAAAACCGTGTCACCTCCACAACATTCAAAATAAAACCCGCTACACCCTCCAACACACATTTTCATCCTTAAACAACCTTAGCCTTGTTTTTGGAAAATGTTTCTCATTAAGGAAAATGATGATTTCCTTGTAGCTTTTTATGTTCTTATTTTATTTTTAGTTTTTCTTTATTTTTAGAAGTAGGATGGTGTCATCCAAATTTCTTGTCTTTGACTCTTTAAGAGTCAAAATTTTACATGGAATAAATTTCATTCTACTACAAGGTGTGCATTGTTGGTTGACCATTTAGGTATAATAAGTGAACGATACCTTGCTATGGTAGCATACATATATCTTGTGTTTTAGAAACTAACCTTTCTTTTTGTAGGATCATTATCCATGCTTGCTTCCTTGATACTCCATTTAGGGGAGTAATATTCAAGGGGGAGCATGAGTGGTGTATTATTTCACTTCACAACTCTTAGTTGTGTTTTAAACATGAAATGCTTTCATGACTTGTCTTGTACAACAACTAACCTTTTTCTTGTAGGTTCAAAATCCATGTCTCCTCTCTTGGCACTCCATTTATGGGGAGTATCGTCCAAGGGGGAGCAAGTCTTACTTCCACTTCGCTAACTCTTCTTTTTGTTTCGACAAAAAGGGGGAGAATTTATATAAACTTGACTTGTGCTTATCACCTCATCTTTGCAAAAATAAGTTTTTAGTGCTTATCAAGTTTTTATACTAACTTTATAAGACTTAACACTAAAACTAGTGACTTACTTATAAATAAAGTTTATGTTTTGTCATCAACAAAAAGGGGGAGATTGTTAATACAAATATCGCCTAAAAACGTTATTTATATTTTACGATCTTTGATAAGTTTTGTTAATGACAAAGTATGAAGTTTAGCTATAAGTAAATCATCACTTTAAGTGTTTAAGTCTTGTTTAACTAAGGTTTACATTTCCTTTTAAACAAAACATTGTTTTTATTTCTTAAACTAAAATGAGTCTTGTCACATCATATTTATTTCTTTATATAGTAAGGTCACATCACATTTAGGGCAAGTTTTGTCATGATGCATTTATGGAAAGAAATGTGTTTGACTAACTTTGTTGTTGCTTGCAAGCTTTGTATTTGACTTGTTATTATGAGATGTGACATTGTTTGGTTGCTAGGAGTTATGAGACAAGACCTTGTTTGGTTTGCAAGATTTATTGCAAAACCAACTGCAGCCCTGGCGGTACCCTGGGGGTACACGGGCGGAACCCGTTTGAGGGGTCCGCCTGATCCGCCAGACCTGCAGAATTGTTTGCTATAAATACCAAACCATTTGTTAGTTTTTGGTACCCCTTTAGGACATATGTTCACATACTCTCTCAACTAACTCAGTAACATTTTGATTTGTGTGATTCTCTTATGTAGCAAGGGTCTTCACAAGATCATTCAAGAAGTTACAAGCTTCAACTCTAAAGTTGCAAGTCTTGGTAGCTTGGTCATGCATAAGCTTTGGTAGTTTATGCTTTATTTGTGTCATGTATGTAGAAGTGATTGGTTAGTATTTTAGGCCTCAAAATACGTAGTGTGTCGGGAGTTGTTGTACCCTTGTAAAATAACTAACGGGAGTGGTTGTACCCTTGGTAAAGAACTCGACATCTAGCTTAGTGTCGGTAAAAGTGTAAGCGATGATGGGAGTTGTTGTACCCTAGTAAAAGAACTAACGGAAGTGGTTGTGCCCTTGTAAAAGAACTCGACATTTAGCTTTGTGTCAGTAAAAGTATAAGCGACGTGTAAGGTTTTCTCCGCCGGTGAAAGGAGCTTGTTGATTAGTGCTTATAACTCTCGAGTTGGAAACTCGGGGCGTGGATGTAGGGCAAGGAAAAAGAGTCCTTATAGCCGAACCACGATAAACAATCGTATTGTGGTTTGATCGTTTCTTTCTTTATCTTTGCTTATTACATGTTGTTCTTTAGTTAGAATTGGTTGTTACATATAAAGGTTTTCAAAGAACTAAACAAGTAAAGATGTGTTTATATCTTTAAACAAAAGTAAAGCTTTTCAAAGTACTAAACAAGCAAAGTTAGGATCATCACAAGCAAAGCTTTTCAAAGTATGAAACTAGTATAGTTAGAATTGTTACTCACATGAAAAGCTTTTCAACGAATCAAACATATAATATTGTGTTTATATCTTTAACCAAACGTAAAGGTTTTTAAAGATATCCAAGTTAAAAAGAATCCAAAAAGCAGTAAACTATTCAACCCCCTTCTAGTTTTCCACAATAACCTTAACAAATTCAATTGAGTTAATGGGTGGATTAAGATTTTCTCCTAGAAAGGGATCATTTTCTATCAACTTCAAGAGACTCCTAGTTGGGAGTCCATCTTGACCTAATAAACCCGGTTTAAACCCATAATGTGTCTTATGATCAATCATAAATGGGTGATGTAAGCATGTAAGGTCATTTTCCACTCCTATGTTGGCTTCCTCTCTACAAGGCTTAGAGTCCACTACCTTTATCCTAAGACTACCCGGACTATATGGTTTGATGGGTGGATCGGAACCTATTTCAATTCCTAAATTCACATCTAACGATGGAAGCTTAGGTAATGGTTTTGGTTGAGGCTCCGGTTCATCAAAATTAGGAACTTCCTTAGAACTAAAAGAAAGGTCATCACTATAAGTGTTAAAACCTATATTCTCTAGTTGTGCTTGGTCCAAGGGTTCTACCTCAATTGGGGTTCCTATAGTCTCTTCTACTTCTTTCGGGTAATTCATGGGCGGTGTGTGTGCCTCAAATGATGGTAGGACTTGTGGGGTACTTAGTGAGCTTATGTTATTTACTTCATGTGTCAAGATCACCTATATCCTCAACATGTGTTTTATTATAATCCAGCCCTAACATTTTCCCAAGTATCTCAAGTGCTTCTCTAGGCATCTCAACTTCTATATCTGAATCATAAGGATCATCCTCAATATTCTGACTACTATATTCAAATTGCCCAAAAGATTCATCATGTGTTTCTTGAGAATCATCATCATCGATCATAAAACCTAGGTCTTTTTTATCAATGTGATCATGTTCGGCTAAATCCTCCATCACATCAAGGTCACCTATGTGTTCATCCTATATTATGGTAGTGCCTAACCATGACATGCAGCTAGGTGGCTCATACGAAACTATCCTAGGTGAAGGCTCATATGGTGCATAGGTTTCACTAAGTTAGGCATTTTGAGGGGTTGATGGAGCTCCTAAGGTGAATTCTTTAAAAGTCTTATGCACTTGGCCTCTTTTCTCAAGGTACTCAATAAAATCAATATAAGATCCTGTCCTCCTCATTTCATTCCCCCATCTTGGTATATCCAAACTGGTGAAATTATATTTTTCTGGTAAAACTCTAGTGTCGGACTTGGTGGATTCACATTCTCCATAATGGTGAACGGAATAGTCAATGAAAATTATGAACAAACACACAAAGAAAAAGATAGACTAAAGAAAACGTAGAAATAAAAATAAAATCTTACTAGAAAGGAATCTAGCAAGTATACCTAATAAAAAGAAATTCTAACCTAGACAATAACTATTCCCCGGGTTGCGGCGCCAACAACTTGATGCGTGGGAATTGCACCAGGCTTTACCTCTCGAGGGATCTCGAGAAGCTTACAACCCCCACCAGGAAGTGTACCTGATCGTTGTAGTATAGTATAGTGACAAGTACCTGGGGATTGATCGTTCAACTCAGGAATAGTGTCATTAGGATTAGAAAGCCTAAAAACTAGGTCTAGAGGTGAGGGATGATTCTTTTTGTATTTTCATATTTTTATAAAAGCAAGTAAAATCTCGGGTTTTGGAAGAGTGGGCGGAATTAGTTGCTAGTCAACTAACCCAATAACTAAGATGCAATCAAAATAAAATAACAAAAATGTAAATAAAGCTAATTAAACTAGTGGTGCGAACAATAAATGGGAAAATTGTGTTTACTTAGATTTCATTACTCCCTAGATATCTTTTACAGGTTGATAGTTTGTTACAGTTGCGTGGATGACGAGTTATATTCCTTAATACTAGTCGTATGGCAGTGTACAATATTCCCTAACTCTATAAGATCCTACTTCACTCCTATGTCGAGCCGTTAGAAGCTCCTAACATGGGATGATTAGAATTCTCTTACGCATTAAATACAACCAAAAATCGTAGTACACCTCCGATCATGTTTCTTAAGACGTTCAAGCAAGTTACCAATGGAAGTCTGCCAGTTTTCTTAAGCCTATCATCGAATACAATCATCCGTAACAATTATAAACAAAAAATCAACCCATAATCAACATCTTGGTTTCACTACATCTAAGCAAACACAATAAAAACCTAGCTTAGCATTTTAAAGAGAAGACAAGTGTAAGATATAATCACACAACACATAGACATATTGAATGATATGAATAAGTACTTATCTTCAATAGAATATGGAAGAATCAAGGGGTTGAAACCCTTGAAAAAGCTGTAAAATTCGTCTAGGGTTTATGCCCTAATATCCCACACAAAGTTCCACACTTTTACAATGAAAATTTGGAAAAATATATAGACTATGCATCCTGACGGCGTCACGTGTTGACCTCTGACGCGGTCAACTCGCCACCATGATGAAATTCGTATTGCCTAGATCCATTTCTGACGCCGTCATGTAGGAATGAGCTCTGGGCCATCACGTGTAATTGGACCCTGACGGCCTTGGTGACGCCGTCAGGCTAATATGCCTAAAAACTTTCTGGATCGGCACGTGTATTTTCCACTTCCACCTCTTTTTCTACTCTTGACGCCGTCACTAGTAATCCTTTGACGTTGCCAGGTACTGTTCCAGCAAGGAATTTTGAGACTTTGCCGTTTTCTTCACTTTTATGTTCCAAAAACGTCCAAAATGCTTCCTTTTCCAAATTTCTCTCCAAAAGTACCTAAAATGACAAAAGGAACGATTTAGGGCAATAATTGATCAAATAATCTCGAATTCGGGCTTAAATGACCCCTTAAAAGCGGTACACTTTTCGCCTCATCATACCCTGATGCTCCAAAATCTGACTCACGCTCCCAACTAGCCAACCAATATCCCTCCTGACCACAGCAATGTCAACTCTCATACCGTCAACTACACCCCTCAATGCTCTCACCTCCTCCTCTACTCGCCCGACCCTCTGACCGACAGTACGTGCAACTAGTGGTGGTGGTGGTACCTGTGGCTCCTCCTGAGCTGGAGCAGCAGCTGGGGCTCCCTGGGGATCCCCCTGCTCTGGCTCAGCCTCACCCTGTCTAGCTGGCCCTAATGGTACCCAAATGTATCCCCCCATCAGAATCTCGCACATCCCTAGCCTAGTCACTAGATACTCGGTATCAATCCTAGGAAGCCTCGCCACATCAACCTAAAACTCAGCAGGACCCGCATCACCTAAAACTCCAAAATGTCTTGCCAAACGAGAAACAAAATGACCTCCTGTCATCTGACTCCTTCCATCCCTGCCTGGGGCTATCCTATGCAAGTAATGCGCCAAGAAGTGTGGGACATTCACCGCAAGTCCCTCATCCATACTCCTCAAAAGAAAAAGGTCTAAAGTGGTCACCTTTTCAGGTGGCTGACCTCTGCCAGCAATAGTGAGAGCGATCAAACGATGACATAGCCTCCTCATGGGCTCTCTAATCAATGTATATGAGGGAGTGGTAGTAGTGGAGTCACCCCCAGAAGAAATCCTCTCCTAGTAATCACCTAACAATCCATGCTCGGGAATAATGCGTAAACTGTCAGCCCAGTAAGTAGCAAAACCAGGGGATGCCATCTCCTCCTCGGTGTGTAAACCAAAAGCCAATATGAACTGCCCCATAGACATCCTACGGCTTACACCACCTAACCTAAATACCAAGGTATCAATCGTATCAAGGCCCAGATCAGTCTCTCTATACTGCACAGTACTGAAATGTAAAAAAACAGATGAAAACGTAAAAAAACGGACGAAAACGTAAAAAATAGGAAGAAAACGTAAAAAAAACTAACGAAAACGTAAAGAAACGGACGAAAAAATAAAAAATCGGACGAAAACGTAAAAAAAACTGACGAAAACGTAAAGAAACAGACGAAAACATAAAAAAATCGGATGAAAACGTAAAAAAAACAGACGAAAACGTAAAAAGACAGAAGAAAATGTAAAAAAAACTGACGAAACTGTAAAAAAATCTAACGAAAACGTAAAAAAACGGACGAAAACCCAAAAAATCGGATGATAACTTAAAAAATGGACGAAAACTTAAAAAAGCTGACGAAAATGTAAAAAAACGGATGAAAATGTAAAAAATCTAACGAAAACTTAAAAAATAAGACGAAAACGTATAAAAACAGACGAAAACGTAATAAAAACAAACAAAACGGACAAAAACGTAAAATATCGGACGAAAACGTTATTTGATATTATATTTTAATTTTTTAATTTCTTTATTTTCTCGTATTAGATTTTTTTAGTTATTTTATAACTTAGTTGGTTAGTTTAAAATATTTGTTTTTGTGTTTTGAAGATGTTTTTATAATATTACTAAGGTGAATAGTTAATTGAGATATAAAACAATAACACTTAAACATGTTTTCTAGTTTTGGAAAATAGAAAACACAAACATATGTTTCTCAGACTAAACGCATTTTCTAAATTTTTCATTGTTTTGTGGAAATCAAACTCCCCTCCCATTTCCTACAAAACAAGAAATAGGAAATAAAAGAAAATGTTTTCCGACTAACGTAAAATGTTTGTATGTCTTCACATGTTCGTTGTACACTTATTGGATGGGTCAAAGAAAACCCAAAACCCTTCCTAGTGTGTGGATAAATCGAACTAAACGAGTTGTATCTTTTTGGTTCTGTGTTTTGGTATGTAATTAAACAACATCTTTTATTTGGGCATGTTTTTGTCGACCACCAACGTACGTTTCTTTCTTTTCATGTTTCCATGATGTTTGGGATAAAGTATAAAGTATAGGCATTGTAGATGTCACAATGTTGGATAACTAAATTTGTTACATACTACATGACATAGCATGCTTATTGTGCTCATCAAAGAACTTCCTGATCTTTTAAGAAACATAGGTACTAGATGATATAGCATGCTTATTGTGCTCATAAAAGAGCTTCCTGATATTTTAAGAAACTTTAAACATCATTAAACTGTGTTTAGTGAGAAAAAAAAAAGGCTTTGTAAAATAAAGGAGGCAATTAAATTTTTCACAAAACGTAGAAACGCGTTCATGTAACACTCTTTTCTATTTGAAGAAAAGAAGGGGAGTTACAAGGAAAACACAAAAACTTGTTTTGTAGTTTCCCATATTAAGTTTGGAAATGCATGTTTTGTGTTTTATGAAAATGTGTTGGGAAAAGTTTGATTTATACGCAATTTCTATTTTTCTTACTTTGTAGAAAAAGAAAGCAAGGGTGTTTTTTCAACTAAACGCACTACAAATTTTTTTACATTTTAAGAAAATGCAAAACTAAAAATATAGGTTTTGGTCACAATCAAATTTGACCATTAAGAGAGCTTGACCCACATTGAACCACATGCCAAAATTGAACTTTCTCATTATCTAAAAAATCAAAATTGAATTGGTTTTTTGTCAACATTAGTTAATTTTTCAGTTATAAACTTGATGGAGAAAAAACTTTAAAATATGTCGAACCTTTGAAGTTTTTTTTTTTTTTTTTTTTTTTACTTAAGTGTAAAATAACGTTATATTCTAACTTGTTAATTGAATTTATAAATAAAGTCCAAAACTATAAAAACTAGCCTATTTTTAAATTTTATTTTATTGACTTAACGTAAAACTCTCAATTTTCATAAATTTTTTAAATTGATAAACTTAACAAATACCGCATATACCTTAATCATCTTAAAAAGACAACTTTTTTTGTGTTGTTGTTGTAGTCTTGCTGCTGTTGTTGATTATAAGGCTGGAGGGAGTGGACAAAAAACAAGCGCGAGTAAGTCACTAGAGTGACATCTGATGCGTGCGTTGTGTCATATGCAGTATAGGGATAATTGCCTATTTCAAGTTTTAAATTTATATTTAGCCGACTTATCCTATAACACACACATTAACGGGCAGTGTATCCGATCAATATGTATATAGTGGTAAGTAGAGTGTCGATCACTAAGAGTGGAACGTAAAGCTTAATTTGTCTATCAGTATTTTAATATCCTAAGTTAGTTTTACAATCTAATCTAACGCAAGGGGGTTTAGTCTGAGAGACTAGCTGAGTTTTGGTTTTATTAAACAGTAAATTAAACTAATGAGAACGAATCAGCAAATAGCAACACGTACACAGATAGATAATAGAGATTACAAGAAGACCTGTCCTGATAATTAAGTAGCTTGTCACTTGTTTTATTGCTAGTTTTATAAGAAGTGTATCGTAATCTATTCTCTCTCGTTGGATCGCAATATATCGGCGAGTAAACCCTTAATAATCACTTATGTATATCCTACTTATCCAAAGACGTTAGATTAAATAGGCGAAGAGCAGATATGGCAGTCCATGGGCTCAGCTAGACACAGAGGTTATCAAAGCACTAATATAAATCACCAAAGACATCAACATATAAACTTTAATTAATGGAAAAGCAATATTAAGGGGAGTGTACGATGTTCCGTAGTCACATATCACAAGCCCATCAATCCTGATAAATTAAAGTGTGTTATTACAATAAAACAAAACTACTTAATGAATTAAATACATGCAGGACCTTCTTACAGCTCTAATATATTTGTTTGGAGTGTGTCATGTGAAGCTTTTTCGACTGAATTCGTCTCCTTAGGGTTATGTTGCACATAAAATTCGTAACAGTTTTGGGGTATTTATACTTTCTGTCTGAGGGTTCGATGCGGCGCATTCAGTAACGAGATGCGGCGCATTGACTTAACTTCGTGTGTGGTCCAAGATTAATATATTCTGAAATATTCGTACACCGCCTTTAGATGCGGCGTAACTTGATTCTTGTATGCGGCACATGTCCTTTAGCGTCTTGGATTATATCTAGTGAAGTCTTGATAGTGATACACCGTATGTCAGAAATATGATGCGGTGTATCTGGAGTAGAACAAGCTTGATCTTCTTCGTTGACCAAAGTTTCATATGTGGCGCATGCTAGAATTGCATGCGGCGCATTCTTCAAAGTCAGGCAATGGTCTTTGAATTCATCTAAGTATAATATTGCGGCGTATGTTGAGAGAGATACGGCGCATCTTTTGGTTTTCAGTAGACATTTGACATCTTGCTGGTTTGCTCCATATTTCGTCCAAAATCATTAAGTTTCACCAATTGCTTGTTTTTACCTGAGAATTACTAAAGTAAATAATTAAGTATCGATTCTCATAAATAATATAATAAAACAAGTCAAATATATAGGATAAATGATGAAAATAAAATGCACTTATTTGAGTTCGTCAAATATCCCCCCACTTGAACTTTACTTGTCCCCAAGTAAACTCTAGATTATAAATTATGAAAATGTATCCTAAAAGGTATCAGGATTTATTTTTATCATTAAGCACGTATTCGTTTTATCATAATCACACAACCAAACACTTAACGAGTTAGAAACAAATGTAGAAATTTCAATTTAAGACCGATCTAATCGTCTCATTGTTTAGTTGTGACGAATATTCTATCATAGGATTGGCAATCATACACATCTCCTCCACTAAAGCTAAGGAATGACAAGTCTAAAGCGGTAAAAAGGGTTTTTGAGGCTTAAGGGTTAAACCTAGCTTCGTTCAAACATCTCATGCATAAACTTAGTAGATCGCTAGCACAAGTCCTCGACGCTTCAACTAACGGATGGTCACTAATGTCCTCCTTGGATCGCTGGCGCGTTAGTTGCATAACGGATGGTCACCAATTCATACACTAGATTGCTAGCGCGTTAGCCGATTAATCTAATACTCGGATGGTCACCACCTTATTAACACATTTAATATTCTCACTTGGCCATCATTACATCCGGATGCTCGAGAGCTAACAACGAATACAACAATACGGTTGGGTAGGGATAACATTTAAGATATAATACAACTCCTAATCGATATAAACTCTTAATCAAAGAATAAACCTTAGTTGGCGTTCCCATAACGGCCAACTCCCAATCAATCCATAAATATAATGCAACAACAAATAGTGGCGATATCAACCACTTAATACAGAACTTTACAATAGTTGGTTTAACAAACTTCCAACTTTCTTCTTTCTTTTTCTTTTCTCATTTTTTTTATATCACAATATAAATAAACTACGATGTGTAAAATTTCACCACATCACTCATAACGATAATTCTAGATAATTTTTTTCCATACTTTTCAGAACTTCAGATATAATGGTAATAGTGAAAGTAGTAAACACACGAAAACTAACACGACACAAAAAATTATACAATATGTACTTTCACTCCATTGCATTGTGCAATTTCCCGACCTAACCAAATATAATGAATTTACGCACTCGAACACAGGTAACGCATGGAAACACACTTTACCTTAAGCAAATAACCACGGACATTAATCTATAGGGTAGGCTAAGGTTTAAGGTGTAACGAAACAATTAACAAAGGGTGTATGAAACGAAAGGAATGGTTCTGAGGGTTTTTCTATGGGTATCTTACTCTAAAAATGAGAGTAACAAAGGGTTTTAAACGGGGGTTAACTAAGCAGTGTAGTTAGTTAATAAACACAAGATATTAAAGGCTATTTTGTGTAATCCTAGAAATTTACCGAGTTAGAAAGGTCATTCCTATTATAACAATTACGCTCGTTATGGTGGACTCAAATAGTATGTGAGCCAAGTTCTAAAGTTTACTAGTCACACGCAAAAAATATTTTAGCAAATAAAGTTATGTGTGCGGTTATGCAACTTAGATTTAACAAAAACATGCTAAAAATTTTACATTTTGATATATTAAGTATAGATTAAGCATATTTTTAAAATTTAGGACAAGTAAGCGTTCTAATTCTCCATCCCCCCCACTTAAGTTGAATAACATCCTCATTGTTTCTAATAAAGATTAAATAAGGGAAATAAAAAGAATTAGAACGGGAAACTCCTCTGAGATTTGCTCGGTATGATCCTCCATTATGCGTTTGTAAGCAAAATCTACTTTCTTGTGGGCAAAAAGGCGTTCATCCCTCCATGAATGACGTCTCCACAGAAAGTACAGAAATGTATATATACCTTTGTTCAAATAACACACCTGTATTAAGAAAGTAACTACTTGCACGTAATTCATTAGTAGTTAGCGAAAACAAAACCTAAAAATTAAAATTAAAATTTTGGAAATCATCAGGTCAGTCGATAAGCCGCATCCATTAGATTGGATATGCCGTATGGAGCTTGGAATAAGTACGAAATAAATTAAAGTAAAAGATAGGATGCGTCGCATATGTTTCACCAGATGCGGCGCATGTAGTTACCAAACAGACTGTTAGCAGTCTGTTGTAAATTTGACTTTTTCCACGGCTTATCTCTCATGTTCTCTTGGGTACTCATGCTGAACTTAATGCCAGTCTCATCAACTAAAAACATAAACATGAAAATAATATCAAGTACAATCCCAAAAGAATAGTAGAAATGTACGAGGAAACATGTCCATAAACCCAAACATATAAAATCAAGGATGTGGGGAATCATCTCCATCAGCTGAGTGGGTGCCTGAGGTGCTAGCATCATCGGCCCTGGGTCGGACTCTGCGTGTGCCACGTGTGGGAAGCCGGGAGTATCTGATCATGCCTCTAACATATGTACCATCAGGGAGGTTATGGCTGGTACCCAGATACGTGGGAATTGCGCCCTCGCAACAGGTTTTACCTCTCAAGGGATCTTGAGAAGCTTACAACCCCCACCAGGCAGTGTACCTGATCGTTGTAGTATAGTATAGTATCGCTAGGATTAGAAAGCCTACTAAACTAGATCTAGAGGTGAGGGATGATTCTTTTTGTATTTTTATATTTTATGGAAAGCAAGTAAAATCTCGGGTTTTGAAGGAGTGGGCGGAATTAGTTGCTAGTCAACTAACCCAATTAACTAAGATGCAATCAAAATAAAATAAAATAAATGAAAATTAAACTAATTTACTAATGTGGTGGAAACAATAATGAGAAAAGTTGTGTTTACTTAGATTTCATTACTCCTTAGATATCTTTTACAGGTTGATTAGCTTGTTACAATTGCATGGATGACGGGTTATATTCCTTAATACCAGTCGTAGGGCAGTGTACAATATTCCCTAACTCTATAAGATCCTACTTCACTCCTATGTCGAGCCGTTAGAAGCTCCTAACATGGATCATTAGAATTCTCTTACGCATTAAATACAACCAAAAATCGTAGTACACCTCCGATCATGTTTCTTAAGACGTTCAAGCAAGTTACCAATGGAAGTCTGCCAGTTTTCTTAAGCCTAACATCGAATACAATTATCTGTAACAATTATAAACAAAAAATCAACCCATAATCAACATCTAAGTTTCACTACATCTAAGCAAACACAATAAAAACCTAGCCTAGCATGTTAAAGAGAAAACAAGCGTAAGATATAATCACACAACACATAGACATATTGAATGATTTGAATAAGTACTTATCTTCAATTGAACATGGAAGAATCAAGGGGTTGAAACCCTTGAAAAAGCTGTAAAATTCGTCTAGGGTTTATGCCCTAATATCCCACACAAAGTTCCACACTTTTACAATGAAAATTTGGACAAATATATATAGACTATGCATCCTGACGGCGTCACGTGTTGACCTCTGACGCGGTCAACTCGCCGCCATGATGAAATTCGTATTGCCTAGATCCATTTCTGACGCCGTCATGTAGGAATGAGCTCTGGGCCATCACGTGTAATTGGACCCTGACGGCCTTGGTGACGCCGTCAGGCTAATATGCCTAAAAACTTTCTGGATCGGCACGTGTATTTTCCACTTCCACCTCTTTTGCTACTCTTGACACCGTCACTAGTAATCCCTTGACGTTGCCAGGTACTGTTCCAGCAAGGAATTTTGAGACTTTGCCGTTTTCTTCACTTTTATGCTCCAAAAACGTCCAAAATGCTTTCTTTTCCAGATTTCTCTCCAAAAGTACCTAAAATGACAAAAGGAACGATTTAGGGCAATAATTGATCAAATAATCTCGAATTCGGGCTTAAATGACCCCTTAAAAGCGGCACACTTTTCGCCTCATCATACCCTGATGCTCCAAAATCTGACTCACGCTCCCAACTAGCCAACCAATATCCCTCCTGACCACAGCAATGTCAACTCTCATACCGTCAACTACACCCCACAATGCTCTTACCTCCTCCTCTACTCGCCCGACCCTCTGACCGACAGTACGTGCAACTAGTGGTGGTGGTGGTACATGTGGCTCCTCCTGAGGTGGGGATCCCCTGCTCTGGCTCAGCCTCACCCTGTCTAGCTGGCCCTAATGGTACCCAAATATATCCCCCCATTAGAATCTCGCACATCCCTAGCCTAGTCGCTAGATACTCGGTATCAATCCTAGGAAGCCTCGCCACATCAACCTAAAACTCAGCAGGACCCTCATCACCTAAAACTCCAAAATGTCTCTCCAAACGAGAAACAAAATGACCTCCTATCATCCGACTCCTTCCATCCCTGCCTGGGGCTATCCTATGCAAGTAATGCGCCAAGAAGTGTGGGACATTCACCGCAAGTCCCTCATCCATACTCCTCAAAAGAAAAAGGTCTAAAGTGGTCACCTTTTCAGGTGACTGACCTCTGCTAGCAATAGTGAGAGCGATCAAACGATGACATAGCCTCCTCATGGGCTCTCTAATCAATGTATATGAGGGAGTGGTAGTAGTGGAGTCACCCCCAGAAGAAATTCTCTCCCAGTAATCACCTAACAATCCATGCTCGGGAATAATGCGTAAACTGTCAGCCCAGTAAGTAGCAAAACCAGGGGATGCCATCTCCTCCTCGGTGTGTAAACCAAAAGCCAATATGAACTGCCCCATAGACATCCTACGGCTTACACCACCCAACCTAAATACCAAGGTATCAATCGTATCAAGGCCCAGATCAGTCTCTCTATACTGCACAGTACTGAAAAACTCAAGCATCAACACCTTCACCAACGGCTCCTCAATCCTAAACAATCTCTCCCAAGCATGGGATCTAAAAACAACCTGATCATCAGCACCACGATGCACCATCACAAACCTGTCATGCAACCTACCTGCAACATTCCCCCCATCGATCTGTCTAATACTCTCAAAATCTAAAATGGCCACGCTAAACACATTCCTGTGATAAAATCTCCTACGTCTCATTAGGTAATCATCCACAGAGTCTTGAGTCAATCCCATCAACTCAAAATATAGCCACGGGTGTCTCAACACAGCGTAAGGTAGTGCCATCTGCAAATGAAGGAATACGCCGTATGTTATAAACAAATGCTCCGTATTTTTAAAATGCGTCGTATCTTCGAAAGAAGATACGGAGCATGTGGTAAAAGAGATATATGCGACGTATCGAATTATGGGATACGGCGCTTCAGGCATACGCCGTATCTTGAAATGGTAGAACGGCGCAACTAGGGTCAGTTCACAGTTGTTCATAAAAGTTTTGTTAATGCGTCGCATAAGGGTTTCTAATGGCCGCATCTGGTGCTATATCAGCAAAACAGAAAGGGCATATGGCACGTTTTCCAAGAATCCGAACCCGTGACGCAAACTAACAAATAGCGTCACAAGTCTTATTTTTACCCATATATCAAAAACTCTTACCCCCAATTTCCCATTTTGTTTCCCCTCTAAATTTTAAAACAAATCCTCCAAACCCTAATTTATACTCAAATCAAATCGGGGTATATATCGTTTAGCTAAATCAAAATTATCTTAGGGGAAAGATTCATCAAATCATCCTAATCATATTCCCTTAACCAATCTCATCAAATTCGATTAATTTTTCAAAAACCCTAATTTTCATAAAATTATAATTTGATAATTTAAATAAACTTAATAGGATTTATTATCTTATAGCTTGTAAGGAATTGGTCTAGAATTCGGATAATCAAGATTTCGAGGGTGATTAGCGAGTGTGTGTTTTGACTGTGTGTAATTTTAGGGGTAAAAACGAAATCCGGCATATCTCGTTCTTATTTATAGGGTAAAAACGATACGCCGCATCACAGAATTATGATGCGCCGTATTTATTTAAAATTCGTTGACTGGTCAATGTATCATTATTTGTGGAGATACGGTGCTTGGAATCGTAAGATGCGTCGTATTACTGTGCCAGTGAACAAAATTTAAATAGGGAACGTACCTTCGCCTCCGCAACATATTTCCTTATACACCAATTTGGGGTCAAACGGTATACCATATGGTATATATAGATTCAACACAAAAATAATAGGTACAACCGTTTTAATGTAAATCATAATCTCATTGTTTAGTGAATAATAATTTATTCCATGGTTAGAAACAAATAGCATATTAAGCTTATCAGAATCGAGATTATAAGCAAGGGATGATATATCGCATAGAACATTGTCTGAGTAATTTTCACTGAAATCACAACTTTCGTTGTGGATTTCGGCGTTTTTAAATTTAAGTAATTCGTAAGAAAACAGGTTTGTATCAATTTTTAATATATCAAACTTCCTTTTTTTAGTAAACCGTTTCTTAAAAATTTTCTTTTCGGACATGTCCATGCAATAATCAGTATTACGTAAAGATAATTCACTTTTATCATCAAATATTTCGGAGGAGTCTTGTAAAGGATTCTCCTTAAAGTAGAGTGAATAACTGCAAATAATAGCTAGAAATTTAGTTTCAAAGAATTGGGGGCACTCAATGTTTCCTGCAATGAGTATTCTCCCATCCTTACCGTTTATTGCAAGTTTCCAGTTATCGAAGATTTGATCATCCCAACAAGCTTCTTTGTTTAGGTTCAGAATTTAATCTTCCATGGTGATGCTAGATTCATCCATTATTCTGAAAATACACTAACTTGCATAAAAGTAGTGAAACGACCAAAGTATATGCAAATGCAGAACACAAAACAAACAAACAAACAAACACAGAAAAATATGCAAAATATACAATGAATGCAAACAAACAAAACAAAAACAAAGGGTTAGTAAAAATAAAATCTAAAAAACCTAAAAAATCAAAAAGTTAGAAAACCTAATTAAAATACTAATAGATAAACAAGTTTTAACAATTCACTCCCCAGTAGCGGCGCCAAAAACTTTATGCGTGTGTTGTGTCATATGCAGTGTAGGGGTAATTGCCTATTTCGAGTTTTACATTTATATTTAGCCGACTTATCCTATAACACACACACTAACGGACAGTGTATCCGATCAATATGTATATAGTGATAAGTAGAGTGTCGATCACTAAGAGTGGAACGTAAAGCTTAATTTATCTATCAGTATTTTAATATCCTAAGTTAGTTTTACAATCTAATCTAATGCAAGGGGGTTTAGTCTCAGAGACTAGCACAGTTTTGGTTTTATTAAACAGTAAATTAAACTAATGAGAACGAATCAGCAAATAGCAACACGTATACAGATAGATAATAGAGACTACAAGAAGACATGTCCTGATAATTAAGTAGCTTGTCACTTGTTTTATTGCTAGTTTCATATGAAGTGTATCGTAATCTATTCTCTCTCGTTGGATCGCAATATATCGGCGAGTAAACCCTTAATGATCACTTATTTCTATCCTACTTATCCAAAGATGTTAGATTAAAAAGGCGAGGAGCAGATATGGCAGTCCACGGGCTCAGCTAGACACAGAGGTTATCAAAGTACTAATATAAGTCACAAAAGACATCAACATATAAACTTTAATTAATGGGAAAGTAATATTAAGGGGTGTGTACGATGTTCCGTAGTCACATATCACAAGCCCATCAATCCTCATTGAATTAAAGTGTACTATTACAATAAAACAAAACTACTTAATGAATTAAATTTATGCAGGACCTCCTTACAGCTCTAATATCTTTGTTTGTAGTGTGTCTTCTGAAGATTCTTCGACTGAATTCGTCTCCTTAGAGTTATGTTGCACACAAAATTCGTAACAGTCTTGGGGTATTTATACTTTCTGTCTGAGGGTTCGATGCGGCGCATTGAGTAACGAGATGCGGCGCATTGACTTAACTTCGCGTGGGGTCCAAGATTAATATGTTCAGGAATATTCGTACACCGCCTTTAGATGCGGCGTAACTTGATTCTTGTATGCGGCGCATGTCCTTTAGCGTCTTGGATTTTATCTGGTGAAGTTTTGATAGTGATACACCGTATGTCAGAAATATGATGCAGCGTATCTGGAGTAGAACAAGCTTGATCTTCTTCGTTGACCAAAGTTTCATATGCGGCGCATGCTAGAATTGCATGCGGCGCATTCTTCAAAGTCAGGCAATAGTGTTTGAATTCATCTAAGTATAATATTGCGGTGTATCTGTTGAGAGAGATACGGCGCATCTTTTAGGTTTTAGTAGACTTTTGACATCTTCTTGGTTTTGCTCCATATTTCGTCCAAAATCGTTAAGTTTCACCAATTGCTTGTTTTTACCTGAGAATTACTAAAGTAAATAATTAAGTATCGATTCTCATAAATAATATAATAAAACAAGTCAAATAAATAGGATAAATGATGACAATAAAATGCACTTATTTGAGTTTATCAACATCCATTCCCCCATGTTACAACTCGCGCGTGAGTCCGAATACCAAGGCCAAAATGGTGAGTAACGTTTGATGTGGGTACCAAATTCAAATACAATCGTTGCATATTAAAAAATAAATTAATTAATTAATAAAAATCCCACTATCTAATATTTTACCTATAAATACCCAATAACTTCACAATTTTTATACCCAACTTCAACAATTTTTACACTCACATAATCTCAACTATTTACTTCTCATTTTAGCTATAAATATGTCTCAAGAAAACACTCATCGTAACACCAACCGTCGACAAAAAAGAACTATCCAAGGCACTTGCCTGACACCCGATGAAACATTTGTTCCTGGAAATACTCCACAATCACACTTCCGACCACAAGCATACTATCCTTACCCAAACCTACCATACTGAAACCAAGTCCCACCACAAAACTTTTCTCAATTCTTATAACCAAACGTGTTTACCCAATTCCCCTCACAACAAAACGCGTACCCATTTAATAACCTCAACTACCCGTCACAAACCCAAGTGGGTGGTTCGCCATCACAACGATCCATGTCTCCCATTAATTTATTTCCAAACGAAGATTACTACAACACGGCAATGCTTAACTATGAAGCTGAATATGGAGTACAGTTTATGCTTCATCATTGTTGGAAGGTTTTAAGAAAATGTGAGAAATGGTATAACGTTGAAGTTCCTAACTGAGAAGAAAGTGTCCGAGTAGGATCAGTGTCCAAGAGATACAAGTCATCTGGGTCTAGTTCGTTCAACCCAGAGTCTGGGGATGCTAGTATTAATCTAAATAATGATATAGATGACGAGGAAGATGAGGTGCGAGAATAGAGACGACCAGAAGGCAGAGACAAAGCTAAAGCGAACAAGAAATGGGTTGGATCGTCGGGAACGTCATCAACTATGAATGACGAATCATTGGCTAGGATGATGATCTCCGAGTTGAAACAGCAGAACGAACGTGAAATGGAGATGAAAAAGAAAGAACGCTTTGATTTTTTGGAGATCAAAAAAAGGGAGGTGGAAATGCAGGAGTATATGACAAACAAAAGAGTTTAATGTTTTATATGCAGCCATATGATCACTTGACTGGGATGCACTCAGGGCCATGGAAATGATAAGGGCGGGGATCAAAGCGAAGTGGAGTTTGGACTTTTAGTTTACGTATTTTATTCCGTATGTTTAAGTTTTTAATAATCTATGTAACATTTTAATTCTGTAGGTTTAAGTTTTTAATAATCAATGTAATGTTTTAATTCCGTAGGTTTAAGTTTTTAATAATCTACGTAATGTCTTAACGTATGAATAAATATTTTTAATTTCGTACGCATACGTTCCAAACGAATTTCATACGATTACATTTACGTTTACATTTACCTTTTTAGTTTATAAATATAAAGTGCTTAATTAAATAAAAAAATGGGATGTTTGGTGAGTGAGTTATGCACCACTACCCTTGTATGGTGAGTGGAAGTAAGTGGGAGTGAGAGGAGAGAGAAAGATAAGGTGGAGCTAAGGTGGCGGTGAGTGAGTTATGCACCACTCCCTCTAGTCTAAAAGTATAAACTTTGTACATGTACGGCAATATGAGTTATAATTATATATCTGCAAATAAATACACGAGACATGAACCTCACTTTTTAAATATAACAATCTTTATAATATTTTTATAAATTAAATTAACTTTTATACTAAAATATAATGTACGCACGAGGTTTATAACATACATCTTAGCAATCTAGAGACAAACGAGTTTAGTCGGATTTATATGGGTCATCCTTTACTCAACGGGTTTAGCATAAACACAACTCTTAACACCTTATTGGTCTGCTTGGGCCACTTCCAAATTTGTTAAAGAAGTATGTTTCGTCCAATGGGTTTAAAGGGTCGAGATTGTCATGTCTACTTATTATAAAATGACTCTTTTACCCGCGCTCCGCTATGGGACATAGGGTTTTACGTGATTTTTTTTCAAATATTATACATCCAACATTGCAAATTTTATTTCAAATGGCTGGGATCAATTTGGTCATTTTATAAGTGCAGGCGACTTTCCTGTGATTTGCCAAAATTGCAAATTTTCGTCCTTGGTCAAGGACGAAAAGTGAACCCCACTTTTCTTTATAGGGAGGCCGCCTGCACTTTCGAAAAACCAAGGATGAAACACGCAATTTGAGCAAACCGCAAGGACGATTTCTTCAATTTACGCTTACGATTACAAACATAGTTTATGAAAAATTGCAAACAAGGTCCTTACTGTTTACTCTTAATTTATCGAGTCCTTCTTCTTCTGATATTTTATCTTTGTTTTAGTTGTGGATTTTGTTTGAAAATTTTTACTATTGACCAAATAGTAAACTTCCAAAAAATATGGCAAAAATGGTCCTTGTTGTTTACTTAATTACAAAAATATTTTATAAAAAATTGCAAACAAGGTCCTTACAATTTACTCTAGATTATAGAGTCCCTCATCTTTTGATATTTATCTTAGTTTAATTATGGATTTTGTTTACGAATTTTACTAATTTTGATTTTTGGTTTTGGCCAAGTCTTATATTTCATAATTGTAAATAAATGAGGTTTTGAAGCCCGCGTGTTGTGGCGAGACATCTGTATATGGTAGTAATTCCGCTACTGTTCATAAGCCATTATTGTGAAACAATACCAGTTGCTCATATTTTTTAGCTAGCTTATCACTCAACATGTATGTAATTTATGGTGGTGGAATCCCGATAATGAATCATGGAACACGTGTTTAGCACTGGGTGGGCTGGCCTCTGAGGAGTGTGGCTCAAATGGCTCATTATTTGGGTGGTTTAGGAATAATGTTTTCCTACTTTTTTCCATTAAAATGGCCATTTCTTTGGGCTGGTTTATGAGGAGTTGATTCAAATGACTTACTTTTTTTATTATTTATTTATTTTTGCTACTACTGCTTAGGAATAGCGTGACTGTTCTTGCCCAAAAAAGGGGGCAAGACGCTACTATTCCCAAACCGCAAAAAAAATGAGCCACCCTAATTTAACTATGAATGTTTTTCAATATTGCATGTTTAGTCTCAATCTAAGCACAAATCAAGATCTGAAAAAACATTATAAATCCTAAAACTTACAAACACAATGATCTGTAAAAATAACATAACCCATAAAACATAGAAATTTTAAACATAAAACATGAAATATATTCATAAGATTATCACCAAAGATAGATACAAAGTTAACCAAATAAACACAAACACAAAATATCATCTCTCAGCACAATGACCATCCCAACTAAACACATACATGCATACCTAACCAACAAACTCCCCTACATACCTTAAACTAAATTAAAAACACAAGATTTTTTTATTTTTATTTTTTTTTACCATGATATCTGACCTTTTGGCCGACTAATCCATAGGATTTGAACTCACCGCCATACAGATTCAAACCAGGTAAAGGCATCCCTTTTCAGGAGGTTGACATGGCCACTTAAGGTTGTTTGCACCTAGCAGGAATTGAAGTTGAGACCTCACACATTTTAGAGTGATAGTCACAAGCCTTTTTGCCACTATGCCACCCTTAAACGGTTAAAAACATAAGAAACTTCAACTACACTAGATCCTAACATCCCATGACCATTCGAACACCAACCATCCTACATACACCTGAGAATCTTGAAGAAAATAAACTTTTGATTCACGTGTTCCCTAGCTTCGTCAACCACTTTCATGAACGCCTTGCACTTCTCAAAATCACATACTCGAATCAACCTCAGAAAAGCCATAGTGTCCTCAGCAACCGGTGAAATAGGCAACAAATCAAGTTCCATAATAAGCTCTTGCCTTTGTTGGACATTGTCCTACAACTCTTGGCACATCTTTAACATTTCAGCACGACGATTCCATTCTTTACCAATCTCCCTGTGCAGATGGAGGATCATTTGGTCTTTCAAGGAAGAAGGGTTTGATGCAGAGGCAAGCTCAGGAGATTCATTGCTTGGATTCATTTTGGTGCGATTTTGGAATGTGGGGAATTTTAGGTTTTAGGGAAAGTGGAATGGGTTATGGGGTGGTTTTGGTGGCTATAAGTAGGAAGATTAATTGTATATGATGAAATTATTATAAGTATATGGAAGGGCGTGAAAGCATTTAAAACCGGGCCAGAAAATACTTAGAGATATGATGTTTATCAAGATGATAAACGACTAGAGTGGCTAATAAGACCATGTATCATCATTACCATCTTGACTAATTTACAAGTTTAGACCCAAAGTTATTGGGTTGCAAGATATTAAATGATATAATCTTAAGCTAAAAATATGGGTATTGAGTTCTTAAACTCAAATATGGACTTACTTAGACGTTCAAAAAATGGGCTTATTTAAACAAGAACACCTAGTTACAGTATTCCTAAGCTAAAATAAATAAATAAATAAAAATAAAATAAAATAAAAAATCTAACAAACATGAAATAATCCTAAAAGTTTATATACATATTTAAAAAAAAAAAAAAAAAAAAAAAAAAAAAAAAAAGGTCTTTACAAATTAATCTGAAATAATCAAAGTTTATAAAAAGATTATTTCATGTTTGTGGTTTTGGACTAAAAAAGGTGAATTAAAATGTTGCGTGTGTGTGTTTATTTTGGTAAAAGTGAAAGAATGAGAGATAACAAAAAAGAGACGAAAAATATATTGAAAAGGACAATATCAACATTGTCCAAAAAGATTGAAAAGGAAAAAAAAATGTTTGGAAAAAGTTACTCTCGTGTGCATTGCACGTGCTATGAAGCTAATGACTGAAACTAACGTCGTTAGTGGTTTTGGACAGCACCGTAATAATTAGAAATGTTGATGAATCTCCGGGTGAATTTTTCAAAATTTGGACTAAACATGAAATCCAGGGTGTATTTTACTCTATCTTTTATATAATAAAAGAATTACATTATTTCGGAGTTATTTTGCAAAACCCTTCTCATCGAAAAAAAATTAGAACAATAGGAGAGCTCGATTTTGCCACGTAGGCAAAATCAAACGACGTGATTGGTTAATAAAAAGTTAAAATTGAATTGATTTTTGTCAAACTTTAATAAATTTGGTGGAGAAATTTGGTTGATAAAAAAAACACATAAAAATATTTGTGTCAAATTTGTGAAAACAAAAACTTAAAATAAAAATGAAATTAATTAATAAAACTTTAGTGGTTGAATTTTACATAAAATATATGGAATTAAGTGTAAAGTTAAAAGTTTTCATATTTTTTTTATAACTTTTGAAAAAAAAAAAAAAAAAAAAAAAAACTTTACACTTTATACCCCTGTACTTTATAATATGAACTTTATTTAAAATGACGTAAGTATTAATATTAGTTTCAGACTTTCATCTGTTAAAATTACAAAATTTTGTAAATAGATGTTAAATACCTTTTAAAACTAATATTAGTTTTAAACTTTCATCCATTAAATATTTATTTGCTATATATATTAAATACTCATGTTATTTTATTTTAAAAGTTTTATTTATGCGTACACGGGCTTGAATATTAAATACGGCTAAACTACTATTAATGATAATACAAATATCAAATGTAAGCGCGGAGTACTGTGATATAAAAATAAATATACGCTATTGTACTTACTACAACGATTCATTAAATTCTTATTTAAAGTTTATACGGATATCCAGAAAAAACAATTTTAAAAAACTTTACGGAGCATTTTTTAATTTCATCAACGCTGATTATATGCTACTAACTTGCACATTTTGTACAACATAATATAAATATTTAAAGTTAAACAACAAAATCAACCTCAACATCTATTTCAGTTAAACAAAATTAAATCTTTCGATAAACAATTTTTTTACAAAATATTACTATAATAGATATTACTGAAATACATAATAAAAAAACTAAAAGACAAAAATCTCTAGATTTGCATTGGTCCCACATGCTGCCCCTTATGCCTTCTCAATTTTCTTCCCTCTATAAATTCGATAAAACTCGTTACTATGTAGAGTGCCATACTTCTTTTCTCCACTCAAGTCCTTTTTCCCGCTTAAGAAGGCTCTCCTCCTTTACGAATTCAAATGGCGCCTCCCAGTAAAATGTGTTTGTTTTATTTGTTACTCATGCTATGCCTTACAAACGAAGTATTCCAAGTTACTCAAGGAACTTCAAGATCATGTGTGAAAGAACACACGACTAAAAATAATTCGAAGAGCCCAGACCAAGTTAAAGCCATGAAAGTTCATCTAGACGCTTTTCGCCCTACCACACCTGGTCACAGCCCTGGCGTTGGCCATTAGAAATATTTAGATTATCCATGCCGATTTATATATGTAGTCGTTGAAAACGGAAAGTTGCAGATATGTGTATGTGGTGCATGGGGTTTCAAATTTATAATGTTTTATGTACTACAAATACGTGTTGTTGATACTTCTACCTAATTATAATTGGTTATGCCTGAATTATTTATTTTAAAAACACTCTATTACATATATAGTTTAATAAAACAAGCAAGATGCCAACTACTGGCCAAATTGATTTAAACTTACATTATCGACTATTTGGATCTTAGATCCTATCTCAGCTTGTAACATACCATAGTAATTATATTCTCTCTTTTTTGCTTCTAACTACTTGCTAGAATCTTAATAAAAGCATAGCTTTTAAGAAAAACACTTAGTAAATCAACATAGCACTCTAAAACCTACAATTATATGCTATGGCCAAAATCACCAAAGATAAACATGGATCAGAAATTCAGAATGTGAATGATATGCTATTAGAACAGAGACAATTGAATCCGAGTAGGATCAAAAGTTTGTGTGTTGGGAAAGGATGTGTCCCCTTGCAGGCTCGTACCGTGCACGGTGCAAAGCAATATAATGGTGCCATGGTGGAGGCCTCTTTTTAGAGTGCACGTATATGTGAAAAGTAGTGAAAGCAAGAAAAAAAAGTGAAACATACAATCATGCATGCCAAGTTTTCAAGCACATAAGCTTGAAAGGCCCCCCACATGTAGACACCGTACTTAAGAGACAATTGGGCACGTAAAATCTGAACTTCTAAGCAGATTTACTAATACTCAATTAGAGTTATTTTACATACTAAACTTTTTTTAAATATTAATAGACACATCTCCACCATCCATTTAAAAATAAATCAATTGTTGAGATTAAAAGTATTTTAATATTTCACAAATTTTTTATAATTTAAATATCTTTTAAACCGTTAATCGATAAACGAAAATAATTACACCATCGCGACGAGCATTTAATTATCTATCTATAGACGGGAACTTTGATATAATTTCGATAAAAAAATTTTGTTTTTTTCACCTTTTTTTCGTAGCCGGATAAATCACGTGTGATATATCACATGTGATTTTTTCGGGCACGAAAAAAAACGTGAAAAAAATGAAAAAAATTGTTGAAAATATATCAAAGTGCCTATCTATAGAAAGATAATTAAATGCGTCGTAACGGTATATTTTTTTCCGCTTAACGATTAACGGTTTGAAAAATATTAATATTTGAAAAAAAGAATGAAAGTGGGTTTTTTAAATTGTTTGGATTAATCTTATCTATTAAATCAAATAAAGATGAATGGTGAAGCCATTGATATGTAAAAAAAGTTTGATATTAAATCAATACTTATTTATCTTTCTATTTATGATATTCATACGAAACAAAAGGCGTATAAGTGACTTATTTTTTTATTTATTTATTTATTATTATTATTATTATTATTATTATTATTATTATTATTATTATTTTTGAAAAGCCGTATAGGTGACTTAAATTACAAAATTAATTATGTGAGAAATATAATTACAATAATACATTGTGATTAAGATTTAACAAACAAGCCTGATTATTAAAAAAATGATTATGACATACAAACAAAGATGAAAACAAAACTCATCTTTGATATTTCGATCCCACTAGATATAGTAACGAGTGGAAGTTTCTCGTGCTTTGCGGCAGGAAAAAAATAATCAACAATAAGTATTCGGTTTCTTAAATTTCGATTAATTTATAAATAATTACTTGTTAACAATTTAACCCGACATAATTTTTTCTTAAATCTTGAAATTATTGGGGGACTGTTAGCGTTGAAACAGATTGTTGTAGACTTTGTTGTTGGTTGTTGCAGCTTGAATTTTCTTTTGACCAAGGTTGATGATGAAAACTGAGACAAACTCGGAGACTGTTGCCTAAATCAGTAGGTATTTAAAGGGACTATTTGTGTAAATTTTCGTTACACAAATAGTCACATAGTTAACTAGGGCTGAGCACCGAAGGTTCAAAACCGAACCGGACCGACGAAACCGACAAAAACCAAACCGGACCGACGGCCCGTCGGTTCGGTTTCGATTTCATGTTTTACATGATTTCGGTTTCGGTTCGGGTCGGTTCGGTCCGGTTCGGCCCAAACCCGACAAAAACATACCAAAATACACTTAGAACGACAAAACCGAACCGAACCGACGAAAACCGAACCGAATCGACGGCCCGTCGGTTCGGTTTCGGTTCCGGTTTTTTGTGAAATTCGGTTCCCGGTTTTTTCGGGTCGGGTCGAGTCGGTTCCGAACCTATGCTCAGCCCTATAGTTAACATAAGGACTGTTGCGGCAATCACATATGACAGGTATGAATGTTGTTGCAATCACATTTAACAACAAGGATGAATTTCGTTATTTATTAAGGACTTTCTTTGAAACGCAAGTTAACCAGATGGTCTATTTTTTCAATTTTTAAAAATATGTTGTAAATGAATAATAATTTCCCTCACAAAGCATTGAAAAACATTTGTGAAATCATAGCCCCAACGGAAGCCATCGGGTTCCCAAGATAAGCCAAACTGATACGAGAAATAGTTGTGTGCATCTCAGGTTTCTCGAGCTACAGCTAGAACAGTCCGTGATGTTGCTAGTTCTCTGATAATACCATGCGTTGGTTCATGAAACTTCTGTTGTGTGACAATTATATATCAGAAACTCCCAAACACTACACATATCGACCTAAACATTATCCAAGCACTTTATAACTCGTCCTTATGAAGAACTGTTGTTGTTCCTTTTTAATTGGCTACAAAGAATAGCTAAAAAATGTAAACCTGTAAAAGATATTATATCATTGATACGATATTTATAATGCAAGTACATAGAAAATACTAGAAAACCCTAACAGGCCCAAAACTCACAACTGAACTTGGGTCATCTATTGTCTAATATTCCCTCACAATTCGAGCAACGAAATTGTGAAAGCTCAAATTGAAGAATAAACCATAATTACTAAACCAAAATAAACATAAATAAATAAATAAATATAATTATCTTGATGAAGAAATCGAGACTTTGATAGGTACCTAGTCGCAACACTCGCAAGGATAAACGTAATCTGAAAATGAGTACTTGGTTTTTTTTCAACGACTACTTGGACTTATAATGGCACATGACGGAGTGTCCACCTAGAGAGAGAGAGGGGGGAGAGAGAGAGGGGGGGGGGGAAGGAGGGATGGAGAGAGAGAGAGAGAGAGAGAGAGAGAGAGAGAGATATTAAAGTAGCTATATGATTTCATTGCTTACTTTTATTCAAACAAATTAAACTAGCTATATGATTTCAAAAGGCTTGCTATATGATTGATGACAAATATATAACTTATGGTCTTACACACAATGTGTAAGAACATAATAAGTAATTGAGAACTATTTAGGTCCTGGTTCTGAATTTGAAAATTTTCCTTTCACTTTTGTAATCAATTGTTATAAGAAATATATTCAAAACTGTTTAATTAAAAGAAAACTGATAAAAGTTTTTAAATTTAATGTTATTTGAAATAAAATTAATTCGAAGAAAGTTGGTTTTTATTTGGAATTTTGCTACAAATTCTTACATTTTCATCTTACAAATCCTCCTGCACTCATAACAATATTACATAGTTTTTCCCACTCATTCTCTCTCTACATTCAAATCGTCAATTATGACACTTGACAGGATCCGATGATTAGAACACTTTGTATACTGATAATGTAGGAACGTTTAACTTTTTCCTTTTATTTGTCATCATGATATAGAATACAACAAGTATGGCAGCATGTCGGCCGCGTTGCAGCCGGGCGGGGATTTTTTCGGTTGTATTTGGTTTATAATGACATTCCATAAAGTAATTGTTTGTGAAGAAAAAAAAGAAAAAAAAAATTACTTATGATGTATGCTTTCCCTTTGTGTCCTCAATGGATTTAATGAATCCTTGTTTGGTCATATACTTGAAACACCAATAGGTTTAAGCTAAACTATATAACATCAATACCTTTAAATGGATAATTGGCCTCTGTTCCAAATTGAATGCTCATAATAAACATACACATCATATGTAACATAAACACATTTTCATTTAAGAGGGTTTCCTCACAATACAAAATCACAATATATACCATAAGTAGGTTATATCATTCTATGCACATACTATTTTAAATGTTTTTTAGACTATCTAACTTATATGAATGTACATTGTTTTATACTTATCTACCTGATATAGGTTCTCTTATTACATTTTACTGTATCTTGTACCCTAAGTTCTTTTCCGCAGACGAAAATTGTTAACTGATGCTACGGTCATGACTAATCCTTCAATACCAATATGAAATGGGTGTAAAACCTTCTAACCACCGGTGTATTTGTTGCGGTTGCAGTTGCAGCAGAGCAGCAACCTTTGCTTTCCTGTCTGCTTCAGCAAGTGCATTTGTTGCAACTGCAGCAGTCTCAGTTTTTTCTTCTCTTTGTCTGAGTCGTTATAATTGTTACCAGTAGCAATGGCTTCCTACCACATTTATGGCAGTAACGATAACCTGCTAAAAGCAAAAAAGAAAAGAGATTAAGCACTTCTTAATAAGCAATTCATCTAGATTGTTAAAAACCATGCGTGAAAATGTTTGACTCGTTTACTAATAATTTACTAAAAGTATTACATCGTTTAACCCACTTGACACAAACCCGTTAACCCAAATACTTTATTTGACCCTCACGCATTGGATATAGAACACAGCCCAAATCAGAAATTTTATAAGTAATGGGGTGCTCTAACATAATTCAAGGAAAAAAATGCACCTGTTTCAAAAGTAATTTCTTTCGCAATGAGCAAATGTCTGAAGATGTCTGTTCATCCTCCTGTAATTTAAACTCGTCAACTAAAAGTTCTAATTTCAGTTTAATTATAAATGAGCAAATGTGCATAGTTGACAACGTTGGTGATAGCATCAAAAGGGTCTGATCTAGTGGCCACAAAAACCAAATGACCCCTTTTGAAATCTTTTGCATCAGGATATCTTGCAAATTACCATAAATTCAGCCTGTTTATCAACCTATTTAAGTGCTTATAAGCTTATCTACTTACTTCCAATGCAAATAATACCATCAATTATCTGGCTAACTCTACAGCTTATATCCCCAAAACATGAGTGTGTTGTAAAACGCATTAGAAATAAGCTCAAAAACCGAAAATATGGCCTTCAAAATGACTCTTTTTGACCTATTACCTAACCTGCCTTTACACTCACACTCATACACATATATAGATAGGGGCAGAGATATACCAAAGAAATTAGAATTGATTATCAAAAGCTTGGAATCAGATTCCAAGGAAGAAAGAATTGAAGCAATGAAAATACTTTTGAGATGTATACAGGAAGACGAAAAATGCAGAAATGTTGTTGTTAATAAGGTTGAACTTGCTCCAATTTTAGAGTGCTTTGTTGATGCGAAAGGTTTGATATTGTACAATTTCTTTCTGAATTAGTAAGACTAAACAGGTACATGGTCTATGTTATGTCATATCTTGACACTTTATTGTAAAAAAAAAATAAAAAAATAAAAAATAAATAAAAAAAAATAAAAAAAAAAAACTTATTTTTAATTGTGAGAACATTCAATGATCAGATCCTACATATCGTAAAAAATGAAGGTACCTTTAGTACGATGCTTACTTTACTCATATACCTAAAACCTCTCTCACATATCAATCCCCGATCATTGCTGGTCTTTTTCTTCAACCCGGCCCTGTGGTTTGACTCTCATCTTTCGCATACCTACATATACATATTTCATTATGTTGCAAATAGTAGGAAAAAAAGTATTGTTTTAATTGTAAGCGGAAGCAAGAAAGATGAGTATTTACAGAGAAGAAGCTATAAATAATCGTATATCATGTCACCTTATTCTTATCTCTGTAGTAACCTGATATATCATGGTTTCTCTGTAAATTATTGCAACTTAAATAAGACAACTGTCGAAAATACTGGACAAACGATAATGTAACTATAACTTTTCATACCTCCTTGTATGGCTTAGCTATACCCTTTTACGCTTCTGAAATGCCAAATATTTAATTTACCCATGAAGCTTAAGGTTTAGTAACAGGCCATACAAAGATGAGAATGCATGAGCAAGTTCAATGGAGTGACCCGTTGGAGTCGAAACCATATTATTGTCAAATTTATAGCGTACAATATATCAGCCATAAAGGGTATCTACATTAACATCCTAAACTAATTAGTGTCAAATGAAAACTTGGATAAACATACGACAACCACGTTAATGTTCTAAAATCCTAAATAACAGATATCTGAAGGCCTTTCATCCTGAAATGGTTTTACCTTGGAGAATCTGATGGCAAATTCAAGAAAATATCATGAAGCGGGTTTCCATATCTGCGAATTCTGAACTTTGGTGGGTGTCACATCCACACCTGCACAAAACGTCATTAAAAAAATTTCATTGAACTTACACTACTTGGGCGTTCGTAATAAGATTATAGCGAAAATATTACTTGAGAGAGTAGAAATTACCTTTTTAGCAAAACTTGCGAATCTTTAACGCAATCTACATTCACAAAGCAGAAAACACCTTATTATATATTTACGGCCATACTTCATTGCATCAAGAGCTTACATTATAGCAACCGTAGTGTTGAACCCTTCTCTTTGCAAGATTATGCCAAGGCCTTTCATCAACTGCAGTAAACAATTGCTGAAAATGTCAATATGAAAACGATATGATCTCTAGTTTAAACGCATTAAAAGCCAAAGAGATTCATGATGCAGAATCTTAACTTAGAATGAAATATATGTATATATACGACACATAGATCTGTTACCTCCTCTTCTTGAGCTAAAATAAAGTCATGAATTAGGTACACTCCAAGAATATTCATTTCTAATGCTTCTAAAGATACCTGAACGGAATCAGTAGGTACGACCTATCGGCACAAGATTACAGATTTTAGAAAACATACATTACCAAAAGAGCTAGTTCCAGTTAACCAAATATGTGCATAAGATTACAGATTTAAAACATACATTACCAGCCATCGCGCCTGCAATTGTAAACAGTCTGATATTATGAATGTCACCAAAATCGTTTAACTATTGTGATAGAAATTGATTTAAAAGCATATGAGAGCGCGATAGAGGTTGACATTTGGCCTACCAGTGAGTATTGGCTGGCTTGTAGAGTTGTTTCTTCTCTCCTCTTGTGGAACCTCAAGTTGCGATATCATTGGGCCAGTTACATTCCCTCCCGTTTGTGAGGTTATGCATTGTTCTGATGTACCTGCAGAAGGGATGCAATAACAGGGTTAATCAAAAAATAATTAGGGACACTAATGGAAAAATCTGTTGGAATTTCTTCCAAATATTTTGTGATAGTAAACGTCATAAGTTTGTGTAATTGTTCATTTTTCTTGTATATGACAGCATGAATAAGCGCATGGGAACCGACAGAGCCAAAAATCCAATGTCATCCAAAGGCATGTGAAACATCGTGCGTGAGTACAATGAAGGAAGGTTAGGTGACTCACGTCTGCGAGATGAAGGTGTTGAGAGTCATGGCCTTTAATAAGCATTGGAACCACCAGCCTGTAACTCGCGCGTGCCTATAGTAGTTATTAAAATCCAGGTAACTCAACAATGGATGGAATTACTATGATACACAAAATTTTGAAATGTATGTGCAATATTACGCATTACCTGTTTGCATTTCTGCAAGCCTTCTTTTTCGACTCGCGTATACTGGTCTGGTACTGGATGTGTTAGCCGAATCATTCATACACCACATTCCTTCAGAGCTGTCATGCACAATTCCAGCCTGGAAATCCAATATGACTGGTCCATGACCTACACATGCACATGCCGACAGCAATATATTGTTTAAACTACTTGGTGAGAAACTATAAACAATGGTATTACAAATCGTAACGGTATCCGCACCTTTGATTATGGAGTTGTCCTGAACATCATCTGCCATGGTCCTGGCTACCTCGTGAATAATTGATTTATCAGGCAACAGAATAGGGTTTTGACTCATCTGGTGACAACCTATGAATGACGGAAAGTGAATGTCAGTATGATCAACCCGAAAACTGGCTCGATTATGCAACAATCCACACCTAGTGCTGGTTACTGTAGTCATGAGAGTCAGCGACATTATGTCGTTCAACAACCTTTGTATGTACATGATCACCAATCCCTGAATGCAACATTAGAACAGACCTAAATCGAATACTAATAAGGAAAATAGGTAACTGAAAGGAATAATAAACGTGTACATGATAACTTACACGGACATGCGACGTGTAAATGCGCGTCTGTTCTTAACCTATTCGTCCCCGACAACAGATCCAACTCCTCATCACAATGAATGGCTCGTTGTGAACCAATGGTGGGTGCACTTGGACCAATATCAGAGCAAATATGTTTCAGGAGACAGCCCTCGACAATGCGCAACAATAAATGGTTCATCGACAAAATACTGTGATGTCTCCCTGCCCGGTTATCTTTTACCTATCTGCAAAATTACAATGTAAACTCAGGAGACATTCCTCGAAATTCCAAAAACTAAAGCAATATGTAAATTAGAATCCTAAACATATTTATAATTATGTTTTTGGGCAACAATATGTTTTATCTATATTTGAAAACATTAGTAACATTATTTTCAAAACGGAATGAAATACATAAAACATATTAAATCAAATCGCAAAAAGTGGCAAAATTAGGAGAAAAATCTAAAACACCCAGCTCATTAAATCCAATATACTATTAAAAAGATCATTACTTTATAATCCAATAAACATTATCATGTATTAAAAAGATCACTACTTTATAATTCAATATACCATAAATAGTAAAAGGTTATCAGCAAGTAGTCATATCAATGAAAAAAAATCATCTAACCACGTTTATTACCACACTGACTACGCCAAATAAATCATAATCAAACTTCCACATCTGAGAAGCGACAACGGAGGTTAAACATTAGGGTTTTCAATGATATATTTACAGAATAGCAATTCTCACCAGGATAATCAACAATCAGTAGCCAACCGTCCAATAAACCCAAGATACATCAAAAGCCCCAAACTCATATGCACCGATCAGATACACAGGTGTGAGGAAAAAATAGGTAGGTATGAGCTGGCATAAACTCACCGGGAATGTGCTAAATATCAAAAAAGAATAACAACCCATCTCCAAAAACACAAATTAAACAAAACCTATATCATCATTTTTTTAGAAAATCAGAATACCTAAAAAAATTAAAAGGCAGCGACACAAATTAAAGACATAAAATGCAAGAAAAAACGGACCTTTGAGAGTGCACAGCGAACCATTTATCATCATCAACAACCTCAGCATCATAGATCTTAGTAGTTTCTAGGTTTCTGCATCTGCGGAAGAAAGAGAGAATGAAGATTGAAGATGTTTCTGGAATCAAGTGTGCCTATATACACCTACACCGTTACTTTCTATTGGGCCAATGTAAGTATTAAAAAAGGCCAAACAGGGCTGCGAAATTTGGGCTGCAGTAGACCACATTTTTTGGCGGAAACCCACTAAGTAAAACGACGTCGTGGACTTTGTGAATTAATATATATATTGTAATACTTAATAGTTTGGGCCTAACCATATTGTTCAAGACTTCAAGTCTTGAAAACCAACAAATTTTTCTTACTGTTGGGCCAGACCTAAGACCGGTCTTCGGCCTGTAGCCCTGTAGGTGTATTTGTGTATTTCTAGTATGCAAACTGTTGAAGCGTTTTAAATGAAATGTATATACATTGTTCTAAGCCAGTAAGCCAAATGAATTTTTAGAAAGACAAATTATTTACACACTTATCGTTAATGGCCTCATGCATGTCTGTCTCAACCGAGACTTAAGCTCACAATTCTTTGTTTGATGAGTTACTCGCATAGTCGCATACCGGGGTGATATGAACGAGTTCATTAGATCTAAATACTTTTGCTTATGCTAATTAGCTAATATGAACTCAGACTGTACGTATGCTTACACAGGATTTTATAAAACCTATACAGATAGGTAGATGATTGATCAACACAACTTAACACTCAATGACGTTTAATTTATTTATTTGAATATTTTTCACTTATGACATATTTAAACAAGGCAGTTATTCTGAGTTGTAAGAGATTTCATACCCATTGAAGTTTCATAATTTTGGATATCATAAAGTTCTATGGAAGACTTCTATTACTATTTCATTATTGTTGAAAAGTGGGTGCTACGTAAGTTCCTTCGGTTAAAACTGGATGAACCCGTCACTGGTTCTTGATTAACACATGATTTGTAGATTTACAATTTTTCGATCGTGTATAGCAACAACGCTGTCATGGTGAAGCCATTTTGGTCATGATTCTAAAAGGCGTGTAAAGGCTCCGCAAAAGCGTGAGTCTTGGCCACGCCGTCTTATGTCACATTTTTTTAGAAACTCGATATATATGAAATATAATATAAATATATGAATATTTTTATATTTTGTGCCGTCTTATGACACGCCTTACAAATGTAAAAGATTTACCTTAACCGCTAAAATGTAAATCTTGATCATGCCGCCACGTTACACTCTTATAACATTTTGGTAGATAACATAGAGATAATGATAAGAGTCGTATACCATAATAACACGTGATCATCCACAATGAAATGCCAAAAAAAAAATCTACGTATTGGTCCACGGGTAAGGATAAGGGAGTTTCGTCTTTTCTTTGAACTTATTCGCTTTTTAAAAAGTGATTTGTACGGATCGAAAGTTTGATCTCATTGCTTATTTTTATTTAATCAAAAATAGCTCGCATGCATTTTTTTTAAGACCGATAGTAATAAGAACAAATCAAAACCATACCTCGTACCGTCTATCAACATCACATCAATTTTTTCTTACTTAGACAAGTTTGTTGACGGCGTGAAAGCCGATTTTAAGGACGGGGTCAAGGTTACCCGTGATGAAGAGGATGTGGAAAGGATACTTGGGCAGGTCAAGAACCTCAACCGAGAAGCCCCATCATTATGGAAGGCTGAAATTAACAAGATCTTTGATGCCGAGTATCCGTATGTCAAGAAGGTTGCTGAGTCCTATCGTCTTCCTTTGGGCGATTTGATGAATTTATTACCGGAAGGCTCAGTTGTTCCCGAGAAGAGTGCACCTGCCACTGGGCCATCCGAACCGAAGAATGACTAGTAGTAGGATGTTTATGGCATGTGCCTTCTCGTTTTTGTATTCAGATGAATGTAATTTGCACGTTTGGATGTAATTGTACAATATCAACTTTTGGATCTAGCATGCACCTTTTATGTTTGACTTTATTGTAATCATAACAAGCTTCTCGAATGACGGTGTGAAGTACCGAATCATTTAATATTGATGTAATAACGATCCGTTGGATTGAGTGTAGGTTTGACAAACTTGTTGGTTTTAACGTAACCACCACGGTGTAATATAACGAACCGTTTGATTGTAATTAAACTTAAACACAACGGTGTAAAATAACGATCCGTTGGATTGATGGTGTAATTTAACGAACTTTTTGGTTTTAACGTAACCACTACGGTGTAATATAACGAACCGTTTGATTGTAATTAAACTTAAACACAACGGTGTAAAATAACGATCCGTTGGATTGATGGTGTAATTTAACGAACTTTTTGGTTTTAACGTAACCACTACGGTGTAATATAACGAACCGTTTGATTGCAATTAAACTTAAACACAACGGTGTAAAATAACGATCCGTTGGATTGATGGTGTAATTTAACGAACCGTTTCGATGTTAATGCAATTTAATCATAACGGTGTAATTTAACGAACTTTTTGATGTTAACATAATTTAATCATAACGGTGTAAGATAACGATCCGTTTGTTCTCAACTTAATTTAACCACAACGGTGTAAGATAACGATCCGTTGTTTTAGCTTATTTTAACCACAACAGTGTAAGATAACGATCCGTTTGGTTTTAGCTTATTTTAACCACAACGGTGTAAGATAACGATCCGTTTGGTTTTAGCTTATTTTAACCACAACGGTGTAAGATAAGTGGTTTTAGCTTATTTTAACCACAACGGTGTAAGATACCGATCCGTTTGGTTTTAGCTTATTTTAACCACAACGGTGTAAGATAACGACCCGTTTGGTTTTAGCTTATTTTAACTACAACGGTGTAAGATAACGACCCGTTTGGTTTTAGCTTATTTTAACCACAACGGTGTAAGATAACGACCCGTTTGGTTTTAGCTTATTTTAACCACAACGGTGTAAGATAACGACCCGTTTGGTTTTAGCTTATTTTAACCACAACGGTGTAAGATAACGACCCATTTGGTTTTATTGTATTTTAACCACAACGGTGTAAGATAACGATCCGTTTGGTTTTAGCTTATTTTAACCACAACGGTGTAAGATAACGACCCGTTTGGTTTTAGTGTAATTTTAACCACAACTGTGTAAGATAACGACCCGTTTGGACAAATGCAAACATAATAGATGGATGGGGAAAATTTCTTCTCCTGATATTGGAGAAGTATAGATTACTATTAAAGCCGAGCTGTTACGTTACACATTCATCGGAAACAATTCCGGAGGTTAATTGCGTGCCAAGTTCGGGGGATACTTCGGCCTTCTGTTGTTTCAAGTTTGTATGACCCATTATGATATGCTTCTATTACTCGGTAAGGGCCTTCCCAATTCGGGCCTAGTTTTCCCTGGTTTTCCGCTCTACTGGCTTCGTTCTTCCTGTAGACAAAATCGCCCACTTTGAATGAGACTGGACGGACCCTCTGGTTGTAGTATTGTTCAATTTTTGCTTTGTACTTTGCCTCCCAAATCGCGGCCATTTCCCTCCTTTCCTGTAGCAAGTCTAGGTTCAGACGTTGTTCCTCTTCATTGTCGTCCGGGTTGAACATCATAGTACGGTGCATGGGCATCCCAATTTCGGCCGGTATAACGGCTTCACTTCCGTACGTCAAGCTGAACGGCATTTCACCGTTGCTTGTTTTCAAAGAGGTTCTGTAGGCCCACAAGACGTTGGGTAGCTCATCGACCCATCCGGCCTTTGCTCTGCCTAGCCTTGTCTTTATCCGTGCATGAGGCTTCCGTTGGCTCTTTCGACTAAACCATTTGCTTGAGGATGTGCCACGGCCGTGTTTATTTGTTTGATTTTTAGCTTTGCACACCAACTCTTGAAAGGGTCGTTCACGAAATTTGTGCCGTTGTCCGTGACAATGATAGCTGGGAGTCCGAATCGACAAACTATGTTGTCCCAGACGAACTTCTTCACCTCCTTACCCGTCGTCTTTGCTAAGGGTTTTGCTTCAATCCATTTGGTGAAGTAATCTATTGCTACAATTACAAACTTCACTTTCCCGGGGGCTTCTGTCAGTGGACCAAGTATATCCATTCCCCATTCATAAAAGGGCCACGGGGCCATGATGGAAGTCAGTATTGTCTTAGGCAGCTTCGGTACCGGGGAGTGGATTTGACAAGAGTCGGATTTGTTTATTTCTTCACGAGCGTCTTTATGCATGGTTGGCCAGTAATATCCTTGACGGATGAGCTTCGCCACGACCGTTCTTGGGCCGGAATGCATGCCACAAGCACCTTCATGAACCTCTCGGATGATATAATTTGCTTGCAGGGGTCCCACGCAACGTGCCATTGGACCTAGGTAGGACTTTTTGAACAGTACGTCCCCTTCCATGATATAGTGAGGGATTTTCATCCGGAGAGCTCTTGCTTCGTTAGGGTCCTCCGGCCAGACGCCGTTTTGTAAACATCTGATGATTGGTGTCATCCAATTGTCACCCTCTTCTTCTACAATGGTTTTAACTTCCTCTTCCGATGTAGAAGGCTTCTCCAACACTTCTACTAACTCTTCTTTGGTGAGGTGGTTGAAGGCTACGGAAGCTAGCTTGCTTAAAACATCAGCCTTTTGGTTCTGAGACCTCGGAATATTACGGATTTTAAACTTTTTGAACAGTCTGATGTGCTCTTTTGCTTTTGCTAAGTATCGTATCATGCTTTCTTTAGATGCCACAAACTCTCCGTTTATTTGGCTTGCCACTAGCTTGGAATCTACTCTGACATCCAGAGACTCAACATTCATTTTTCTTGCTATACGTAAGCCGGCAAGGAGTGCTTCGTATTCTGCTTCATTATTGGTGCTTCTGAAATTTAAACGGAGAGCATAAGTGTGCTCTACCTGGTCAGGGCCGATCGGGACTAGCCCTGCCCCCGAGCCTTTCGCGCTTGATGCTCCGTCCGTATACAGCACCCATTCAGCCGTGCTTGACACATCACATATTTCTTTTGTTAGCTGTCCGTCGTTCTTTCCCCTAAGGTCAATTGATATTTCTGAGATAAAATCGGCAAGCACTTGCCCTTTAATGGAGTTCTTCGGAACATACGTTATGTCATATGCCCCTAACTCCACGGCATATTTTGTCAGCCTCCCTGATGCTTCGGCTTTGTTCAAAATCTGTTTTATGGGTTGAACAGTTATAACTTTGATTGGGTGTGCTTCGAAATATCTCCTCAGTCTCCTAGATGCGTGTAGGAGCGACAAGGCCAACTTCTCAATAGGCAAGTAATTCCTTTCGGCTTCTTGTGATGTCCTGCTGACATAATGAATCGGTAATTGCCTTCCGTCCCTCTCAGTTAAGAGAACGGCACTTATTGCTTGACGGGAAGCCGCTAGGTAAACGTACAGGACTTCTTTTGGCTTGGGGGTGGTTAATAACGGGAGCTTTAAGATCAATTGCTTCAATAATTGGAATGCTTCTTCTGCCGCCTCCGTCCATTTGTATTCGTCCCTATTCTCCTTTGTGATGTTCTTCAAAGTTTTAAAGAATGGGAGGGATTTTTCTACGGACCTCGCCAGAAAGCGATTCAAAGCCGCCAACTTTCCACTTAGGCTTTGCATCTCCTTCAGAGTGGACGGAGATTTCATCTCAGCAATCGCCGTGGTTTTCCTCGGATTAGCTCTGATCCCTTCGGATGTTACTATATAGCCCAAGAACTTCCCTTCTTCTATGCCGAAGGAGCATTTCTTGGGATTTAGCTTCATGTTTATTTGCCGGAGATTATGAAAAGTTTCAGAGACGTCCGCCAACATTTCCTTCTCACTTTTGCTTTTGACCACCATGTCATCTACGTAAGCCTCCAAATTTCTGCCTATTTGACTTTGGAAAGCTGACTCTACTAACCGTTGGTAAGTTGCTCCAGCATTCTTGAGACCGAAGGGCATCTTGGTATAGCAGTACGTACCCTGCTCTGTGTAAAATGCTGTTTTCTCTTCATCCTCTTCGGCCATCTGAACTTGGTGATATCCTTTGTAGGCGTCCAGGAAACATTTGTATCTGAAGCCTACCACCGATTCTATCTTCCAATCGATCTCCGGTAACGGGTAATAATCCTTTGGACACGAGGAGTTTAGGTTTTTGAAGTCGATGCACATCCTCCAACTTCCGTCACATTTCTTCACTAGAACCGGATTGGAGATCCACGTCGGGTACTTGACGGGTCTGACGATCCCTGCTCTCAACCATTCCTCCACTTCTTCCGTCACAACTTGATTTTTCTCTGCAGAGAGACTTCGTTTCTTTTGTGCCACTGGAGTGTCCGCCATGTTAACATTCAGCCGATGTTTTATCAACCATCTAGAAACTCCTGTCATATCTGACGGTTGCTACGCAAACACATCCTTATTTTTCCGTAACAGTTCAATAAGGCTTTTGCGACCCTCTCTCGAGAAGGTCTTTCCGATGGTTACCAACTATTCTAGATAAGCGGGGTTTACCAAGACTTCTTCGGTTGTAGTTGTACTGTCCCCATCGTCTTTTATTTCCTGAGGTTCCTCGGATCGAGATTCTTTGTTCATCTGCTTTTCCTCTAACCTTCGGCACTCAGATATTATCGACGGACGAGCCTTTAAAGTTGCTATTCCCTTGGGAGTGGGGAACTTGATCATTGAGTGAATGGTGGATGGTACTGCCCTTATTTCCTTCAATCTGGTTCTGCCCAAAATCACATTGTAGGGCGATGGAGAGTTAACCACACAGAAACTCATCATTGTTCTTCGGTACATGCCATGGTCGCCAAAGCACACTTCTAACTCAATCTTCCCTAAGGGTTTGCTTGTCTCTCCGGAGAAACCCACGAGGGATGTGGTGGTATCTTTGAGTCTGTCCTTGATGTCGCTGCTGAGGTTATTGAAGCAGTGTTCGTACATAACATTTACTGCTGACCCTTTGTCCACATATATCCGCCTTACGAGATACCCACTGATGTCCCCCTCGATAATAAGGGGCTCATCGGATAGATCCTCCGTCATGATCGGAGGGAAAGTAATTGGAGTTTTCATCCATGCTTCTTCATGGTCATAGCTTCTCCGTTTTGTTCCTCCGGAATATCTTATCATGTTGATCACTTTGTTTTTTCCTTTGTCATAGTTTCTTGCCGGCTCTCTATCCCTTCCGGTATCTCTCTGTTTCCATTCTTTTAACAAGTGATCGAGTCTACCAGACTCTAGTGCCATCTCTAGTTGCTTTTTCAATTCTTGACAATGGTTGGTTAAGTGGCCGGCCTCTTTATGGTACTCGCAGAACTTACCCATGTTTTCACGCGAGGGTTTGCCGCCGGTGGGTCTAGGTGCCGGTAAGTTTAGATGACGTTCTGTGGCCAGGATCTCCCGTGGAGGTTTTGTGAGTGCATTCAGACCGGGGCGCTGTGGTCCCTCCCTGAAGGCATCCATCGGTCTACGATCAGAACGATAGTAATCATTGCGGTTCAAGTCCTTTCTAGGGGCCACGTATGGGTGGTACGTATATTTGTGACGAGGTTCGTTCTTCCTTTCACTCCTGTACTTGTCATCTTTGAAACCTCTCATTCTGTTTGCCTCAAACCCTTCCCCTCGGGGTAACTCTGTGCTTCGGTATGCATCTTCAGCCCGAATGAAATCATCCACCCTTGCAAACATTTCAGTTACCGAGCGAGGTACTCTGTCCGAAAATTTCTTCGCCAAAGCTGGACATTTATGAGCATTCATGAAAGCCGAAATGCGCATGATTTCCGGCACACCGCTGATGTAGCTGGCTTCGTCAGTCCATCTTTCCTTAAAGTCTGCCAACGACTCGTGGGCTCTTCTGACAATCTTGGTAATTTCCGTCGGATCTTTTGTACACTTCCTCCGGAGGGCAAATCGGGTGGAAAACTGTTCTCTTAACTCATTCCAGCTGTTGATGCTACCGGGCTCTAACCGCTCAAACCACCCTCCAGCCGCTCCGTTTAAGGTCTGTTGAAACATTAGACACCAAGTGGGCATTGGCCATTGCCCCTGGTTTGCTGCTCCAGTGAACCGGGTGAGATGATCGTTCGGATCAGTAGATCCATCATAAAACTTCATATTTAGAGGCATTGTATATTTCTCTCCGGCAAATTCCACGATCCGGCTAGTAAACGGTGACCGTGATGCCTCCTTGAACGGTTTACTTAAATCTTCGTTTACTTCAACTACCTTTTCCCTTCGGACTTCATTTCCCTCGTCCCCAAAATCCAAACGTATCGGCCTGAGCACATTTTCTCCCAGAGCGTTATGCTTCCTAATCAGTTCGGTCAGGGACGCCATTTGTCCAAGAATTAACTCTTGAAGGTTTGGGGAATCATTCACTGGGTTGTTCGTGTTGTCTGGGTTGGTGTTTACTTTGCTCCCTCCGGCTGATGAAATCGGGGTATGGAAGGGTGGAGGGGGAGGACCGGTCATCTTTCTCAGGTAGAATGAATAACGGGTCCCACGGAAGGCGCCAATTTGTTAAGGTAAAATCTTGTGGGTACTTACTTCTTGTGTAGGATCTTCGGATAAGCTTAGAGACCTGCACACAAGAAGCACACGTTAGGCTCGCCCCCGGAGTGTTCCCAGGACCGACCTCCGGTGTGAGAGTAAGTATGTATGATACGAAGGAGAGGAAGTGGGTGAGAGTAAATGTAGTGTGTGTGTTAGTTGTGTGACATAAATGAGGTGGGGTTATTTATACTACCTCACCTCATTACCTGCTTTAACTCGGGAAGGAACAAACAGTGTTATACTATACATAGTAGGTAGGTGTCAGATCACGTGGGTAACACAATCCCTGAGAATCTGGGATGGCGGCGTGACCGCAATTAATGCTATTGTCCTTCGTGTAAAAGAGGAGTCCTCGGATAATACAATGGCTCTGTTTGACCCTCCAGCTTATGGATAAGGATCCGAAGGGTGAGTTACCGGAGGCGGAAGAAAGTCCGAAGGTTGTACACCGTTCGGACACATACGCCAACATGTCCCCCCCAGTATTGGAGTATTGGTTGTAGACCGATGGTTCAATACTTGATAGCCGGGGTGTTTTCAGCATAGCGGGCTCATATCGGGCTCAAGGACTCACCAGGCCCATGGGCCGATTAAAATAATATTATAAACAGTTACAGCTGGATGCCACTAATCTCGTGCTCGCAGGGATCGAACGCTCCACGCCACACCACATCATGATGTATTGCTTGACATGACGTTCACACTTCTCAAGGTTTTCCCCTATAAATAGTGCCCTTATTTTTTTTATTTTGCACCTGCCGTTTTGTGTATTTCCTTCGCATACTATTATCGCCGGAGTATTTCACATTGTGTGTTTCGAGTTTTACCGAGGTGCGTTACTTTTACTTTGCAGTTTTCTTTTCATATAAGCATCCCTCGGTATCCTTTCTTTTAAATGGCTGCGAGTGAACCTGGTGAGATGAATATTCCGGATAATGAACCGACAACTAGTAAATCCAAACCGATAGGAAAGTTTGATATGCACGTACATACGTCTAAGTTATCCCAACATACCCTAGATCTCCTTTGTATAGAATACGGCATCCCGTCCAACCTACATCCCATGGTTCCCCCCGACGGGTTTACTATGAATGAATTACCGGAGAGTAAGATAGGGATTTATGTGCACCAGGTTAAATTAGGGGGGGTTAGGGTTCCTTTCTCTTCCTTTCTTCTAGCCGTGATAGGGTACTTTCGAGTGCATATTTCCCAGCTTGTTCCTATAGGTTTGAATAGGGTTACCCTCTTCGAGGTCCGGTGCTATAGTTTGAATGTTGTGCCCACCGTTCCTCTCTTTAGAGTTTTCTACCGGCTGTGTAAGCAAGGCCATTGGTTCTCGTTTGAGAGTCGCACTGGGAAGAGGGCCATGAAGTGTTTTGAGGAACAACTTTCAGGGTTGAAGTTCTGGAAAGACTTCTTCTTCTTAATTGACCGTAGGGCTATTCCGGATGCCATGCCATGGAGACACAAAGATTCCAAGATCTCGGACAAGTTTCCGGAGAATTATTCGGTGAGGGATGCAAAGAAGATTGCCAGTACGATGATTGTCCTTCGAAAAACACCCTCCAGTCTTCTGTATGCATACGGACTTTGCAATGTCTTCCAGATTACCGGGCATAATTTGGTTATAAAGGATGCCGAGGGGCGTGGTAATGTTTTGCCTTGTACTTAATTGTCCTTTACACTTATCTTGCTTATTTCTCTTACTTGCTGTTGCTTGTTTTTCTTGTAGTTATATCGATGTCTGAGTATTTGGAGCTTCCGGATTTGGAAGGTTCGGTGGTCAGTAGGGGAGATCCTTTTCCCGAGGGGCATGTCCGCCCGGACAGAACCGCTAGACCCCTCTCCCCTGAAAAGAAACCTCCTGCCAAAAGCAACCTTCAGAAGGTGGTAGAGGTTGCTAATGAGGATGTTGTGGCAGCTCGGGAAGAGAAGGAGAGGAAGGCAAAGGAGAAGAATCCGACCTTGAAAAGGAAAACGGTTGTGACCAGCAAGAATGCCCCGAAACGTAGGAAACACCTGATAGTAGAGGAGGTTGTCTCTTCGGAGGATAAGACTTTGGACGTCAATCCCATCAACCAAGCTGAACCACAACCTGATGCTGGTTCTAGGAAGAAAAGAACTTTAGTGGATGAGGAGATTCAAGCAGAAACACAACCGGAGGACAACTTGGCTGAGGGAGCCGGACATCATGACGGAGAGAATCCTGAACACTCTCCAAAGCCTCATTCTCACGGTATGTGATTTTTGCCTTTCTAGTTGTTTTGTCATGTATGGTGATCATCCATTATCTTTCCTGTTCGCAGATGTATCAGTCCATACTGCCCACTCCGAGCGTCGTACATCTCATTCCCCTTCTTTGGGAGCCACTCCTCCTTTAGAAGCCGGTACGTTGTTTTCTATCCAAAACATACTGATTACCGTAGGGTAATATGTTCTTATTTTACTCATTTTCCTTTTTTTTTTGTTTTGTTCAGGTCATAATGATCAAACCGGAGGGTATTTTGTTCCGGGATGGACCCTTCGTGATGATGTTCGCATGAACTCCTTTAGGGCTTGCCGGGAGATGATGATGTTCGCATGAAATCAGTTAATAAGGTTCATCAGTTAAAGAGCCTTATTAACTGATGAACTTATTAAATCAGTTAATAAGGTTCATCAGCCTTATTAACTGGTTGAACTATATTAACTGATGAACTTATTAACTGATGAACCTTATTAACTGATGAACTTATTAAATCAGTTAATAAGGTTCATCAGTTACAAAAAAAACAAAACTTTTTGAATATTACATTAATAAAATGACTAAAGGTGCATTATTGTACAAAAATTAGTGAATTTAACTCGATTTTAAGACTAAAAATCTAAGCTAAACATTTCATCAAACATGTTGTGTGCAACAAATATGAGTAAAACGTCATCTTTAACATACGATATCTCACTCATATCATATTAGATTTGATTGATTCAAATTTCTGGGTAAAGAATGGCCAAGAAGCTACGACTTTCATGTTTTAAATTTTTCACGATTCAGCATTTATGATGGTACAAAATAAGGTCAAAAATGTCCAAAAAATAAAGAAAATTAACACCATTTCGTATGTAAAAAAAAAAAAAAAAAAAAAAAAAAAAAAAGTTTCAAAATTTTTAACAAAATTTATACCAAATTAAAGAGGATTAAATTTTAAAAATTATGGTGAAATCGGTTTTTTCTAAAAGTTTGTCGTTTAAGAGATATATGCGTTTGAAAATTGAGGTGGAAAAGTAAAAAACGAGTAAAATTACGACTTTGCCCCTGACGTGATTTTTTGAATATTTAGTATAGGAGACACGTGGCATCACGACAACTCTTTTTAGACTTTTTAATTTTAGCCTCCTTTGCAAGAGATCCGGCGTCTTATAAAGGTTTATGTTTTATTTCAAGTAACGATAGTGAATTTTTATTTCATGTTTATGAGGCGTGCAAAAAGTCCTAAACCTTAGACTTCTTCATAGTCTTAAGATATTTAATGCATGTGTTATATGAAACTAGGGCTGAGCATCGGGCGAAAACCGGACCGGACCGACCAAGACCGGACCGGACCGAGGACCGAGAACCGGAAAAACCATGGACCGAGACCGGACCGAATATGGTCGGTCCGGTCTCGGTCCGGTCCGGTCCGGTCGGTCTTCGGTCGGTCCGGTCCAATTAGGCAAGTTTTTTCGGGTTTTTGGTCGGTCCGGACCGGACCGGACCGGACCGACCGGACCGAGGACCGAATTTGGCAAAAAGCTTAGACCGAGGACCGGACCGAATGTGGTCGGTCCGGTCCGGTCGGTCTCGGTCCGGTCGGTTTTGTCGGTCGGTCCGGTCCATCCGGTCCGTTTGCTCAGCCCTATATGAAACAATTACATGTTTTAAATTGTCCATACTATAATAGAGATAAGTTTATTAACACAAAATATTTATAAAATATTAATGTAACATAAAATATTAAATTTTTAAAGCTTTATAAACATCAATAATAGTGATGCCCTAACTTAAGTACATGAAAAACTTGTAATTAAACTATAAATATATACCAAGAAATTTAGGGAATATAATAATGATAATTTAGTATGACAATGTGATACGTTATCATGACATAACGTTATAGTTATTACTAGGTAACATTTTCCTTAACATTATTGATCGAGTTAATGTGAGCTTTTTCAACGTGGTGTCGTCGTTTTCTTGTTTAACTATTTTGTCGTCAGCATTAATGGAAAGATAGAACTTTATGAACAAACGTGTATAAATATTTCGTTAATTGCATCATACTTAGGGTTCATCTGATTATAAAAATGGTTAAGTACTTTTTCTATACAATGTGAAATGCGTGCCAAACACAAATTTCATTATTATGATAATAACTTATTTGAATACTACTAGTATTAGATTAGATTAGATATAAACTGGTCGATGATATTTAGATGTTGACAAGGCATCATGATTCTTGAGAGTTGAGATATAACGTGATGCTCTCTAAATTTGACTTTTAATTATCCAATTAGCATGAAGATTCCATTCATTTTTATATCCTACTAAAATAATTTGTTGAATATTCTCTGGATACTATGAGTAGAATATATATACGTATTGTTTCAACAAATTACGATTGGAAAGGAAGAGAGCAAAAGTTACAACATGGTGACTTTGAGAGTTTATGATTGTGTCGTTGATGAGGTTAAACTGTTAAGTACCGATCGATACCTAACTTAACTTGACAATGCACCTAATTAATATAACTATTTACCAGTCATAACCGTTGTTGACAAAGTTTTGTCAAAAAGTTTTGGACATAGGTCTTTGTCAAACACTTCTTTTAAGCTTAATCACAAATCAAAACCGTTTTAATGACTTCCTTGAAAAAAATACGATATACTACGTATCTTATTCCAACTAACAACATACAACAATCAATTTTTAAGGCAACTACACAAGTTAACTCGATCATTCAACCTATAATTAAAACACATGTACTCGTATAATTTTTTTTGCCGTTCAAAAAAAAAAAAAAAAAAAACTTATGAGAACTTTTTGCTTAGATAATAAATAAACAAAATTTCATCTTGTTTAACTAATAATGCTTACTTCAATCATGAACGAACTACAAACATTAAGTTATTCAAATGCCCTTGCTTGATTAAGAATATATATGAAATGAATCATTAATAATGTTTCTAAAGTATTTGTCAACTTGCAGTTTTTTTATTGACTTTTTGCAGTAGTGACAAAAGATTTATCCAATATAAGGTTGATTATGTTTAGAATAAAATAGATATAAGGTTTATTGATTAGGTCAATTGGTCATATTCAAGTACTTACTTTGAGGAACAAAATGATTAATCTACAATTTGGTTTTCAATCGATCGGATCAAGCTTTCAATTTCCTGTTGATCCCGCTGAAAGGTTAGTTAAACCGATTCTTGTAAAAAAAAACCAGGTTCTGGTGACCAAACATGTCTCATCGGGTCAGATTAACCAAAGTTTACACATAATAATGCTCATACTTCTGTTACAATTCCTTTTTCCAAATTTATTTTCTGCATGTCAACCATAACGAAATTTATTCGATTTCCAACATGCTCTATAAATCATTGTCTCTTTTCATGTTATGTCCACTTCTTTATCGGCTAGTGAGGATTGAGTGAGCATTGTAGCGTATCGTAGTAAAAGATGTTCTATGTACAGCCAAAATTAATTGGCACACCACTACTCCATATTATTACCCCCACTTTTGCTTTTGTAATGTCTTGTATGAATTGATAGTGTAACAACCAATTTAGGTTATTTGTAATGTTGTGCAATTCGTAATACCCAGAACACTACGATACAATAACACTTTTGTTTTATATGATTTTAATTAATGGTTTATGTGATAATTCTCATCATACACAAATCATCCAAATTTTGTCATATGGAGGATTTGACCGTCCATAACAAAATACTTAAGGAAACACACCTACACATATAACTTCATTAAACACTTAATGCATACCCATAAACATCGCTAGACCTGGGGATCAAATAACCATTCCAAACAAAATACTACAAACCAACTCATCCTGAACTAAATATTAAGAATATCAAGATTAGATATTTCTATAAATAATTAAGAGGTTTTAGTTTATTCACGTTCTCTTAGTAACAAGTGTGATAGTTTAAACTTTAAAGAACAAGGTTTTTCTTTTAAAGGTACCGAAAGAATGAGTCTTTTGCTTAATGTACGCGACATAACCATGATATTCTCGTTATCGTTTTTGACTCTTTCCTAGTAACCCAAAAATGTGTACCTAGTGAGCTTTAAAGTTGAGACTTCTTAGGAGGACATCAGGGTGTCTGCCCAAGGAGGGGTTAACAAGTGTGATAATGTATCTAAATCAATCATTGTTATAAAACACGAGTTGACCTTCTCGATTCAACTAGTTGAATTACGAACCGGTTTAGTAACTGAAAACAAGCTTCTTGAAAATACTAATTTAATCAAATGTTGAATCAATCGAACTGTAACACAAAAGCTTAACCGAGTCAATTTATGAACAATTATTTTAAAAAGTTGGTAATAATAGTTTGTCTTCCTAAACACAGACATTTCTACAAATTTAATAAAAATTTGAAGTTAAGCACAAGATTATAAATAGCGCGAGGCGTGACGGTATAACCAAGCCTCATGCCTTAGCGGACAAGGCGAAGCTTTGCGTTTATAAGGCGTGACATAAGACGGCGCAAAATATGAAAATATTTATATATTTATATCATATTTTATACTCCTTCCGTATCATATTAAATGTCCATATTTGACTTTTCAAGTCTTTTTTATCAACTTTGACTTATATAGTATTTGATAAAAATTATACACAATGAAAATATATTTAAAACAATCCATTCATATATTTTGTATCAACTACTAGTATTATATTACAAAAAAAAAAATATATTTAAGGTCAAAGTTGAGAAAGAAAACAGTGCATTTAATATAGGACGGAGGGAGTATATATCGAGTTTACAAAAAGACGTGACATAAGGCAAGGCGTGGTGTGACGACGAGACCAAGTCTCACGTCTTTGCGAGACTTTTACACGCCTTTTAAAGCCCACCCTAAATAATACCTAAATTACCCTCAGTCCACATAATTAATATCACATCAACAAGTCCTAATTGGTGACTATAATAAGTAATACCCAACCTATTACGGCGTCGTTAACCTCTAAGCACAGTCAAAACCCACTTTCGTCTTTTCACAAATATTTCCATATTTTTCACACAAAAAAAAAAAAAAAAAAAAAAAAAAAAAAAAACATCCATTGGCTACTACTATCTGAGTGTGTGTAAAAAAAGGTGTAAAACTCTGTGTGTGTGTTCTTCTTTCTTTCTTGAAGTGCGCTTTTTTTCTAAGCTTCTCCTCCCTCACATTTTAATCTCATAAACCCTAATAACATCTCATGTTCTCTTTTTATCATATTTTATAAAAAAGTAACCCAAGTTCTTGATCATCTTCATCACAAGTTGTAGCTGCTCAAACATCATGTTTTATCATCGGTATGTTCTTTTTTACATGTTTACATGTTTTTAATATTTTCTTGAAGTTGCAGACTTAGTTGAATGAATCTTTGTGTTGTTTTTATTTTATCTTTTTATTTAAGTTTAAAGATGAATAAAAAGTTGGGTTTTTTATGTTTTAGTTTATAAATATATAAAATGATGACTTTTTATTGGTTTTCCAGGAAAACAGGAGTTCTTGATTTTTGGTTTCTATTTTGGGTTGTTGTTAGTTAACTGTTTAAATATCAAGAAAAGTTACTATTTGTGGAGTATTGAAGGGGGTGTTTGATGTGGGGTAGAGCGAAGTTGTAATAAACGGTTTTGTTAGTTTAAAGATGATAAAACAATCAAGTTTTTTTATCGGGTTATTATTGCTAGTTGTTAGTTAACTGTTTAATCGAAGTAGTTAAGTTTTGTAATTTGGCGTTCAGATTTTGAAACCATGTCTATTTGTGGTTTCTTCGAGTGTTTTGATGTGGGGTTAGACTCAAGTTGTACTAATTGGTTTGGCTAGTTTGGGTAAAATGTGTATGGTTATGGTTTTTTTGATTAAATTGGTTTAGAGATGATAAAAAATGGGTTTTTTTAGTTTGTTTTTAGTTATTAAATGATGATTTTTGTATGCATTTTCTGTGAAAATATGAGTTATTGATTTTCTTTCTAAATTTGGTTGTTGTTAGTTATTGCTGTTATTTACAGTAACTATTTGAATGAAGTTCTGAAGTAGTTAAATGACTTAACTTTTGTTATTTATGAAAGGGAAGTAAATTTTCTGTTTGTAGCTTTCGGTGTTTGGATGTGGTGTTAAACTGAACTTGTGATAGTAATTTGTTTGGGTAAAAATGAACATGTATGGGTTTAAATGAACATGTAGGGTCAAAATAATCATATTTGGAAATTCACTGATTAAGATCCTGCAAAATACAACGTAATCTTGAAAATTCACTGAGTAGGATCCTGCAATCTTTTATACAATAATCACATGTATAAAAGTTTATGTGGTTTTTAATATTTTCATATAATATTCTGAATCAATATCAGTGGTCAACAGAAGTTGAAATTGCACCTTCTATTTTTAGTAAGGTGTCTTGTTTATGTAAGGTTTACTCCATCTTTCTTTATTTTTTTTTCTTCAGGCGAGTTTGCCATGATGTTAAAGCAATGCATTTCAAGGTTATAGCATTATGTGTCGTTTTTTGCCTATCAATATTCGGACCATGTTCCATGTCCGGCACACAGAATAATCCAACGGGCTATGATGAATACGGGTCTTACAGAAATGACTTAGATTCAGATTCAGAGCATGTCTTAGTTGGTGACAGTAGGATACGAGTTCCACCTCAGAATTCAGTACCGATACCTAGTCTTGAAAACATATGTAGACGTTCAGACTTATTTTGTTTTCCTTCAACACTTTATGGTTTAGAAGCAAATTATTCGGGATTTTCTGGGATTAAATCAGACGAGACAGTAGCTGTAGGGTCAGTGCAACCAATGGGTAACCTCAGCTGGTCAACAAACCATGGTAACTTTCAGTTATCAAACGGGGATATCGTTTCTTGTTCAGTTGAAATTAAAGATAGTACACGGCATACTTCTAGTGATGAAAATGACACGCCATTTTGTAGTCGATCTTCATTTGACAAAAAAGAAGAGTTGATCAGAATCAAATCTAGTAATGTGAATGATTTTTCGTCACTAAATGTGCAAATTAGCCACCCGTTACTCGATTGGGGACAAAAGTATTTACATTTTTCTTCGTTAGCTTACCTAACCGTGGAAAATAGAGATAACCATAATGTTTTAAGGGTCTTTGAACCATATAGTACCAATTCACAGTTCTACCCTTGCAATTATAGTGAAATTACGGTCCAACCTGGTGAAACGGTATCTATATGTTTTGTTTTTTTTCCAAAGTGGTTAGGCTTATCTTCAGCTCATATAATTTTACAAACGAGCTCAGGTGGTTTTTTAATTCAAGCCCAAGGGTTTGGAATCCAGTCACCTTACACGATACACTCGTCAGTTGGTTTGAACCGATCTTCAAGTGGAAAATGGACCAAAGTTGTTTCAGTGTATAATCCATCTGATGAGGCGTTGAGTTTAAAAGAAGCAAGTGTTTGGTTATCTTTTTCTTCAAGGAATGTTCTTTATTCAATTAAAGGTGTTTGCTATGTGTTGGATCAAAAGGGAGATTATGAGTTTAATGGCAATGAATGGTTAGATGTCAGAATCGGTCAAGTTGGTCAACCGCTTATGGCAATAAAGCCTCATAAGACATGGACTGTTGGGTCGAATCAGAATGAGCCAATCTTAGAGTTAGAATTCCCTCATCATTCTCAGGCTAACATATACGGTTCTTCTTGTATCCAGTTACTGAACAGTGCACAAGAGAATATGGATACGAATACAGTCATTCTTGAAGCAGAATTTGGGAAAAGATTAGACCTTTTGATTTCACTCGATGTTTTAGTTCCTTGTGATGCAAATGGACTTACGAGTGTCTCTCTTTTAGTGGAGAATAATGGTTTTGACGTGGTGAAGGTTGTCAAGATTAGTGAAGTAGGTGAAAAGGCAGTGTCTTTACAGACTAAATATGTCGAAGGGTTAATATTGTTTCCTCATACGGTGACACAAGTGGCTACAGTTACTTATGCTCCAGACCCACATATGAACTTGAACTGCAAGTTACTTGTACAAACAAATAAATCAAAAACTCCCGAACTTGAGGTTTCTTGCAGTGATATTGCCAGTCTTTGTTCCCAGTCTTATTCTTTCGCTGGATATGAAATGTTTAGTTATGACAATGCAGAAACAAGATCGAGTGATGTTCACGCACAACCACAGTTAGAAATCAAGGTATTGTAAAAGCTATTATGATTCTCTGATTGTTTATGTTCAAGGCTCTACATAGTTATAAATTCAGAAATATATAAAGAATTGCCGTTAGAAAACTGATTTTTGAAATAAGCATGAAGTTACCATCTATCCCTAGCTTTAAGCATCTGATTATCTGATTGACTTTGAAACTACATCCAAACCTTCCCATAGTTTTTCTTGGTTATATGATACTGTATTTGATTTGTCATATCATACAATTATAGAGAAGCAAAAGCAAAAGGGTTCTTTTTGCGGGTAAAGTCTCACGCAGTTACTGTTTCTGAATACACTTAAATTGAGAACAAAAATGGCAATGAATCATGTATATTGTTAGTTTTTGTGGTTAGTTGATGTACTTTTTGTTAATTAAATCTGTAAAAAAGAATTAGGAGAAAAGTAATGGGCTGAACCGAACCAATCTGACCCATTTTCATAAATGACTCCGGGATTGCCTGACCTGTTTTCATAAATGGCCCGTTTTGACCTTAGACCCATTTTGACCCATTACCTGACCCGCCCAATTTTCCACCTATAGGTCTTATATCCTTTGCCGAAAAGCATGACATTTACTATAAGTCTAATCTGTTGGCTGAAATGCTGACATGACATTGTATCTGTGTTTCTTCGTTCTTTTTTGTTTTGCATAGTAATAAGAAAGGAAATAATATACTTTTTTTTTTTTTTTTTTTTAATACTTTTTGAAGGCAACAGAAATGGCAAAAGCTGATGACTCGGTACTAGGAAACTGGAGATCTCAAGGGACTAATAACAGGATGTCGGTTCTTGATGATCACGAGGTTACGTTTCCAATGGTTCACATTAGTACTCATCAGTCGAAGTGGATCAGTGTGGTGAACCCGAGTGACCAACCAGTTGTTATGCAGCTGCTTTTAAATTCTGGTGAGCTTATCAATGAGTGTCGAGGATCAGATGAAAATTTGCAACTCCCTTCATCTTATCCTATGGTTCTTAACGGTCACATGACTCCTTCAAGGTACGGTTTTTCGATAGCGGGAAATGCATTGACCGAGGCCTATGTTCATCCTCGTGAAAAAGCGGTTCTTGGACCAATTGTGTTTCACCCCTCGAGTAGATGTGAATGGAAAAGCTCAGTTCTTGTAAGGAACAATCTTTCTGGTGTCGAGTGGCTATCGTTACGTGGTTCTGGAGGTTCGATTTCTTTGCATTTACTTGACGGGTCCGATCCTGTGCATACTGTACAGCTCAAACACAACTACCTTAAACCATACACCAAAGATTTGTTTGCAAAGAATACAGGAGACTTGCCTGTTGAAATCAACAGAATATCGATATCGGGAACAAAGTGTGAGTTGGATGGATTTATGGTGGGAAGTTGTAAAGGTTTTGGTTTGGAACCCGGGGAATCTCGAAAGCTTACTATTTCGTACACTGCTGATACATGTGTGGAAACGTTACGTAGGGAACTTGAACTGAACATGGCTGGTGGCATACTAGTCGTACCAATGGAAGTCAGTCTTTCTGCATCAACACTCAATTTATGCAAAAGATCACTTTTGTGGATAATATTCAAGAATTTTGTTCTTACGGTTCTTCTTACCGTGCTTATAATTTCAATGGCATGTTCTTGTTCGTTTTCGTTTATAATCAGAGGTGGAGATCTATCTAAGACCTCTTCAGTACACGACGAACATTCTTCAGATGTTTGCTCAAAACCAAAATCTGTGAGTGAAGTGTCGCCATCATCATTGTCATCAGCACCGCCATCCTCTTTGAAGTCGAAGGCTACTGTGGTTGAAGCATCAAAACCTGAGAATCTTACGGTTAAAACAGGAAATTCAGATTTCTCAAAACCAGAATCTGTGAGGGAATCGTTGCCACAATCATCGTCTTCAACACTGCCATCCTCTTTGAAGTTGAAAGCTAATGTGGTTCAGGCATCAAAACCTGAGAATCTAACGGTTAAAACAGGAAATTCAGATGTTTGCTCAAAACCAGAATCTGTGAGGGGATCGTTGCCACCATCGTCTTCATTGCCACTACCATCCACTTTGGAGTCAAAGGCTACTACGGTTGAGGCACCAAAACTCGAGAATCTTACAGTTAAAACTGGAAAAGAGAAACCAAGACGTAGAAGGAAGAGAAGGGGTTCTGGGTCAGGGGTAGCGGCACATTTCGAAGTGTCAAGTAGTCATAGTAGTAACTCTCCGTCACCTTCGTTACCTTCATCTCCAGCCTCATCATTGACACCCAAACGATTCTCTGAGTTATCTCCTAAGCAAAACGTTCAGGCTAGAAACCCCTTCATGCATGGAACCACTAGTGCGGCTCCTCCTGTTGTAGAGAAACCTTTTACACCACCAAAAACCCCTGCTCCATTTACACGGGCTCCTGAGGCCGAAAGTATAACTGTTAAACATGAGGAAAGTTCAGGGTATGACCCCAGGTTTGAGTATAATATATGGGGTGGTCATCTTCAACTAAGCAGTCCAGGTTCAACAGAGGTGGGCTCGGTTACCCCCAACAACTCTGGTAGCTTTTTTCTAAACAACCCACAAGAGCTTTTTACATCATGTCAAGCAGAAACTGTAAGTTCCAAACAAGTTGGTTAATTAAAAGTTACTTAGTTAATCTATGTTGTGTGTGTGCGTTTTCTTTTTCCATGCATTAATTAGTAGTTCTGAAGAAAATAATAATAATAATTACAGACACACAAGCGCATATATGACAGGAAGCAAAATAATCGATTACACTAGCCCCATTTTTCCCTTATACTCGACAAAATAGCAAAACACAAGGTTTTTGAAAATACCCCCCCCCCCCCCCCCCCCCCCCCCCCCACCCAACCACACACACACACAAATGTTTCCAACCTTTTTTTTTTTTTTTTTTTTTTTTTGGGAAAACCTCTTAAAACCAACTACCGTGATTTTGGTTTCAGTGGAAAAAGTGTCAAAATCAAAGTGCTCAAAGCTCGCGACAACGAAAAACCTGCAACAATATTAATATCGAATGGAGAAAGTAGATGTTTTGCGGTCACAATCAATATCGCGAGATTTGTAGCAAAACTTGTAGATTTTTTGGCCGTTTTTCGCAGAAACCTTAATTTTTTGGCTACTTTATCAAAGTTAAAGAGAAAAATTGCTAGCTTAAGTGCTCAACTAATTTCCCAAAAAGCATACATCATGCTATGTCTCTCCAATAATCAAAAGGAATATAAGTTTAGCCCTTGAAACATAAGTGAAAAGTTGGCTTGACAAGTATTCGCCAACGACTTTAACTTATGTTAGTGTTCACATGTATCACGAAATGTCATGTTCCGAACTGTGTGCCCATAATTCTTTGTTAAACATTCAGGTTTTTTAACCCATAAATCATAGTTCCATGTCGTTTTGTTTACTAAAGCTAAATATTCATGTGCTTCTTATTTATGGTTGAAGGATATATATTATCTGAATGGATCAAATTGCACCTAGATAAATTAAGTTGGTATAGATTCAAACACCCGAATTTGTTTTTGTTAGAAACATCACATATATGTGTGTACAACTGTACATAACACAAGTGTGACACATGATGGGGAATATTCTTAATAGATACTCCTTATCTAGTCAGTTTTTGGTTATGTCGAACATTTGAACCACACCCGGTATCTTTTGTGATTGTTCGAACGGTTCGCAGTTCTAGGGGTCACAACCATTTCCAAACTATTCATGTGCTTCCTATAATTCATGCAGCCAAATATTGGATTCCAATAACATTATTTCTCATCACCAGATGCAATATTTTAGATTGCTATAGAGTATAGAAGTCTTGCATTTTGTGAGCAAAATATCCTGAAACTCAATAAAATTTGTCAGGCTAAAAACCACCCATGAAGTAATTCTTTGGACCCCAAAAATAAAAAAGATAGCATGTATATTGCGATTCGCATAGTGCTTTTTCAGTATTTCTAAATTTATTTAGTGAAATTTCAAAGTATGTATATGTGCATTTTTTACTGGCGTGGCTGTTTGCAAATCCTTCCATGATCCTATATGAACATTAATAGCAGCCATGACATAAGGCCATCAACCCGCTTCACTAGTTACTTGACACATAGGTAGACCAAAGTCATGTGCCTTGTGCCGTTGATTTACAGCTAACTTGTTACATTAAAGGAATCTTGTTTTTATCAACTATTTAACTGCGAAATTGACGCTATAAACTTGGTAGATTATCTGTAGCTTTCATGTCTTTATTAAACGCCAGGTAGGTGTCGCCTTGTTTTATACATCAAAATGTGATAACAGAAGAAGATAAGGTCTATTTCTAACCGGTGAAAATGTTATACCCAAATTTCTTGCTTGCCCCACATAAAAGCTTGAAATGCCAAAATTTATATTCTTGGAAACGACCAAACTGAACCTGCCAACTACACTGATCAATTATTGCATGAACCATATTGCCTCACTTGTTTGGAATCCTTGAACAAGCCGAGGAATGATAACGATGTATATCCTATGCAGTGAAAATTGCACATAAAGTTTTTGGTCATGATTCATGACTAGTGTTTACTTTTGGAATAAGTCGTTCCTATATTCTTTCTTGTTAATACGGTAAAGTCTAGATGGTAATGCTATCTCGACTAGTCTGTCGTGAATTACAAGTTGTGTGTCGCATGTCTGGAATTTGGACCATCAAGTGTCTGGTTATGACTTGTTCTAAATTTTACAAAGTGGTGGTCCTATCTTATTGCTTTTCTTTCTTTCTTTCTTTCTTTCTTTCTTTTTTTTTTTTTTTTTTTTTCATTCTGTCAAAGTTTACTATGATCAAGTCCAAATATGATGTGTTGTCTGTGAGTACCTTGTGAAGTTATAATAGTACATTGCCACAATACGCTGAGTTATGTGGAAAACTTCATTATGATTTGGGACCAAAAGAGAGAAACTACAATAATTGGAAACCGACTTAACATGATAAATGGGGATTTCATTCTTCATTGCAGGGGACCTTTCTCATATCTTCTTCAAGGTCTTTTAAAGCCTACGGTTGTGGTCAAGTTCATTAGCAAACTGAGCCGACACGTTAAGGATTATGATCTTGTTTGCATAAAGATCAGTTATATACAATGCCGTAAGGGTCTACAGTCGACTCAGTTATATGAAAGATGGTGCTTATTTGCACACCACTTATATTCATCTATTTAGAACTTGTATAATAACAAACAACACAAAAAATCAACCATGTGGAAAAGTAAAGTGATGTGCACATAAATACATAACTGATTGATCTTTTTAAAGGGTCTGGGTCTTTTTTAACATTATTAGCTGGAAAGACCAAAGTGAAAATATGAGGTCAGATTGTCTTTTAAGTGCCAACCCGGCCCCTAAATGATTATGACATTGTTCTGTAAAGAGATGAGTTACTTGGTCTTTATACGTCGGTATAGTCTATTAGTACACAACAAAAATGCAAATATAATTTCATTTTGTCTTAGAGCGCGAACCCAGCCCCTAAATGATAATGACATTGTTCATTGTTTGCAAAGAAGTGAGTTACTTGGTTTGTATAGGTTGGCATAGTCTATTAGTAGACCTGCCAATTCCAACCCATTTAATAAAAGGGAATTTGCTACAACCACACACAAACTCCCACACAAAACCCCCACTCGCTGACGTATGAGCGGGTGATTGGTTTAATCAAAGAACCCACTCACTGATTAACCAATCACTCGATGACACTCGCCTGACACGTCAGCAAGTGAAAGTTTTGTGTAGGAATTTTATTTGGATGTAGCATACTCCTTAACAAAAATAGGTCATGTCGGGTAAATTTCACCACCTCATAGGTTGGATTGGGTGGAGTGAAACTAGAATGATGGGCCTAGATGAGTCACCTCATAATTTGTGTGAAATCAAGAATGGCCGAATGGGTCAAATGGTTTTCTAAGTTTTGGTACGTTGTTTTATATTTTCGACCGTTTTTTACATTTTTGTCTTTTTTATTTTTTACGTTTTTGTCCGTTTTTTCAGGTTTTCGACCATTTTTTTACGTTTTCGTCGTTTTTTACATTTTCATCCTTTTTTTACGTTTCCGTCTGTTTACGTCCGTTTTTTTATGTTTTCCTCTTTTTTTTACGTTTTCGTCTGTTTTTTTAAGTTCTCGACCGTCTTTTACATTTTCGTCTGTTTTTTACGTTTTCGTCCATTTTTTTACGTTTTCGTCTGTTTTTTTTTACGTTTTCGACCGTTTTTTTACGTTTTCGTCCATTTTATACGCTTTCGTCTGTTTTTTAGTTTTCATATGTTTTTTTACGTTATTGTCAGTTTTTTATGCTTTCGACCGTTTTTTATTTATTCGTATGTTTTTTACATTTTTATCTTTTTTTTACGTTTTCGTCTGTTTTTTACGTTTTCGTCCATTTTGTTCGTTTTCGTTATTTTTTTACGTTTTCGACTGTTTTTTACGTTTTTGTCTTTTTTTATGTTTTCGTCTGTTTTTTAAGTCCCCGTATGTCTTTTTACGTTTTCGTCTGGTTTTTTACGTTTTTGATCATTTTTTACGCTTTCATCTGTTTTTTATTATTATTTTATATATATATATATATATATTTTTTTGAGATCGTTTATAGCTCGAGGTTGTTTAGACCTCAGTAGACTATTAGGCTGCTCCTAACAGCTCACGAGAGTTAAGCTCCTCGTCTAATAGGGGAGTGTGCAAAAGTAGGGCCCTCAAGTGTTTTTATTATTTAGTTTGTGAGTGTGTGTGCGATATTTAGTGGAATATGTTTGTATAAAAGTTGTTATTTTAATAAGAAAAGTGACTGCATGCCTAATTTCATGCCTAACAATTAAATCATAACACTTTAAATAATCAAATGCTATAATGAAAGGAGAGAAACATCATACTCTACTTGTCATATATTAAATGAATTAGGCATACAATTAGTCATGTCATTTAGACATGACAATCATTTCTCTTTTAATAAAAGGTGAGGGAGTTGTGATTAGTGTAGGCGAAAAGTGAGATGGAATAAAGGGAGATAGAAAGCTGATATGGTGTCGCTATCGTGTAAGGTAAAGTGATGTACTTATGGGAGTAGTCTTAAAGTATTTTTAAATAGAACGGCAAACAATGCAAATATGATAGGACTTTGTCCATAAAGTGTTTTTTTCCAAAGGAAACCGACCCTTTAGCGGCTTTTACAGACTAGTTTTACGTCATAAACGATTATCGTGTAACATCATAATTAAAGAGACAGCAAGACTATTTAAACACATGAACTTCGTTTTACACTACATATCGCCCATTATTAGGCTAGAATAGCGGGGACAAGATTTATAGATAGAGTGTCAAGTTTTGATCTTCAATATGAATATAAGTTTGGGAAAGGATCCACTAAGAAGAAAAATAAAAATAAGAAGAATGAGAAATGTTTTCAGCCACACATTTCAAATGTTAAAGGAGAATTTCATGGGAGATGCATATATTTTTATAGATGCATCTGAAATGTGCGGCTGTGGTTATTTCTCATCCTTCTCATTTTAATTTTATTTCTTATTTGATCCTTACCATAATGTTTAAGGTAAGTTTATAAAGAAGTGAAAGAAGGTGAGGACAATGATTTAATAGAAGGTGGGGAAGAGATGAGGGCGCATGACAAAGAATTCAGCACATTACAAAGGCATCAGATGTCAGAAACCACACACCTTAATCAATCATCACAAATCAAAAGTATTAATAAAAAAACATACATACGTTTGCTCCTCACTATCCAGTATCCACACACACTAGTACTTTTCTCTATCGCCCTTCTCCTTCAACTAGACATGTAAAAACATCATAGACCAAATAAATCTTATTAATTAATGTTAACAAACAAAAACATGTCCTATTAAATGTGAGAAAGAAAGGCATTAAGCATGAGCAACCATATGATTTTATCGTTTTGATTGTATGGATATGTTGCAAACTTGAAAGGGTGAACACCATCAGTAATTGGTTTTACAACATTGTCACATTTTCATTTTTATTTTTTGCTTCTCTGCTTAATAAATTCTATCAGTGTCACACGATTTATTTTATGATTCTCCACTGAAAAGAATCTACTCTTTCAACACAATACACTCTCGTATTGGTCGCCCGAGTACTTATTTTGGCCCTTGTAGTGTTAGTAACTTGTAAAAACTATACTATGAGGGCCTGACCCAAGGGCGTTCATGGGAACCCCATAAATTTTTGCCTCGTAGTGTAATTTTTGTCAAAAATCTTGATTTTTTCTAAATGAACTTCTTCTCAAATTTTGTGTCATATGTTTTATTCGGTTAGTTCATTGTATTATTGTAAGTAAAAAAAAAAAAAAAAAAAAATTGAAACAGATCCAGCCTTGGATACTACACGTCTACACTTACAGATGCATTGTTTTATTTAAGAGTAGTCTTCTTGGCAGGTTGCGATTCTTATTTCCAGTATTGATCATAGACTTCAACAAAAAAAAAAAAAAAATATTGTCCAAATTCATAAACAAACAAACGTTATACGCCTACATCCCTCTATTATTCGTCAAATGAACTCTATTGCTTATTGGACAAAACTGTCACTCCTAATCCCACTTTCTCCATTAAATTACATTTTAATTCTTTGGAGTTAGTACCGACCCTTTTTTACGTATGCTTTTAAAGTATCTTCATGTTCAATATTTTATTAACAAGTGGAAAAGTTTCTTGATCATAATATTTAGAGTTTTTGTCGTATATAAATTACAAGATTAATTATGTAGTTTAGCATGTATTTTGTGACTAAGTTTGAATATTTGTGGATTATAAAATTTCAAATCTTTAACTAATACCGCTTGATTTGTTCCTTGAAAAAAATGTTCTCCATATTATAGTAATAATTTTATTTATGTGGAACATGCAAGAGTGCATAATGGTCGAGTTAACTTAAGCGACCATAGTTGTCATACAACATGAGAATGTAACATAAACCCCTTGGACATATTATCTTCCTCAACTACGATAGTCTTGATAAACATCAACTAGATTGCCATGTTTTCTATGGCGCTATCGCCGTTATCGATTGAACAATTTTGCTAATGTTATATCTAACCACTGTTAACACTGTCAGAAGGACCAATGTAATCCATTACGGGGCTAACACTTTTACCACTTGTTAACGCTTCATGTAAAATATGGTTTACATTCACTTGCTTTTTCCTTGTGTGTTCATCAGTTCATGACATCCAAAAGGTATACAAATAATCTTTTTTTATGAAGATCGTTGGAAATAATATCTTCTTCATATGAAAAATCGTATCAGTTGTTTTGTTGTTTTTCTGGTATATAATTAACAACAAGGATGTGGGGGCGGAAACGAAAACGAGCTGAGCTGAGCCCGAGCCTATCAGAGCTCGAGCTTGGCTCGTTTAAGTTGTATAAAGCTCGAGCTAGAGCTCGGCTGGTTTCGAGTCTTATTTTTTAAGCTCGATCTCGGCTTATGGTATGTTTGGTCTCAGTTCAAGCTCCGCTCATTTATACGATTTGGCAATGTAAAATTAAAGTTTTGCTCAACCTCAGCTCGTAATATATATATATATTTTGAACTTGTTAATAAGCTTGTTATTGAGCTCATTCATAAACTAGCTTATAATACAAAAGCATAATGTTATACACGTTTAATACTTAAAATATTCTAGTGTTGTCAAGTCACATTTAGGCTCGTGAGCCCAATCGAGCTTTGTATGTAAAACTCGGGCTCAAGCTCAATTAATAAATGAGCTGAAATTTAGCTCAAGCTTGAGCTTGTTTAAGCCCAACTCAGTTAAACTTTTTATCGATTTGATTCTGAACTTGTTAAAAACGGCTTGGATCATTTCCACAAATGATTATCAATCCCGTTTAAACGGGTTACTTTTTGATATACAAATACGAGTATTCATTATGCAATGTCTTACGTATAAAATATGTAGTTTAAAGGCAATAAGTTACACTTCCAAGAAGCAGGAAAATAAAAAAGGTACATAAATCAGATTGTTGAGTCGTTGTCTCCCACACCCCAAGGCCAAAATCTATAAATATCAAGTTTCCACTTTTTATACAGTGCAAAATATTTTTTGATATCACCGTGTAACCAGATTTTTGAAACTTTTTGTCCTTGTAAACCAACACTTTTTATTTTATTTTATTTTTTTGTCTTTGTGGATATAGTTCTAGAAATACAAATCACTAATGATGTATAAACTGTTTTTGGACGTTATAAACACACGTCCTAATGAATCATAAATTGTTAATGTTTAATCAAAAAAAAAAAAAAAATGCTAGATATTATAATAAAGAATGCACGTTAGTTGTTCATGATTTGAGGAAGTGGGGTGAGCGTCTGTGCCTACTCATGTGTCTCCCTTTTGGTACATCCAACCCCGAAACGTTACTACTCATTTTTATATGCTAGTGCATTATTGTTTTATTTCCGCAACTAGTAAAATTTTTCTTCTTTATCAGGTGACAGATTTTGACTACTCAATTAATTAAGTTTATAATATCATATTCGGAGATAATATATTTTCAAACACTAAATTACAAATATATATTGCAATATATTAAGGTAATAACTAGTTATAATACCCGCGGTTTTTTTTTTTTTTTTTTTTTTTTTTTTTTTTTTTTTTTTTTTAATTTTTTGAATCATATATTTTTATTTATTAAAAAACAAATAATTTAATCTTTGTTTTGTTTGGTTTATAATGTTTAATTATAGTTTTTTATTATTAAAGATAATTATTTAAAAATTTTAATTCTATTGTTAATTGCATCTTATCTATATTTTTTGTATTTATCTTCTACTTGTGTTATGGATAAATATAAAATGTTACTTAATAATAAAATAATATTTTTTTAAATAAAATTATTACTAAATAAGGTATGATTTGATTTTTTTGAAATGAAAAATTCTCCGTTTTGTTTTATTATATAAAAGATTCTAAATTGTTAATAAGGTACATGTAAAAGAGTTAAATCCATCTAATACCAAACAACAATTTTAAATGTTCACTTACAAGATATGTATTTAATAAAATACTACAATACTCATCAAACTTTATTAATTTTAGATTGATATCAATAAAAACCTATTTTTTACCTCTAAAATTCACGTTATCCACTAAATATACATGTCACGTCATAAGTTTGTACTGTTAATATCTACGTCACATTCTTTATATTATATATGTATTCTTCCCCAAATTGAAAACTATCTTACCAAAAAAACCTGACACTTTAAACCCCCAATTGCACAAAGTATTGAAACATGTCTTCTTCCTCTTCATATAACTAGTATGGCGGTGGTGGCCGGCCGCGTTGCGGCCTGGCGGTGGTACTTTTGTCGTTGTGTTTATCGAGTAATTTATGGTAGCATCGCATTCTTTAATGCTAACGGTTTAAGTTGTCTACATGGTATATAATTGTATTGAGGTTGGCGATGGCCCACCGCGTTGCGGCGTAACGTTGTCTAATGTCGCTGATCATTGCATGGTAGTTTTTTTTTAAGTAGAAAATGGGGAAAGAAAAGATAGACCGGAATTGGTGCATTTTGTGCCATTATCGATAGTGTTGAACGAAGGAACAATAGCTGGTCGAGTGCCCTCTTTGTGTAACAACAAGCATGTGCGTAATACGAAGCGCAGTACCAACATGCCTTTACATTGGATTCGTATTGGCAAGTTTTGAAGGATCATCCTGCTTGGAAAGATGTTAAGATGCATGCTTTTTACAAGAAAACAAAAGGTAACAAAAAAAATCCAAGACTTCCGAAACTACCTCAGGGTTAGGGCACGGTGGTTTAGATTTGAACGATGAAGTGGTTGGTTTTGAGGAAGAGAACCGAGAAGAGCGACCAGTTGGTCGTGACCGAGCTAAGAAGAAAACATTCTCCTCCTCTCGCTCTTCATCTATTGCATGACGAAGTGTTATTGATTTGGTAATCGATAAATGGAAAAACATGAAGTCGGCAAACTAGGTAAAGAAGAAAGAGCAACAAGACTCCTATATACAGTTGAAGAATGAGAAGTTGGATCTCCAAGAAGCGGTGCATCGGGAAGCAACGGGGTTGAAAAGAGAGGAACTTGCACTACAACTGTTAGTGCAAAATATGTGATGGTTTATGCTTGCACTAAATCAAGTAGTGGGATAATTCCCTGCACAAATGAGAGTAAACCGTTAGCCTTGCCGTGGGACGGACCCCACGATTAAGCTCCGATGTGAGAGTAAGTAATCATGTTTATCAGAGAATGTTGGAGTATGTATATTGATATGTGTGAGAAAGTTATACCTCGTAAAATGTGTGAGGACCTCCTTTTATAGGCGAGTCTAATACTAGGGTTTCCTAGTATTTCGCCTATTATTGTTAGTGGCCAGAGTGAGACCCTTGTCGGGCAAAGATCCGGAGTAGTCGTGATTGCTGACACAGATCATCTTCCGCAACCATTGGTTGATCCGTTTTAGGACTGCGGAAGTACTCTTTAGATGATCTGCGTGCGTCTTTGTATATCTGGGTCACGACTCATTTGTCATTGGGCTTAGTGGCGGCCCGGATATTTGATTGTCTACTTTGTTGGGCTGGAGCCCAAATGTGTATAGCACGGTCCATGCCCAATAGGCCTGTTGTCCGTATTATACGTGATCAACAACGTCGAACACTTGAATTAGCCGAAAGAAAGAAACGGGACAAAGACATCTTGTCTATAATTCACGAATCGATGAGACTTTGCCCCTACAACAACAACAGAAGATACTAGAAATAAAGAAAGGAATCAAGGATTGCTATAACTTAGATTATTAGTTTAAATTTTTAATTATTATGATTGTAATGTTTCAATTTTATTTGAATTGTTATGTAATGTGTTTTATTATTAATGAATTTTAGTTTTGTTGTTAAAAAAGAAAAGAAAAAAAATGTAAGTCTTAAAAGGTTGTCTATAGGTTGCAGAAGAGAGAAACGTGATGTGGTAAGAAAAATGGGAGTTAATGAGTGTTGTTATTTTGTGGGTAGTCTTATCTTATCCATACTTGGTTCAATTCGCTACGAATAATTATGGTTTTTTAAAAATTTTCAAAGGGTCAACAGGTTTTGCGAATTCTAATGGCATTTTTTCTTAATGTAAAAAGAGAAATGATAGATGGACCTAAAAGTTGACTTAATTATGGATTTAAAAACATGTGGTATGAGTTGTAAAATAAGTGAGTCATTTTTTGCAGCTATCAGGATGATGCCACGTGTTTTTAAATTTTAACTTTTAGATTCATATATCATTTAGGGAATGGATCAAATAAGAAGAGAAAATAAAATAAGAAGAATGAGAAATGTTTGTAGCCACACATTTCAAATGAGGAAGGAGAATTTCATGAGAGATGCATCTTATTTTATAGGTGCATCTGAAATGTGCGGTTGTAATCACTCTCATTCTTCTCATTTTACTTTTATTTCTCATTTGATCCTTACTCATATCAGGGAATGGATCAAATAAGAAGAGAATAAAATAAGAAGAATGAGAAATGTTTGTAGCCACACATTTCAAATACTACATTTATTCATTTCTCATGTAAAAAAGGATATTAATGTGATTTTATTACAGTAATAGTGTAATTACTAATTACAAAAAATAATAAATGTGTAACAAGAATATAAATATTGTTGAAAACAGCAAGCAGGAGATGTGGGTATATATATGATGCAAAAACCAATGTATGTATGTTTGTAGTAGTAGTAGTTACGTTACCAGACACATTCTCTCATGGCGGTGGTGAAACACACATTCTCTTTCACACAGTAACAAACACACACACACTGATAAAGAGAGAGAGAGAGAGTTGCATCGAGGCTCCCAAACCACCCCTCACCTTTCGTCTTTTACTCCACCTCTCTTTTTTTAATAATACTGACTCTGTTTTGTTGCTTTTTATATAAGCCCATGAAGTACTACTACTATTTGTGGACATTATTATTATAAGCACACTCTCTCTTTCACAAACTGACCACATTTCATCACCTTTTTCCCGCTCGCTACAAAAAAGTTATCACCATCTTTGTCATTCATGAATCTTTATTGATGTTGGTTTAATACAAGTAGATATGATAAATAACACATTTCATGTCATTGAAGATCTTTTAATTAATGTAAGTTTCTACTGTTTTATTAATTGTTTCTACTTCATTAATTATCATTAAATGTCTTTTATTTATACTGTAGTTCTTTTAATATAGTAGATGTATTTAGAAATGTCAATGTTGATAACTAACTGTCTGAATGTTGTTTGTTTTTTAGATCAAAAATTTTTGACTGCCCATTAAAAAAGGTTTTTTGAGATGGATATAGAAAGATGTAAAAGATCAAAATCTGCAGGAAAACCAGTTGTTGTTATTACTAGAAGGGAAAGAAAGCTTGCTCTCCTTGAAGATGTATGTCATCTCTCACTCTCTACAGTTTTATGTCATTTATTAAACTGCTTATTTTGAGGTAGAATCACCAGTTTCTGTTAAGAAGCTGAGGGCTTATTTAAGAATAATTGGATTGGATTGAACTAGAATAACAATTTTTGTCATTTATTTCGGAGTGTTGCATTTTTTGTACAGAATAAGCAAATCCAAACATCAATTCCTGAAGTGCTTATTTTTAAGCACTTGTAAGTACTTATTTATAGGATAAGTTAAACCCAAACACTCTCTTAATGATATTGATTGATGATTATAAGATGATAAATTTTGAATGCTTTTTGGGATGAATTAACTGCAGGTTGATAAGCTGAAGAAGAAGCTAAGACAAGAAGAGAATGTGCATAGAGCACTTGAAAGAGCTTTTAGTAGACGCTTAGGAACTTTGCCTCATCTTCCACCTTATCTCCCTCCACAGGTTTCTTGATAAAACCCCTTTATATAACTTACTTTATAATCCATTAGTAATTAGGATTAAATCTTGCTTGAAAATCATTTTGTGAAAAAGAGTTTATGTTATTTGGGTATAATTTTGCTAATTTTAGCCTAAAAGGTGAACTTGGATAAAAAATTTCAGACTTTGGAGCTACTAGCTGAAGTAGCTGTTCTTGAAGAAGAAGTCGTGCGTTTAGAGGAAGAAATTGTTAGCTTTAAGCAGGGTTTGTATCAGGAACCTGTTCCTGTATCATCGAAGATGAATATTGGGAATTTAGATAATAAGCTAATAGAACAGTCTGTGAAACCTACTATGTCGAAGATTGATGAATCAACACCATTAATGTCTCCTGTTGAGGTTCAATCAGATGCATCAAAAGTAGCGGCACAAAAGCCTTTGAATTCACTCTCGAGAAGTGCTTCGATTAGATTGTCTCACTCTCATCGGATTGGGAATGATGTTTTGAATAGGGTGGTTGACACGAAACCAGCTGATGTATTGAAATCTGATGCTTCTAATGGAGATGATAATATTCTAGGTAAAGAAAACAGATCAGCTACTGATTCGAACAGTAAGATTACAAATCCTCCTGAAAGGGTAGCCAATGAAGTGCAAAATTCAGTTAAGAGACCTTTAGTCAAATTTGAAGTTTCAGAAAAATGTATTCCTCCCAGACCACAGGTACAAATTACGGTATGAATTTATTGTAGTTATCAAATGAGATTTGTTTTCGATTATGTCAAAATTGTTCTGTTTGACCATAAGGTAATCTTTTTGAAGCTAACCATTGTTTCACCTTGGCAATTCCATAGCTACAGAATAAGTTAGTGGACCAAGAAAAGGCACAAGAAAGCTGTTCTAGCTCATCTTCGAGCGACAGAGTTTTGGAAGCTGAAAGTGAATGCAACAAAATTTCTGAGAATGTCTTAAAATGCTTAATTGGAATCTTTTTAAGATTGAGCAAGTTAAAGGCAAAAACCATGGATGCAGAAGCCTTCTCAAATCTAATGTCTTTGGATTTGACGAGTGGTGACCGAGGACCTTCTTTTAGGGATCCTTATGGTGTTTGTTTGAAATCTAAGAGGAGAGATATTGGCCCGTACAAGGATCTTTTTGCAATTGAAGCCAGCTCAATTGATTTTAAAAAGAAAACCAACGCATCGCTCTTGCTTCGTAGGCTCAAGTATGCTTTGATCATTTTCTATGATGCAATTTTCTTGATCATTTTATGAGAAATGAATTTTTACATCGATTATTTACTCAAACATTCAGGCTCCTCCTCGAGAAATTGGCCTCTGTCAACTTAGAGGGTTTGACACATCAACAGAAGCTTGCGTTTTGGATAAACACTTACAATATTTGTATGATGAACGTAAGCAAGTCTAATTTATTGGTTCATGTTTTACATATATGATTGCTGTCAAAGGCATTTTCTTTTCCAACTTTAATAATGTTTAGGTAATGTGACAGGCATATTTAGGGCACGGAATAAACGAGAGCCCTGAAATGTTGGCAACACTAATGCAAAAGGTAACCGATTGAATTCATTATCATTCTTCTGTTGAGGTTCTTCATGGGTTTCAGTCATTCTCATTTCTACTTTCAATAGGTCTACTAAAGTAATTTAACAATGTGATTAATTTTCCTAAAACAATTGAGATTGACTAAAGTCTGTTTGAACTTCCGTCAGGCAACTATAAATGTAGGCGGACATCTGCTAAACGCAGTCACAATTGAGCATTCTATCCTGAGGCTTCCTTACCGATTAAAACTTGTAAGTGGCACGTAACTTTCACCTATAAACACTTTGGCTTTTCTGTCCAGTGCAAAGATTTGACCATATAAATTCCAATTTTTCCAGTCATGCTCAAAATCTCCAGAAAGAAATGAAACTGAAATTCATGACAAATTTGGGTTGGAGTGGTCTGAACCATTGGTCACATTTGCACTATGCAGTGGTAGTTGGTCTTCTCCTGCGGTATTTTCTCATCTTTTTTACATCACTGTATATTTATCCATTGAAAAAATCTTTTTAAGCAGTCATTTTTAGCTAATCCATAAATGCATGCACGTGATATTTGTCCTGATATAAACTAAAAGACCTCCCATATATAGGTGAGAGTGTACACTGCATCACAAGTAGAGAACGAGTTAGCAACAGCAAAGAGAGAATACCTTCAAGCAGCGTTTGGCATAACGAAAACCAGTAAATTAATAATACCGAAACTCTTGGACTGGTATCTGCTAGACTTTGGAAAGGACCTAGAAGCTTTGATGGATTGGGTTTGTCTTCAATTACCTGGTGAACTAAGGAAGCAAGCGGTTACGTGCCTTGAGAAGAGAGGTAGAGACCCTATTTCTAAGAAAGTTCAAGTAATGCCGTATGATTACAGGTTCAGATACCTCATACAAAGATGAGAGATTCTGCGTTGGACCTATGAAATTAAAATTATTAGTGATTCAAGTTTGCGGTTTTTTTTTGTTTAACTTTTTTTTGGTTATGTTGCTGCGAAGAGTTGATTGGAGTGTAGAATGGGAGGTTTTGTACAGTAGAGTATATATAAGTACAATATACAGAAAGAAATCTGAGATATTAAAAAAAATCTCTCAGAATTGGTTCATTAGATTTGGTGGTTGGAGGGGGTTTTAAATAAATTTACTTTTCTAAGGCTTTTGTTAGATAAACTTTGTTCTTTACAGATATTTATTTATGGGTTGATGAACCATTGAGGTCATATGTATTGCTGTGTTCTTTGTCCCTCTATCCACAGTTTTGCTTATATTCCTAATCTCAGTACTCTCATATGGGTGAAATTAGGATTGTGATAATATGCTCTTTTACCATTGTTTAAAAGTTATCGGGTTTGTGGACGGTTTGTATTTATTTATTCAACTGTTATGGGATAAATGAGCTGAAACCAAAGATTTTCAAGTAATGTCAACAAGGTAGAACGGGTAAATGATGTCCTGCACCACATGGGTTCTTTTTGACGCATACATGGTGGTAACCGGTAGTCGTGGTTTATGACTACAATGGCATATCAGAGATATCATATGGAGCGGGTGTGTTATTGCAGTTCAACGAATGACGTCATTTGATGCTACAGTTGCCTACAAAGTCAATTGACAAGGAGTCCTTGGATCTAAGTTGACAAGTTGTGCATGGTTTGAGTAAACCGAAAATGTAAAATGCAGTGTCATTGAAGGAAACCTTAGGATGATGATCACCAACAAACGAGTTTGTACATCGTTGTGAAGAAACTCTATACGCTTCAAAAGTTCAAAGTCCATTAGTATCTCTTATTGATGTTTAGAGAGGGAATATGGCAATGGGTGCGGCATTTGAAGTCCATTGTCAATAATTCTTATATACGCCACAATGTCTGGAGATCAAACCCAAATTCAAAACCAAGTGTTATGAATGAACAAATGGAATAGTTTATGGTTTAAAACACCTCGAATTGTTGATTCATCAAGTGGTCTTCATTGATCAAGCTCCTATCTCTATACCGATAATATAGTGTTAAAAGAACACAAACGTGTTAGCTCAAAAATCGTGTCTAACGTACAAATGTGAATCTTGTCCAAAGGAAGTAAAGTTGTTGGAGTACAAGTGCGCCTCGCCTTACCTATATATATATATATATATATATATATATATATATATATATATATATATATATATATATATATATATATATATATATATCGATCGGAGCTACACGAGTAGACAAGATAAAAGCAATTGCAGACTTGCAGTTGTTGTCCACCAAACTGTATGGATGTTTATCCTATATCAACAATATTTTTAGACCATTAGTATGAGCAGCTGGTTTAAAGAGTTCACTTCAGTTTTATAAAAGTTCATACAAGTCTTCCAAAATAATGAAAACAAACCCATTAATACTAGCTAAATACAGGATCCTCTTAGGTAACTGGTTAGCCAAGCCCAGATGAGGCCCAACCTGACATACTCTTTCAGAATAACGAATCGAATACCTTGAGAGCTGAGACCAATCCCTTTACTCGAGATAAACAAAGACAAGAGTGATTTAGGGCCATTTGGTTTGTATATGGATTTAAGATTTGGATTAAAGTTTGGATTTAAATATTAAAAAAATAAAAAAGTAAAAAAAAAATTATTATTTTATAAAATTATATTCTTACATCCCACTAACCTACACTATTTGGCTTATATATCCAAACATAAACTCCAAAACTTGAAACAAACAATTTTTTTCACTTGAAGATTATGGGTCTCAATACCGTCTTCCACAGTATATGGGGAGGTTACCCTTACCTATGATAGAGAGTCTGCTTTCGGTTCTACTAAAGGTAGAAAAGGACCTCCGGTCTTGCAAAGGGTGAGGATCGAACCCTTGATCTCTGTCTTCAGAGGCAAATGGTGTTAACCACTTGATCCAAACCTTGCTCTTTTTAGCTGTAGGCAACTGTAGGATATCATACGTATTTCGTCTAACATGCAAGTAGGAAGGCAAACACCAAATTTTGATTGTCATGCCTGGAAAGATAAAGCATGACCACATCAACTCATCTACTTGCATGTTAGACGAAATTGCCATTCTAGGCTTTAGTCGTAGGAAGGCAAGGACCAAATTTTGATTGTCACACTAACCTTCTACAAGGTTAAGCATAACAAAGGCTCTTGACGAGCATGGAAAGAGCTTATAGGACAGATGGCGAATTTAATTCAAAAATTATTGTTTTAAGGTTAGTGTGATCTCTCATCAGTGGCGGGTTTGTTCAGCTATGTTTACAATGCAACATGAACTCGCAAACATTTCACACTAATGCAGCTTTAAGATGCTTACATCAGTGATTCATCCAATTTCCTACGCAAACTGCCTCAACCAGCTTTAAGAACTTTACCAATACCTTACTCATGAATCATTCGGTAGCTCTTCAATTTATTTTTACAATCAAGATACCAAATCTGATAATTATCTTCAATTTATTTTTACAATCAAGATACCAAATCTGATAATTATGATCAAAATACAACAGTCCTTAGGAAATCATCAACCTACCTCTTATACAACAAAACTCGCAAGAGCCATTATCTAAGTTTGTACGAAAAAAATAAAAAATGAGATCCGTGGGGATTTTTAGTTCTTTGTTTTTTACACACATAAATGACATCTAAAACATACATTCATCATACACAAACTCCCCTGTAATACAAGAAACGAACCCAGCACGCATGACGTTTTCTATGAACTCTGGCCCATAATTGCAAAATAATCATACACGAACATTATATAGGCCCAAAAATATACGAAAATTACTTACTTCTACATGCAAAAAGATCAACCAAAAGGCGATGGAACAGGGGCTGGTCCAGCAAGTGCATCGGACCTCTTGATACTTCCCATACCACAAATGATGCAGCCTGGAGAAGCGAGCGCAGAGAACTTGGCCCCACAAAGATCACAAACATCGTACCCAATGGTTGACAAACGGCTAAGGGTGGCTGCACAGAATTGGGATGGGTCTTCGAATGGGTCAATAGACTTGTTGGTCAAACCCCTTTGGACACATATATCAATCAAACTTCTTAACTCATCTTGCTTGCCTGGAGGTGCTTTTGATAAAAGCAGCTCAAGCATCTGTTTAGCATATCCGTAATTTTGCACATCCATATTTCTCTTTATGGCTGTTCGAATGCAATTGATTCTGTGTTTTGCTTGGAGTGGCAATGAACCAAGATGACGTGATAATCTAGCCATCTCATCCTTTGCACTTATGGCACTTGGACCTTGAACCTTTTGTAGTCTACCAATTTCCTGAGGATGGGTCATATAGCAAAATTAGAAATCATCAAATATAGTATAGCTTCAAATTTTGGAACTTAAATTTATCTTAAAGAGGTTTACATGAAGTAGAGTGACGGCAATTTTGTATTGAGCACAGATAGTGGCCTGGGCCTTTATGTCTGCACCACGGGAATTGTCTTTTGCTAGTGCGAGGAAAGCTTCATCAAAACAAGACAGAGCGTCTGGTAACTGGTTCTGCTCAAGATGCACAAGTCCAGTCTTAAAACAAACTGAAGCAGCAGCCCCACGTGGAACCTATTACAATAAATATAGTTATGTGACTATAAAACTATATAAGAATTATAAATGGGTAACAAAAGGAAACTTGTTTTCACCTGTCCTGGACGCACAGATGTTGGCGGGGGTGGTTCAGAAGGCTTTCCTGCATTGACAGAACCTGGACCTTCAAGGGAGCTCAGGTCAAGAGGCTGTGTCGAGACTGGAACACTTGCCATGTGAACGTGAGGCTGCTGCACAAGTACAGGTGGTTGACTCATGGATTGTGGTGGAATGCCACCATCAGGAAGTCCAAATGACTCGGTAGTTACAGGTTGCATGGATACTTGAGGAATAGGAGCACTGACATTAGGCACAGATGAACTTGCTTGATTTGGTAACATCCTACTGGGCTCAACCCCTTGAGAAGTTTGATCATATCTTGAAAGGTAAGTACCAGGAGGAGGCAATGCAGCTGCAACCTGGAGGGACGGTATAGTATTCTGGAAGAAGTCCTCCGGAATGGGGCGGGGCCCAACCGCAGCTCCTGTAGGCACAGGACCAGGTGGAAACACGGGAGCTGTTTGTGTGAACGAGCTGGCTGCAAAAGGATCAACCGGGATAGAAACTGTTGCAGGCCCAGTGGTAGAAACAGCAGGTTGAGGAGGAGTATTTAAGCTAAGTTCTTGGAATTGGTTGGTTAGTGATTTAGTCCTATGGAGTGGAGCTCCCAATGCATCACCGAGTTTAAACTGTTTTGTGGCTTCCTTAATTTTATCGACGTCAACAGTAGCAGAAGCAGCTGGTTTATCTCTTATCCTAATTCTCAACTTTTTAGCTTTAGAAATGCCCTCATCATCACTACTACTGTCATCGCCTGCTGTACCATATAAGGATTTTTTAAATTCTTCCTCAGCTTTCGCCTGTTCATCTGCTGCACTCGAATTAGCAGTGGCCATTGTAAGAGAATCAAGATTCATTAATGAATCACCAGCACTTGTTGATGGTGGCTGGCTGGAAGTAGAAGCAATAAGAGATGTTTGACCACCATTTGATTTAATATTAGCACCATCAGATTTGAACGCTTTTACTAAACTATTATCACTAACTTCAACAATACTACCCCTTCCTTTGATTAACCCAAGATAAACACCAATGTGGTCAGTAGATAATGACGGGATGCTGCCATCATCAGTTCTCATATATGGCATGACCTCAGCAGCCAACTCCCACTGAGGTATACTCTTTGTACTGGAGGGTGTCTTTATATCCCAATTTCCTCCACCCCATTCGGGTCCTTTAGGAACCATACTTTCAGCAGCGAAGTTTGCAAAAATGCCTTGCGTCCACCCAGTTGAACGCACTCTCAGTATCCGTTCACAGTAACGCCTCAACTCTGAGTCAGCACTCTCTTCTTCCAATCTCTGAGCAAGGCGTCGCATTGCACTAGGGTTTAGATGGCAGATAAATAAGTCGAGCAGGCTTTCGTAGTCAGATATTACTTCAAAAGTCTCTTTTGCACTGTCAAACTGGCCATACCTGTACAAAATATCGTCATTCACGTGCTAAGAAATTATGAAAAAAAAATACATATATTTTATCAAGAGAAGTATGTTAGCAACATACTTGATGCAGGCATATCCCAATTGTCGAAAGCGGTGGAATAAGTGTGAGGTTGGAGGGCATTGTGGATAATCTCTAGATCGCAGAAACTCGTCTTTAAGAACAGACAAAGCCGTTGAAAAACGACGAGCTTTAATAGCATAAGCTCCACGTAGCACCTAATACAAATCACATAAAATTAAGAGATAACATTGCAAAAAAGAAGTGTCATTTGATAGTCATACATATAATTTAAGTATCACCTGAGTAAACTGAGGCCCTGATTGGGACAATGATACAGCAAGATCACCACACACTGGAGCACCAGTTGCAAGGATATCAAGAGATCGTGGAGTGATACGTAAGCTGTCAAACCTGCAAAATTTAAGGTTATCATGGTGTTAGATGTTTCTAGAAACAACGGGTCTATAAGAACTAACATAAAGTCTAATGTTCATGAAACCTTGATGTTATTTGGTACAAAATCTCAGAGAGGTCAAGCTTCTGTTCAAAATTTTGTTGCATGGTGCCATATCCAATAAGCAGAGGTTCAAGAAGCCCTACAAGGCAGTGCTTTATCTCCATGCCCTTCTTTTGTCTAGGATTTATTTCCGTTGGATTTGCAAGCAACAATCGATCATTTAAAGTTCCAACCAGCACTGCATAAGATGGGGTGTCATTTCAATGTTTCAGATTGATATATATAGTAGATAGCTACAACTGTAAATTTGTGTAGATCTCACCTGCATTAGGCATGCTGCTGGAAAGAATAGTCCTTACTTTCCCATCCCAGCCAAGCACGCTAATGGCAGTGGTGGTAGAAAACAAAAGGGCTGGCCCAACCCAAAGGAGAGATCTGAAGTAATATTAAGTTAAGGGTCTAAACAAATGACGGCTTAGCAGTATTAGATTATTAATGATGGGTAGCAATCTAGAATAATAATTAAATAATAATAATAATAAAATAAATAAATAAATAAATAAAATCTGATGTAATGAGGATATTGAGGGAAGTCCTTTATCAAATTTCATGCTACTGCTTGCAAGAATCTCCAGATCAGCAGAGACAATAAGTACTCTATGTGTAGTTAGTATGCCAGCAACACATCCCCTAAGGGTTTCTTGCCAGTGAACCTGAGAAAGTATGAACAAAATATAAAGCAGAACTGATGATATTTCTATATGCAATAGTGAACCTTTTTCAACAGTGATGGTACTTACCTGCAGAACAATCTCATTTGCTTTCAACTTGATGGACTTCTTCCCTTCACCTTTTGTATACATATTAGGACCATCAGAAGTAGAAATGCTGTATCCATGAACAAGCTTTGCCATGCCGATTTTGTCCCCAAAACAAGCAAACATCAATGTTGACTCTACAATTCAGCAGACCATGATCAGAATGTGCAAGTAACGACTACCAGCATCGGACGCCAACATGTTATTGCTTACCTACTGGAGTAGAAAATATGCGATCAACCTCACTTTCAAAGGTAAATTGCAGTGGACCCTTGATAGAGGAAACATCCAGATCTTCATCTTGCTTTGGTTCATCTATCATATTCTTTTCAATAGCCGGTTTTGAAGAACCTCCAGGTAAGGTATATACAGAAAGCTCAATCTTATCTTCATCAAGAATAGCAAACTGGCCGTCATTTAGGCCAACAAATGCAGCATCTCGACCTGAAAAGTTTCCACAAAACTATGATTTAAAACTTTAACAACAAAATCAATCTAGATTAGAGCTTGAAACTCAAACGGACCTTTGATTGTATTGGCTTTACTATTTGATGACTGGGAGTTTGTGTTTTCCCAGTAAAGAACCACTTCACTAGAAGCACCGTTGAACTCATAAACTACAAGAAACAAATGCTGCTTTCTACTATGGAGCAAGTACTTTCCGTGGAACTCAACATGTCCAGGCATCTGAAATAGATAACTGATAGTTCAGCATATAATTATACAAGCATTCTGGATAAAATTAATCGGATGGAATTAGAAATTTTTCAACAACAAGAATTGTCATGGTACCGATGGAAAAAGCTTCTTGTAGACAGTTTCAGCTCCAGTAGACAGATTGTATGCCATCAGGTTTACACCTTCTATATAGAAAGCCCTTGTGGGATAATGAAGAATTCGGTTCTCTTTACTAAAAAAGTTTAGCTCCAAATGGATTGGCTGGCAAAATCACCAATTCCAGAAGAATATGTTAGTGAGCTTGATCAACATGCATATGCAAGAAAAAATAATATTGAACTTGAGCAACATGCATATGTTAGTCGCTGGCACTAATTACCTGGCAAACTGGAATGTCTTTCAGATAATTTTTGGTATCTAAGATAGTGATGAGAGGCATACGAGATATTGGGGCACTTTTTGCATGTCCTTCCATAAAGTGCTGCAAAACCAGACAAACATGATCAGTTTCATCTCCCAGTGTACACAGATTTCATCTCTTTATAGTTTATCTTTATCCTACCATACCAATGGTCATTAATGCTGACAAAACGAGAAAGTAGTATGCCAATGCCTTTTAGACTATTTTCAAGTAACTTATAATACACAATCCATTTGATCAGAAAAAGAAAAAATGGAGCAAGTACACCCTGATTTTTATGTCAAATCTAGTACTTCTGTATGCAGAATTGATATGAATTTTGTTCAATTATTTACCAACACAGTTTATGGCATGCCGAAAGTGAAATATAGATATTAATGCAAATGATGTTCACTTGTATTTGTGATCAAATTTATTCTAGTCAGAAAATCTGCCCTCGAACATTTAAAAATGTGTACATCAACTAAGAAGTTAAACAGTAAGCCTCTTAATCCCCAATATCAAGTTTAGATCCTTGTTCAAACGTGTTAGTTTCAGTGAAGAGTTTCCAAGTTAAGAACATAAACATACACTGAACAGAAATGCCTTGCGTGCTATGTCTGAGATTGTAAGCTGACTGGGCCTGGCAAACAACATAATGTTAGCAAATAAGATCACAAGTAAAAAAGATATTGAAACTTCTGCTAAAAATCTTATAATGAGAACATCCAACGGAGAGAAAAAACCATCATCTTGAACTAACCAACACAAAAGTAATAGCTACGCTTACCCTTTCATATGATGCTCTTGCAACTGGGCTTGAAGTTGATGGTCTGCTAAAACTCCAGATGACCCAAGAGCTTGAAGTTTCTCCTTTAATGCAGACGCTGTCAAAATCACATCAAATCAGTATAATAAGTAACTAAAGAAATCTCCCGAAAAGGTATTTGCTGGAAAAGAGGTTAAGCGTGAATAAGACCAGTGTTGTAAATATCGGTCTTGGCGGCCGATATATCAGTGATATATCGCTTATCGGCGGTCGACCGATACGATATTTCACTTATCGGTCAAATTTATCGGTTTGGTCAAAATCGGTTATATCAGTAATATCGGTCAAATACGGTCAAATTTATCAGTCAAATATCGGTCATATCGGTCAAATCGGTCAAATTTATTGGTCCAGGTTCTTTCCAGTCAATCAGTCATATATTGGAGTTTAATTGGAGCACTTTGGTAGTATACCAGGTTCTCGCTTATAAGTTACAAATATAATTTATGTTTTGTTTTGTGTTACATATGTTGCATTTCAAAAATATACATAAATTTCTTTATAATTTATGGTCTCCGATATATCACTGATATATCGCCGCCATATCGGTCTTGGCGCTTGGCGGTTGTCGACCGCCGAGCGATATTTACAACACTGAATAAGACAGTTTAGTGTTAAAACTTTTAGGGGATTTCAGACATATTATTTTCTTTTTCTTTCTTCTTTTGTTTACCATTTTATTTTCTTTCCTACATGTTATGCAGTATGATTCAATGTTCCAAAAGTACCGGTTCTCATAGATGTCACCAGAATATATTTTGCATCAAAGAAATAGCTTAAGATTACATGTAGTGTTTGGTCTCACAGTCTACTTTAAGTACACCTAGCAGCTATTTTATAAATTTTACCATTTTCGTCCAGTAAATTATATCTATGTATTTGAAAAATCCGTTTAAATTATCAAGTTGCAAATAACTAGTTACCAAAATTTTGAAGTGAATTAATAACTGGAATGAGCAGGTCCTTTTTGATTAATTCTTCTACCACAATGGTAAAATTTACATCATTGAATTAACAAACCTATGCACACTAGTCTAGACTAGCCCTAGCTTGTTGGATATCGGAGTTAAGACTTAAGACACAAGTAGCATCCTGAGTGATGCAGTAATACCTAGGGAGTCTAGCTAGATATTTGTCTATGGAGTCTAGCTAGGATAACCATTTTCTTCTCAGTGGAACAACCTATTAGTAATGGTTTGCCATGAATAAAAAATAACTGATGCAAATATAAGAAATCATTGAACATAGCCACGGTAACATGATTAACAAAAACATTTCACAAGAAGCTAAAAGTAACATCACCTGAAGATCCCCTTGCACTTTGCAGGACTGCAAAGAGTTGCTTCCTTCCTTCCCTTGTGTAGGCAGCTTTATTTCTTGCATTGTCCCCACCTGTCATATTCTGCTATAAAACAGTCAGACAGTTTCTAAATATCGACAAGTTATTCAGATAGATGAACATCAAAGGCAACACTTAACTGCAAACAACAAGGCTGATAGATTCAATTTAGGGTGAACTTCTAGACTTCTGATTCTTGGTAGGGGATAAACAGTTTCACCGCCTTGTTGGGACAAAATGCGGGGGATATCAATTTGTTCAATTGCTGTAAAGGATTAAAGAGAACGAAAAATAAGGCAATAATAATAGATAATTAAAACCAGTTATATTAAACTTAAATATTATAAAGGTTACATCCAAAAGCTTAAGCATGAAAAACATGGACCTCATAAGTATACTATCACCCTTAGCATGTATCATTTGTATAAACTCCTCTTTCTTCAAACTACTACTGGAAATGTGTCACATAGTGGATATGTAGTCATGCCCATCCTAACTTTCCTTTCTTTTACCTGTTCTATGTCCATTGACAACATTTTTGCATGACACTATGTACTATTGTTCTCTTTACATAGTGTTTTAACTATATCGATAGAAGAAGTGATAGAAGCATATGTGTTCTTATATCATTAATTGTCTTTCAGGTTGCATCAACATATTAGCAGGGATATTTGTATCTCATGTACGCATAAGGTTCCACTTTACATTAGCCACTTGCTCTATTGATGACCTCAGCTCTAAGTTTATTGTTATCCAACTTTTCCTTTAGTAGCAAAGGGACTCCTCATGACTAGCTTGTACAATTTTTCTAATCAGATTTCATGTTTTTTCGGGTAAAGAAACTAGATGTTTCCTTATTCACTAGACTTGAAGTGGGAGATATTAAATACCCTTACTAACCTGCAGGCTCAAAAAAGTTAGCTTGCATCGGAGGCCTATTAGAGTTCGCTACTACTCGTGTTTTCCAAACTTGGAGCGTTCCATCCTTGGACAAGGTAGCAAGTATTCGCAACACTGGGAGCCAGGCAACTGATATAATTGGTTGAGAACCCACTTGTGTACTGCAAATTGCAAGTGTACAATAAATTTGAGCAAGAATTTATGGAACAGTGAAAGGTTTTAGTAGTAATAAATTTATTGATGGAAGAAACACCGGCAACTTACATGCCAATCATGATAGGTCTCTCAGTTGACACATCCCAAGCAAGAAGTGTGCCACGTCTGTCACCAACAAAAATCCATTCCAAAGTTGGATGAAAAGCAAATGCGCCAGCACCAATAAGCTTAATGGTAGCATCAACTACAGGTAGACGGAACATGAGATTCACATAAAGATACATGTAACCTATAGTTTTTAATGTTCTATACACCAAGTATAAACTTAACATGTTCAGCTCAAATCTTACGTTGTAAGGTATACAGAACAGCATATGTGTGGATGTTATATGCTCGAATCAGACCATCTGCGTAGCCGACATACTGAAATGAAGAAATGAAGTTTGCTATGAAGTTGTTTAGAGACCAAAATACTTACAAGCCACAGGTGAATGTATATAGAAGATAAAAGATATAATAACATATTAGATATCTGGTTGGAACATAAACAAAGAGCTTACCAGCACAGCAAGGCGAGGATGGCATGCAAGATTGACAATGGGTTTCTTCAGATCTGTCTTTATCTTTGTCGGAGCTCTTCCCCCTTCAACAGTTCCAACAACTACATGCAGCAAAATAGAAAAGGATTTAGTACTTTTTTATTTTTATTTTTTTTGCGCACCAAAATACTTGAGCTAGCCTGATTCATAAAAAACTGCGAAGAACCTTTTTAAGGGTTTGTTGAGCCCAGATGCCCAACCATTGCTTACTTACCTCTTCCCCATTATTTATCATTCACATATTCAGATGTTACATATACAGACTCGCAGATTTTACATTTTTATACATATATATTATGTGAGCTGATTTGACCACAACTTGCAGATACTTTTTATGCTCTTATGTGTAAAATTTAAAGAGGACCAGATATTCAATTATGAAAGCTTCTGACAGATCCTTTAGTCAATTTTAGTTCTTAGAGCTCCTTTTAAAATATTAACACTTCCATAACAATGGCTGCATATCAAGCAAGACTCTCCAAATAATTTTCAAATGGTTACGAATAAATTTAAACCACTTAGGATTCATCTAACAAATATATAGTTTTTTTTTTTTTTTTTTTTTTTTTTTTTTTTTTTTTTTTTTTTTTTTTGGGTAAAAGGTCAAAAGACCCGGTAATCAAATACAAAAATTTGGTACGTAGTCATTGCACAAAATATCAGTGATACGCATCCACTTGCAAGTTGTAAAGAACAAACTTTGCACAGTACAAGTATTACATATATGATTTGAGTAATTGAGACTAAAAGTTTGTGCAGTGGCGTTTATCATTTACTCCAACTAGAACCAGATACTATATGGTTTTTCTCAATTTGGAAATTGTCTGACTAATTGTTAAAAATCAATGCTATTAAAGCTTCTAATAACGTCTTGTACATGTACTTTCAAAACTTAAAGGTAGGCTGAGTCTTAATAGAATACTGATCTCATGCTATTCTCTCCTTAAACACATTGGGACATGCATGTGCATAAATATACCACTTATAAAAGATAAACTCTCTGTATGAGTGCTAGCATATAACTATTGTAATGAAAAATATACTAACACTCTTAGGTGTAGAGTCTAACCACCAAACCAAACCTCATACCCATAATACAATAAGTCAATAACTGAGAAAATATACAATATGGAGAAAGCCTAGAATGGACCCTTAAGCTAGTAACAGCAACAACCCTCGACGGCCGACCTCATTACTAAAGCTGGCTCTACTCTGGGAAAAAGCGGTAGAACTGGATGCAATTACAAGCCCAAACCAATTTATCTAAGGCATTGTTTTCTTAAGCTTTATTTACAACCATCCACCAACACTTACCATTACCAGTTTCAAGTATTTAGCCAGATCAAATGGCATATTACATGAAATATATAAGCTGATATTTATTTTCTCTTATATTATTTGCTATGCAGAGGAGATTACTTGTTTGTAAAGTATCAAAAAGAAATAAATATGTGACAGCAGAAACATTCAGTAACCAAAAACAAACCTGTTACGCTCATCCTGCGATGAAAGCCAAAGAAAACCACTGGTTGCAGAGGGGTTAAAGCCAGATGCACTTCTGTATCAATTGAAATACGTTCCATCTTCTTTTCAGGTGAATGCAAAACCCAAGTTTGCTCCGTATCAAAATCACAAGATCTAATCGTACAATCCTACAATAATCATTCGATTTGAAAACGGTCAATACATTCCACATCTATCAGTTTTCAAATACACCAAAATACGATCAAAACGTAAATGCATCAACAAGGATTCAATAGCCAGTACTCAGTCAACTGAAATTTTATTAGAAACAACAGTATATGCCACTTACCTCAAGTATAGCGACAACAGCATGTCCACTAGTCGGACTATACGACATCCGGACAACAGGAGCACCGATATTAATAGACGATATCTTACTACCAGTATGCGCATCAAATTCTGCATATTAACATTTTCACCTCATTAATAAAAAAACAAGCACACAGTCCTAACAAATGATCTATCATCTATAGACTTAACTCCTACTTCTAAGAACTAACTAACCACTAAAAATTAAACCGCAAATACTAGACAGTGATAAATTAGTTATACCGATGATAACTTACTACCAGTATACGCATCAAACTTTTCACATATAAACATAAAACACTTACAGTTGGGGTGGAATCGATCCAAGCCCGAAGCTGTCAAAGCTCGAGCTCGGCTCGTGACATATTTTACAAGCTCGGGCTCGGCTCGTATTTAAGATAGTCCTAAATGATATAAAGGTCAACCCAAGCTCGGCTTATTAAGTACGCTAGGCACAAGCTCGTTTATATATAAATTTACACCAGTGCTTACATGTATAAACACATATATTTCTTAGGCTCATCTAATAAACGAGCTTTTACCGAGTCGATACTTGAATTGGCTTACTAATATCAGCCTAACTTAATTCATATCACAATAATTATAACCTAATTCCACTTTCAACTTGTAATAATAACAAACTAAAGAGTATACGCATCAAATACTTATTACGCCTAACTAATTCCATCATATCATCAAAATTATGAAAACTAAACACGGATCTATTAATCTAGAAAGCCAAATCCTACTTGTAATAAGCAGTAAAAAGTATTAAAATATATAAAAGTTAGGTAAAAGAAAGATATATAAATATACCGATGATGTAAGTGCCAGCAGCAACAGCAACTAGAGCTTGAGTAGGATGAAATGTAGCGGCGTGTGGCTGAAACGGTTTTGAACTCCGGCCGACGTGCCGGAGATCCAGATGTTGCACCGTCGTCCACTCCATCAGATCCTCGACAACAATTCTAGATCAAATCAACGATCTGATTAAAATGAATCAGATCGGTGAGTGTTGTTGAATTTGAGGAGTTAGTTGTAAAGTGGTTTTAGTTATGGAGGATGGAAGGTCATGTAACGGAGAACCCCGGGTTTGTTTTTTATTCGCTTTTGACGATGGAGAAATGGAAATTTGTAATTGTAAGTAAAAAATTACTAATAAAAATTGGTTACAACTTTGATAAAAAAAATAACGGAGAAAAAAAACATAAATATATTTGGTACTCCGTAATAAATAAAATTTTAGTTGTTAATTTAGAGAATTATGTAGATTTAAGTTTAACTTATATTAGACGAGTACCGTGCATAGCAACGGAATTTTATAACGGTATATGGTTATAATGATTCAAGTGTTTTGTGTAACCAAAATATCACTGCAACTATCTGCCGCTATAAAATCTTGTTGCTATGCACGGATACTCGTCTAGTTTACTACAAAGACTACATTATTAAAATATTAAACTTTAAGTTTTTTTTTTAATTGTTATTTATTTAATTTTTTGTATAATGTGGCCTAGAACGGAATGTAAATTGTAACCATTTGAAAATATCTTTGTCGTTTGCGAAAAATTCGACCCACTTTGAATCATTGGAGATAAAATACAGCTCAAATCGCCCCATTGTCAAGCAAATGGTCAGAATTATATCCGGTCATAAATTTGATGATAAGGTCAGCAACACACCCACCTTCACCATTGAAAACTATACCCAACACAAAAAATGGACTTATGAGCTTTTCCAAATTCAAATAAGTTAACAAGCTCAAAATATTAGTTAATCCAAGCACAAAACAGCTTCTTGGCTTGTGATATGATCAATGAAATACAAAACTGACACATTAATATATGTTGCTAGCTTATGAGCTTATCAAGTTTAGCTTATGGGGAAAACAAAAACTGTTGTTTGTGAACATAGTGTTTTGCAATCCATTTGCCAAAATAAATGAAGAAAATCATTTTCACCTTTTTACCATTCTATAACATTTGGTTTACAAAACAGAAAAAACAACCAAAAGTATTTTTTTACGGAAGATAAGAAAATAAGTTTACATTCTGTCATCCAACATGTTTTTGCTGGATTTGGTATGAATAACGTGAGATACTAACTATAAATAAATTTCAATAGAAACCATGTGAAACATGAAAAGCCACATTAGAAGTTTGCAGCTGGCTTAGAAAAATTCGCAGCCGTTTAGCAATAGCAATAGCATCATCAAGTGGACTAAAATCATCCTCATCACAACTGTAGTAAATGGGTGAATCAGATGTCACAACTTACATATATTAGCTAGTATAAATTCACATGAATGTATATGAACTTATGCTACAATATTATCTAGCTGAACTTGTTTAAGGCTTACGTTATTGGCAAGCCGTTATTATTGAGCCAACATCCAAGCATTGATCAACAAGCCGGCATCAGATAGACAACATCAGCAAGCCGTCATCACCAAGTCGTGATCAGCAAGCCGTTATAAGCAAGACATGATAAGCAAGCCCACATCAGCAGGTCGTGATCACAAAATGCAACTTTTATTTTGTTGTAATAAAAATGTGATGTGCTATTTGTTAGTGCAAGTTTTAAATTTATAAGGATGAGTTATCAAATCTAGAAACAACACATACGAGCAAGTGTACTCGTCCGTTATAGCAAGATATTATGGTAAGTCGGGATCGTTCGCAGGGATTTGTAAGTGAATCGAAATATAAGTCTAAAAGTAAATCTCTAATGTACGCAAATAAGATAATAATCAAATTCAATCATTTAAAAACTACACTTGTTTAGACTAGTTTTCTACTTAATGACACACATGATTGTGATAACTTTTGATAACATGTTGGTTGAGATAATTAGATGGTGATCTAATCTATTGTTTCTACAAATTAAACCTTCGTCAAGATTTTAGTTCATAAAAACAAGTTTTAGATGTAAACCAATCAATTCAAGATCTATCCAAGGTTCAAAAGGTATGGTGAATATCTTAAACACAAGACAAACTTTTATTACAAATCAAATACTCTTAGGAAATGGTCAATACAAAAGGTAACCTCTTCATAGACAAAAAGGTCACAATTGTTTATAAACATTTAAATTTTCGTCCTACTAAAAGTTTACAAACAATCCGATTTGATGTTATAAAAGCATTCTCATTACAATCACACTTCTTGTTTCTTTGTTTAGTCAAGAATAATTATGGTGAAAAACAATCATTCATAGACAAATGATTATAACTAGTTGAGTAATAACAAATCTTTCGACCTTTGAAACTATTATCAATTAGTTAACCTTGGCTAAATAAATGTCATGATGAAACTTAAGGTACAATTGGTTCTTAGGATTGACTTGAAATTGAATTAAAACATGTTATCACAATCATCACTATCACTAAGTATAAAACATCATCAAAACAAGTGTAAAAAGATTACTAGCCACTCATAGCAAACATGCAAATAAACTCAGAATATTTAACATAAGAATCCATGGTTATAAGTCTTACAATGCTTTGAAATTGATAACAAAGGACAAGGTATTAATAACCTAAGTGTTGGTGATGATTTCTTGAGATTTTCGGACTCCTAATGTTGCTTCCTTTGTTCTCCAAAGTTCCAGGTTCTTTCTGCACGAATTTTCCTCCTTAGAGAGCTAGAAGATGATAATAATTGTGTGTAGTAATGAGAGTAAATGGTATCTTGAATGGTGTCTTGAGTTATGCACTTTTGAGGTCCTTATAGGCTTGTCCAACACTCTTGGTAATGAATAGGGACTTAAATGCTTGAACTTGGACAGTAAGACACTAAAAAGGGCCTAGAACCATGGGACAAAAGACCAAGATTCGTGCACAAAAGTTGGCAAAAACATGCAGAAGTGGCCATCCGATCGGTTGCAGGTTGATACCGATCGGATGGAGAAAGGTCATAATGGCAATCCGATCGGTTAAACTCCAACCGATCGGATGGTAGATCCTGGCTTCTTTGGACTTTGACTTTTCCTTGTGTAGTTCTTTATGCACTATCCAAACTTGATTAACTTCTGAACTTGGAACTTTGAGATGACAAAACTTGGGTTCTCATATGAATTACTTCATAGATTGGACTTTTGAGCTCGGGAATCTTCGTGTAATCGCGTATACTTCATTTTCTTCACTTTTTCTCCATTTTTCCTGCATTTGGCTACATATGCTACAAAAACATACTTTGATACGATTTAGTGGCAAAAGCATATAAAAACAACCAAATAACATACACAAAAACACTAATAACGCTTATAAAAACATGTTAACTTTGAGCGTTATCAAATCCCCCACACTTAAACTTTGCTTGTCCTCAAGAAAATCTAGAAGAAAACTAAATATCCACATGGTAACCAAAAATGATCAGAAAAATGTGATGCAAATCCACCAAGTACAAGTACAAGATAAGATTCATTATTTTTAAGCTTGAATGGTGAAAAATCGAGATGTTTGACAATACCCAATGATTTTCTTGCTTGATTAACATTTCTAAACACCTCACGAAAAAGGAACGAAGTATAATTCACTCAATCACACATTTATTTAAGAAGTGAGTATATATAAGCGAGATCACACTCATTGCTCAGTCATGATCTAATTATTACCATAGGCTTGTACAAGAAACAAAACTACACCGCAATGGCGTAAGCACCAAGTCTACATATCTAAGAGGTCTTTTATTCGGGTTGTAATGTAAGGCTTCGGATTGTACTAGGCTTATGTTCAAACATCTCATACAAAAACACAATAGATTACTGGCGCGAGTTCTTGATTACTCAAAAACCGGATGGTCACTATAATATTCTTGCACTTGACATTCTTACAAAGCCATTACTATATCCATATAGATAAAGTAATTTGGTAAGGGTAGGGATAAGACATGGGAAATATTTATGAAATTGGTTTTAAAAGAAAAATAAAGTCAAGTCTAAGTCCCATTGTTGCTAGTCACCAAACAAGTCTAAGTCCCTCTTCTTCAAATATCGATACATCGATTCGCCATAACAATATTCTTCATACGTAGCACATCGGCTAGCAACATATCACAAAATTTTCTTTATTCACATATATAGCACATTTGCTATAATTGTCACCTTATAGTTGCGATGACATTTTTTTTTTTTTTTTTTTTTTTTTTTTTTTTTTTTTTGCAAATAAGAGTTCCCCCACACTTCGCATAAGCATCACCACAACAATACAAATAAGAAGCTGCCCAATTATAACCAACTGGGATAGCTTAGTTGGCCACCAAGATTCCTTACAGGCTTAGGCTTGGGGAGGTTTGGCTAGGGGAGGTCTAAAGTTCGAGTCCCACCCGAGACTTTTACCCCTTTAAGAGGAAGTACAGGCGGAGTTCTGCCCAATTAAACTAACAAGCCGTTAAAAAAAACAAAAAACAAAAAACAAAACAAAACAAAACAAAAACAAATCTGAAAAATTATTCAAATTGTTACTTTGTGGTCTTAAAAGAGGATTGATTTGTAGTTTTCTACATAGCTAAAGAGTTGCTAACGCAGAAATGATCAACAGTTGATGATAGTAATCAGGTGGCTGATAGAAGACATGATTAGGTCCCCACTGTCCACCAAAACCTGAAAATTCATAAGGTGGCAGATTATGAATATACCCGTGGGGTTGTTGATTAGGAATTAACCCAAAGGTTGGCTGGTTATGTGGAAAACCGAGTGGTGGCAGATTAGGTGGAAACCCGTGGGGCGGAAAATTCGACAACAAAGTTCTGTCATGGGGAAAGAACGATGATGATGCTTCTTGTCGATGATGATGAGAATATATGTTGAAGTTTGGGTATGGGTATGGGTTAGAGTTTGAGTTCATGTAAGGGTATGGGTTTGAAGTTGCCTTTGGCTTAGGTTCTCGCTTTTGGTTTGGCTTTGGTTTTTGCTTTGGGTTTGGGTTTGGCGTCAGGTTTGGTTTTTGCTTTAGGTTTGGCTTTGGTTTTTGCCTTGGGCTTGGTTTTGGTTTTTGCGTGGGACTTGGTTTTGGTTTTTCCGTTGGGTTTGGTTTTGGTTTTTCCTTTTGGTTTAGGCTTGAGTTTGAGTTTGAGTTTGGTTTAGGGTTTAGATTTGGAGTTGGGTTCGAATTAATGTTTGGGTTTGGGTTTGGGTTTAGATTTGAGTTTGGGTTTACATTTAAATTTGCTTTTGGCTTTAGGTTTGAATCTGGGTTTGTGTTTAAGTTTGGATTTAAATCTGGGCAAAAGGTTGGTTCTGTTGACTTTTTCAACTCCGTCTTTTCAAACCGCACAGCCTTCCTCTTGTGAGCTTTTACTCTCTCTCTTACAAAGGCTGCAGCTCGTTCCTTGGCAGACTTACGTTTATCTTTTTGAGTGGGCTGTATACTTTGAGATGGTCCTTTAGGGGATACCTTTTGACGCTTGATACCTAATACAGGTCACAGGCAACAACAAAAAAAACTGAGCATGTGTTTCAGGTTAGAAATGAACAAACAAATCGACCCCTCCAACCTGTGTGCTTTAGCTTTTCATTGAAAACAAATATTCTTGCAAAACATAAAAAGAAAGGCATTATTTTGCACAAAACCATCAAGCAAAATACTTATTTTTGTAATTGAAGTCCACAATTAGCCCAAAATTACTTGTTATAGCAAACTGAAGTTGTAATTTATTTTTATGTCAACATTACCTGCATTATTACTGGAAGTAATATCTGTCTTCCTAAACTTGCGTTTATTCTTATTAGCTGCTTCCGCTCGCCTGTGTTTCTCCCTAAGCACTTTTGATCTTTCTGCTTCGTTCTCCCAAGGCTAAAAACCACCACATAAAACATTAGATACTAGAAAGGCATTAGTGTTTCCATAATATCAAATGTTTACCTGTCTAAGTGTCCCAAACCTGTAGACATTCCAATCTTTCACTACCACAACTGAAAGTGGACGGAGATGCAAAGATCCTTTGGTCCACAACACTTCAATCTTGACAATAAAAAACCATGACATAAATTAAAACTAGGATTAGAAATTTAGAATCATGTAATACACAGATTTATGGTTTTCCCAGTTCCCACTATCTTTATTTGACTAACCGTGAAATCATGCCGTCTTTTTGGTGCTGAATAAATTTCTTTAACAATCCTCCCAACAATGGTTCCAAGCTGCACCAGTATCTTTCGTCCCTTGTATACGCCTTGTTTGAAAAACACAACATCTCCTTTGCATGCATCACCTGCAATTAAAGAAATGTTTTGCTTTAATAAATTATTGGATAAACTTCTGAAGAGTACTTAAAAGAAAAGATAGCTATTACCTGTGCAGTCAACGGAAAATGATGATCTTGGGTAGATTGATTTAAACCTGGAATGTGCGAAAATTAAATAAGTCCATCAAATGTCAAAGATGACAAACTCTCCCAAACACCATGTAACAACGGTCATGTATATAAACCAGGTTAAACATTTGATATCTAAACCCAAGGGAAACAAATTTAACTAACAAAACCAAACAGTAGTTTGCATTTAAGTTCGAAGTCGACTCAAGCTCTTACAACCTTTATCAAATATGTGTGTATTATAACTGTTTAAAATTGTCAGTGATGTTACATTGTAATCACTAGATTTTAGCATTATTATTAGACGTGTCCAAGTTAGTTTAACTTCAGGTATAGTTTTATTGTGATTTTTTTAATATATACTTGGAATAAGTTTGGCCCATAGGGCCAGTTAGTTTAACTTCAGGTATAGTTTTATTGCGACATTTAATATGTACTTGGAATAATTCTGGACCATAGGGCCTTTCACCTAGCGGTATCAAGGGTATTTAGTGTGTCCCTCAACCAAGTGCTTGGGGGTTCAGGGTTCAAGTCCCACTTGGGACAAAAGTGTATGAATTGTGTTCAAAACAATCTAGAGATGAGTTTTGTAACAAGATATAATTATAGAATACTATAGATGTGTGTGCATGTGTGTGTGGTCTGGGTGGGTCAAGACCTCGTATCCAGTGCACTTGCATTCGAATGAAGATCTGTTTATGTAACAGCAACGAAAAAATAGTCACAATAGTGTAGGGGTGTTCATGGATCGGGTAATATCCACAATAACCGAAAACCGAAACCGAACCGAAAAAAACCGAACCAAATTCATAACCGAACCGAATTGGTCAAAACCGAAACGAACTAAATATTCGGTTATCGGTTTGGATATGGGTTTGGCAATGAAAACTGAAAACCGAACCGAAAACCGAAAATATATAAATATATATATTTTTTGATGTATTTATATATAAAAATAATCACTAAAAGTCTTTTTTTAGTATAAATATAACATTACTTAAGCTTGAAAAAAAATTGTTCTAAAAATATATATAATTAAATGAAAAAATAATTAAAATTATATAATTCGGGTTATTCGGTTATAGGGGTTCGGTTTTTGGTTATTCGGTTCGGTTTTCGGTTCGGTTGAATCAAATTTGAATTCGGTTCGGTTTGGCCCAGAAAAAAAAAATTAACCAAACAAACCGAACCGAATAAACCGAATAACCCGATAACCGAACCGATGAACACCCCTACAATAGTGTGCATCATTTGTTTGTTAATACAGGAACATGATCTCAAAATGATTGTTTTATGGTAAGGCAGATGTATTCTAGATTTCATAATTTCACATATCAACGGTTGCTAGTGGAGAGATGATCTGCCATGAAACAGTCAGCCAAACCAATACCTGGGAATGGGTTGTTGGTAGTTGTGATGATGGTAACCAGGTGGCTGATGGAAGACATGATTAACACCCCATTGTCCATTGTTTTGATGACCATAAGGGACTAAAGTTCTATCATAGTGAAAGGACGGTGATGCTTCTTGCTGGTGGTGATCATAGTTTCTGTCACGGTTTGGATTTAAGTTTGGGTCAGGTCGAAAGGTCAGTCGTGTTGACTTTTTAGATTTCATCTTTTGAACCAATGCAGGTACGACTTTTTTCTTGTTAGCTGATGTACTCTCCTTTACATGGGCTTTACCCTTTCTCTTAGCAGCCGTCTGTTTATCTATTTGAGTTGGTTGTTTACTTTTACAAGGTCCTTTATCAGATACCTTTTGACACTTCCTACCTGATTATATCCAGAGGCATTAACATAATAGTTAGAACATGTGTTCCAGCTAGTAACTATACAAACTAATTATTGACCCTTCATAAAGTGGAGTGGCAGCAGTGAATGTATCTACAAGATGTGTGAATTACTGTAACACAAATGAACATTGTACCTTTATTATTATTGGAAGCAAACCCTGTCTGCCTTAGTTTCCTTTTATGCCTAGCTGCATCCCCACGCCTGTGTTTCTCTCCAAGCACTTTTAATCTTTCGGCTTCACTTTCCCAAGGCTAAAACCAGCAAAAGATAGACAATCAAAAGACTGTTACATTAAAGTATCACTCTTTTAATAAATTATAGTAGTTTACCTGTCTGAATGTCCCATACTTGTACAGATAGCGGCCTTTCACTAGCAATATGGAAAGTGGATTTAGTTTTTTGGACCTTTTGCTCCACAAGACTTCAACCTTGAATATTAAAAAAATAATAATTAAAATTTAAAAAAAAAAAAAAATACAAAAATACAAAAAAATCACAACAATAATTGAGTTAGAATTGGACATGATCATGCCAACTCCAGATATTTTATGTCCATATCTGCCTAACCGTGAATGTATGTTGTTGACATGATGCACCATAACTTTCTGTAACTATCCTCCCAGCAACAGTTCTTCTACCAACTACTTTTATCCCCTTCTTTATGTTTTGTCTAAACATCACAACATCTCCTTTGCATGCATCACCTGCATTTGAAGGAACATTTTAAATAAAATGATGGCCAAACTTCTCATGAGAATGTAAAGAACGAAGAGAAGTGAAGTATTACCAGTGCAGTTGATGGAAAATGATGATATAGGATAGAGTGATTCACCCCCTCCATCTTTTAACCTGGAGTGTGAAAGGAAAAACTTTATATGGTACTCATTTTAAAAAGCACAATTAGCATACTCGAAAGAGTACAAATAATACGGGCACCGAACCAGATATCTATTACACGATAAGAAATGAGTAGTACCAAATACTAAACAATGTATTTTCCTTTTGTAAACCACAATTTCTATAAATGTTTATAAAAAAAACAAAGAAGTCCCTACATCACAGAATATCCTCTCTAACACAATTACTATAATTAGCCAAAAGGTTCGTTGTGGCATCTTAAATTATGCAAGTAAACTATAGTTAGGACTATAGAGTTTTGAATGAAAAAGTCTACAAGATGAAAATTCACACCACAAGCCCTTATATGTATAAGCAATTACTCTTTTAGAAACTAATAAGTTCATTCATTATTTATTGCAGCAGAAAATTTTCATGAACCGGTATCCTAGCATTTAATGACCTCAGAGCGTATAAATTGGATATTGTATGGCTCCATGATATCTAATTATGGCTGACACTTGAAATCGTATTATACCAGAAGTTTCTAGAAAAATTTAGGGTTTACGCCATAAAATAGCAACCAAGTTTCTCCAAAGTCCCTTTTGGTAAGTAAACAAAAAAGAGTAAATGTAACAAACTTTCATAAAATGTTCCAATATGCACATTTTGATGCGTTGTCACGTGAAAAATAGTGACACGCATCAGATTTTCTGGTATGACAACACATCAACATGGGCATATTGGAAAACTTTATGAAAGTTTGTTACATTCGCTAATATTCTTTGAAGTTTACGTAACAAAACGGGACTTTATAAAAAGTTCAATGCTATTTTATAGCCTGAACACAAAATGTATGCAAGACTTTACGATAATGATAAATCCCAATTGTAAACTAAAACATCCCATCAAGATTTCTGTCTATGAATAATTTCCATTGGTTCTAAGTTTTAACGTCTCTTGCCTTAAAATATATACCCCATCCAAAGAGAATACTAACTTTGTATACCAGGGACATAAAATCATATGATAACATTCTAGTGACTTTTGATTTAAAAATGCAACTCTAGCAAAAGACAGAAAAAAGAAGTGACCAATCTCTTTCTGAATATCATTTAGTAATCTAAGAGTTATACCTTTGCCGGGGGGGGGGGGGGGGGGGGGGGGGGGGGGGGGGGGGGGGGGGGGAAGTAATAAGGTAGTTAGAAGACATCAACATAAGACCATAAAAACTATAAATTATTCGAATTTATTTTGTACTTTCATTTGACTGTCAACTTTTCTTATGGACAGAAACAAAAGAAGTAATTGACAGCTACTAATCTAGGCAAATAAGAACTTAATATCTATGACCATAAAGAAAATATTCGCAGGTAAGTGTAGTAGTTTATGGCTGCAACTGATGACTAACCTCTCATGCTCTTTGATTCGCTCCATCAACTCCTCCTTGGTCCCAGACACCCTCATTCCATGCTTCCTCAAGTATGATTTAATCTCGTAAGTACTCAGCTCGTTTGAATCATTACCTCCTGAAAAGCCGAAACGGCGTCAACTAAAGCTTTGATCCCTTAAAAAACATTTCTGCTTCTTTCTTTAATATATATTTTCCAGATTTTTCACACCTTCCAAGTAGGATTCAAGTTCAGACAAACAAGAACAAATAATGTAATGAAAGTAAGGGAATGGAGGTGATTTGACCGTAGAAACCCGTAACCGTACTTTAAATTCTTTTCCAATCTTTAGAGAAACAAACTATTCTCAAATAAGTGTTATTGTGCTATCTTTCACGGTTTCACCAAAAAGTGAGAGAACTACCAAACAGATCATTGCATTGATAAAATCTACATCACCTATTAATGGGTTCTTTGACTATATCACCCAAATATACACTTATAACGCAATACTAAAGCCAATCACCATATACAAAACCCGGACTGCGTCTTAGCAAAGTACAAAGACTCTGGGGATCTGACGAGGTTACGACAGAACACATTCAATTTAGCAACTAGGTGGCTGCGAGAAAAACCCATGTGTTGCAAATAGCCCTTGGTAACATTCTAATTCCAAAAAGATGAAAGTATCCTAATTTTGTAGGATAATGGAGGAGGATTTTAAGTCCACAAAGAGCTGAAAATTTAGAAAACGCGTTCAAATGATGCGGTGGTTTCCATATTTCAAGAAAGATAGTGGCGGTTTTGGGTTACAAAGGAAACAAGGATAACATCAAAAACGTGTTTTGTATTTTTCATTGATGAGTTAGGTGATAGAGGATAATTTTTTGGGAAACAAACCAATTTGAACGCGATTTAAGTCTTCCTTGTTTCGCACAATCTTTTAATGGAAAACATGAGTGTTTTCCTCCAACTAAACGCACCCTTAGGGTTTGTTGGTTGCACAAAATACTCTAATTTTCATCTCCAACTAAACGTGAAGGGGTGTTTGTCTCACGAAAGGTGTTAAATAGTTAGTAACCGTGTTTGGATAATCTTGAATTCTCCATCTTAGAAAAGTCAAAAGTTCAAAGGAAAGTGTAGAAAAGTCCAAACCATGGTTTTCAAAAAGTTATTTGGCTGCTTAGTTTTAGAAAAAATTCTCCAATTTTCACACTTGGTTTTCTAAAAAAAGGACTGTTTTTGTCTCTAAAAAAAATCAGAAAACGTGTTTAGACGATATTTTTTAGAAAAGTGAAAAGAAATATAAAAAAGTGCAAGGAAAAAAATGTCAGAAAACTGCAAATCCCTCTTTTCTATATGTCAGTTACATATTAGAAAAGCCATTTTCCTACATTCTACATTTCTACAAAATATTCAATTTTACCGCGTTTTCAGTCTTTTTAGATTTTTTTCCTAGAAAGAACCCATGTTTTTCTATAACTAAAGTCATTAACAAAACTAAACACAGCCTCATATGACTTTTATAAATGTACACAAACGCCTAAACGAAACCGAACCCAAATTGATCAAATGATCCGTTTACAGAATTCATCTCATTACTTTCCGCCCTATCACAAAACTATCAATAACATTATAACAATACCAATATACATATAATCAATCATAATTCAATTCAACTATATAAAAAAAAGAAAAAATCAAACCTTGAGTATCTGTGCCACGTGGCACATCATCTAAGGGTATATCCTCATCATCAGATTCCATAACTTCGATTACATCATAATCATCTTCACCAGATTCATTACCATCAGATTCACTACAATCGTCGTCGGAGATTAAAACGATGTCGTCTTCTTCTTCTTCTTCGGAAGAAGAGATTACAACGACGTCGTTAGGATTCATAACGTAATTGACGGGTGATTTGGGGGATATTGTTAAGCGTAGATGGTTGTTATATGTATTGTTTGAGGCAAACGTGGTTGGGCTGATCACCGCGATGGATGGGTTTAATAACGTGTAACGGGTGTTACATTACGTGTCTTTTTCCAAACGTTACGCTCACAAAAAAAAAAATAATAATAAATACACAAAACGACGACGTATTACATGCAATGTTTCCCGCCATTGTTTTTGGGCTTATTGGCCCATCACATAAGCTGCCTCCTATACCCAACATTATGTTGCCTCCTATACCCAATATGTAGCCCAATAATATTTTAACAAAAATACACAAAAAAAAAATAAATAAATAAACTTACTATTAAAAAAAAAAAAAAAAAAAAAAAACGCTTCGACAACGTAATTCATAAGTTATTAAAATTTCGACATAAACAACAAACCAATCATAAACATCACCGTGTGTATATATTTATCTTATCTCTTTTGTTGCATTATAAAGAATCTTTAACAAAACTAACAGCCATCAACGACGATAAAAAAAAAAAAAAAAAAAAAAAAAAAAAAAAAAAAAAAAAAAAAAACGTACTATTCACCAAATACAACTGAAAAAAACTTGCGGCCGGTCGCTGCCAATCTAGTTGAGATAATAATTTATCGACACCAATCAAGTTATTTTGTGGATAGTTTTGTAGAAAATTTTTTGTGACTGTATCATTTCTCGTTTATTTATGAGCAAATTTTTTGACTTATTTTGAGACTAGCTTATTTTAAAACTTGTGGTCTTATAAAAGTTTATTATAATATGATAAACTTATACTCGCTTCGTCTCAAATTATATGTCCACTTTCATATTTTACAAAGTTTAAAAAAATGGGGCCTTTACAATATTAACCAATAAAAATTAATTGTCACCCACTTAGAAGCATTTTGATTTATTGAAATTGAAAGTGGACATTAATTTTGGAATAACAAAAAGTAGTAAAGTTGACTTATATTTTGAGACGGATGGAGTATAAACTAATAAGTGTCAAAATAAGCTAGAAAATTGAAGCTTATCAAATATAAATTAAAATCAAATAAGTTAATAAGTCCACATATAAGCTTAAAGAAACACCCCTTAGCAATGATGCATAAAACAAAATTAGTCAAACTTATAAGTTTATAATAATTAAAAACAAAAAAAGAATTCAACAAAACAACCAAAAATCAAACTTTGGCAGCGGCATAAAAAATTTGATGTGTAAAATCCGATTTATAAATTTATTATTCGAAATACTAAAGATGGACTAACACTAACGCTGCTTTTTATGTCTTTTCGTCTGACGCTCTTCTTTAAGCCAGAAATGCAAATAGATAGTGATTATGTATCAAATATTACACAATTGCAATAATATGAGCAATAAACGTAGAATAATAATACTCAAAATATGTTATTACTTGATGTTGTCAAAAAACAATAATTCGATTGTTGTGGTTTACTTTTAAACCGACTCTCACAAAGGGAGTAGGCTGATATTGTAAGGTATTTGTGATCGCCCACATGACCTATAAAACATGCACAACACAAAAGTAAACAAGTAAAGACTATACAGACCAAACCCTTGATAGACAAATCTCATAATCAGTGATATAACATAATATAACATGTATAAAAGGTGTTAAGGGTTACTTACTTAATCATGTAGTAATGTAAGCTCTTATACCCTATTATCTTGCACGTAATCGTCTTCTTGATCTTCTTGATGCTTAATTCGACTCTTTAAGGTTTCTTGGGAAGAATCACCACATAAGCTACGTTAGGTATCCACCAGTACCGCACATGTAGAACTAGTAATACGAACTTATGCAAGTTGGAGAGTACGAAAGTGGGTAACAAGTCGACCAGGGATAGTCGACTTGAAAATCGACTAGTAAAGTTGATTTGTCGACTTAGGGGTTTTGAATCCTTCTTCAATTCGGTCGGTCGATTGGAGAAAAGATTGGAGTGAGATTTTTGGGTTACGAGGAATGTTATGGTTCTAGTTTAGGATGCCTTGTATTTATAGGGCTCACAACGACATTTCTAATCCAACTAAAACATTTTAGAATTAAGTGAATTAGTTTGTTTATGAAACAAACTAATCCCCCTCCAAGGGATTGCGGTTTTGCCATTTATTCACTTATATATTTATATCAGATAAATATACACACCATGGATAATTATCGTTTTACCCCTCTATCAGAATAATGCCATATTCTCATTTCCATTTCATGTCATCACTCTTTTCTCATTACCAACTTACATATTACGTTTAGTGTGCACCAGTGTGACCATCGGCATTTCTATTGGTACCAGTTGTGAAGGACATTGTTCTTTGCACACTATTCTTTTTAGATATGTCTTCAAAAATTTTCAAATTTTCCAAATAAATATGCAAACTACAAAGCTATACTACATCATCCCTTCACCAATATAATTGGTTGGATTAAGGAAGGCTACGTTTGGCCGAGAAGGCTATCGTTTGGCCGAGAAGGCTGCGTTTTGGGCTCACAGTTTGCTTTATTTGGAAGAATATTTGGATCATTTTAATTATTCTTTTGGACTTCATTCGGGCTTCAATAACCCTCATTTTTCTTTCAAAATTCCTCTATTTTGTTTCAAATTCACGTGTAACGAGTATGCAATATACAATAACAAAATTACACAATATTTGCAACAAAACACATAATATTGCTATTTATTAACCTTAAATGAGAGGTTTTTGACATTAAAATATGTATACTTTAACACATATCATACATAGTTTAGGATACGCATGACAAAGATACAACAAAACAAAGAAGAAAGGACAGATGTGTTAAACAATATGAGATAGGAACCTTTTCCTTACGACACCCAAATATCACGCATGAGCTATTTGGTCAACATACACTTATCATACACGAGGTTAGTCATTATTCCGTTTGAATAATAGAGGGTTCCACATCTTATTACCACAAGGTAAAACAAACTAAGACTACTATAAATACTCTAAAATAACAACTGGTTCGTGATTAACGTGGGCTACTTGGTCAACCCAGCTAATCACACAAGAGGTCAATATAGAGTATGTTGCAGCAAAGAAAGCCGTATATAAAAGGAAAGTTGGATATACAAATAATCCACATCTTGTTACCGCGAGGTAAAACAGCATACGCTAATCAAGAATGGGTTGCCCGACTTTTGAAAACCAACCGACCAATCCATTATAGGTTAAACAAGTCGAACTGGCCGGTCCGGTTTTCAAAACCATGCTTATAGGTTCTAAACACTCCCTACACATCTTTTCCCAATATTTATCTCTGCTATATATACAAAGAAATTGTTGCTTAAAAACTTTCTATATTAGACATGTTTAATTACTATTATGCCTCATGTCTTGCGTAAAATGTTGCTTATACAATTAATGTCATTTTTAAAATCACCCAATATTTAGTATTTTTATTCTTTTTTATAGATTCATCTCAATCCCGCTCTGAATCTTGATCCGTATTTCAATCATAATTTGTTAAACTGGAACTGGTATGTTATTGTTGTCATCTCGGATAATGATGAAGATTTGGTAACGTCAATTGTTAAACATTACACGAACTCTTAACTACAATATCTCAATTATAATAATGATCCATCGTTGTAAAATCTTGTTGCTACGTACGGGTATTAATACATGTACGGGTATTAATACATGTATCGGCAAATAACCATCCAAAAGCTAGACCTTGTGCATTTTAGCAACAACAACAACAACAACAACAACAACAACAACAACAACAACATACCCAATCCCGCAAGAGCGAGGTATGGGGGAGGTAGAAGTGTAGACAGATCCTACCCCTACCCCAGGCAAAGCCTAGGAGTAGAGAGACTGCTTCCAGGGAGACCTCCGGCACGTGCACAAGTGTGAGTGATAAAGAAACCCAAAGAACAAGGAGCAAAAGAGCAACAAGACAAACAAAGCACAGAGTACCAAACAAAGAACAAGGAGCAAAGCAATAAAAGCAAGCACACAAAGCAAAGAGGAACGCAAAAGAAACAAGGAACGAAGAGACAAAACAAACACAAGCAAGAACGCAAAGGCAAGCAGGCACCAAGCACGAAGACAACACACAAAACAAGCAAAGCAACGCAAGGGGGCAAAAGCAAAGTCAAAGCAAAGGGCAAAAGCTAAGGCAAGGGGCAAAAGCAAAGGCCAGGAGAAAAAGCTAAGGCAAAGGGAAAAAAAACACCACCAGCCTACCAAAAGCCTAAAAGGGGACAAGCCAAGAGACCAAAACGCCTAAAGTGCAAAAGGGCTTACCAAACCTAACACGCAACGGGGCAAGGCAAAGACAACCTACCACACGACCTAAACTACCCGCAAGATCTAATCCTAGCTCTCCACTCGTTCCTATCTGAGATCATGTCCTCGGTCAAGAGAAGCTCCTTCATGTCTAGCCTAAGTCTATCCTCCCACCTGAGCTTAGGTCTTCCCCTCCTTCTCAAACCGTCGACTCTCAGCTCTTCGACCCTCCTTACTGGCGCCGTCTGTGGCCTTCTCCTGACATGACCGAACCACCTCAGCCTTCCTTCTCGCATCTTCGAGACTATAGTTTCAACTTCAAGTTCTGCTCTGAAAACTCCGTTCGGTATCATGTCAAGCATGGTCTTACCACAAATCCACCTTAGCATTCTCAGTTCTGCCACTTCCACTCTGTTAGCTTGGGCTTTCGTGATAGGCCAACACTCTGACCCGTACAAGATAGCTGGTCTGATCGCCACCCTATAAAATTTTCCCTTAAGCTTAGAGGGGACTTTCTTATCACAGAGCACACCTGATGACGCCCTCCATTTAGCCCATCCTGCTCTAATACGATGGGTAACGTCATCGTCTATCCTTCCTGATTTGTGTATCACCGAACCAAGATATCTAAAAAACTCCTTAGGTTGAAGAATCTGGTTGTCGATACGAACCTTGTGCATTTTAGCAAAAACAAAAAACTTTGGTGGCCAAAAAGATACAACACATCACCTTTCCTTATCTGACCTTCCACAACCTGCGACCACTCCTAGTTCTTGCCTTCACAAAAACACATCAATGGCGGCTATCCTAAAAACATCAACAACAACATTAACAACCTTATTCATCCTTAAACCAACATTCTTAAAGAAAACCCCAATCTCCACCTTCATTAAATCCCCCCTCACCCACCACCGCCGTCATTTCATCCGACAATTCTCATCCCAACAACAGACCAAACAACATCCCGACAAAAATATCATTAATGTCCTCGAACAACGTGGTTTACTTGAATCCGTTACATCAGACAACCTTAAAACACTTTCAACAACCTCTTCTTTACGTGTCTACTGTGGGTTTGACCCAACAGCTGAAAGCCTCCACTTAGGGAACCTTATTGGAATCATCGTACTGTCTTGGTTTCTACGATGTGGTCATTCTGTCGTTGCTCTTGTCGGTGGGGCCACCGGTCGTGTTGGTGATCCTTCTGGTAAGTCACTCGAAAGGCCCGAACTCGATATCGAAACGTTGGAAAAGAATATTAGTGGTATTTCTAGTACTTTGGTTAGGATACTTGATGGTAGTGAAAATGTTAAGGTTTTGAATAATTATGATTGGTGGAAAGATGTTAAGTTGTTGGATTTTTTGCGAGATGTTGGTAGGTATGCTAGAGTTAATATTATGATGAATAAAGAAAGTGTTAAGAGACGATTGGAGTCGTCTGATCAAGGGTTGAGTTATACCGAGTTTACGTATCAGTTGTTGCAAGGTTATGATTTTGTTCATTTGTTTAGGAATGAGAATGTGACGGTTCAGATTGGTGGGTCGGATCAATGGGGGAATATTACTGCTGGGACGGAATTGATTCGTAAGCTTGAGAAGTCGGATGCTGCTGCTTTTGGTGTTACGTTTCCGTTGTTGTTGAAATCTGATGGGACTAAGTTTGGGAAAAGTGAGGATGGTGCGATTTGGCTTTCGCCGGGGTTGTTGTCGCCGTATAAGTTTTATCAGTATTTCTTTTCGGTTCCTGATGCAGATGTAGTTAGGTTTTTGAAGATTTTAACTTTTTTGAGTTTGGAGGAGATTGAGGAGATAGAATTGGATATGAAGAAAAACGGGTATGTGCCTAATTCGGCTCAAAAGAGGTTAGCGGAAGAGGTTACACGTTTTGTTCACGGGAATGAGGGTTTAGAGGAGGCGCTTATGGCGACTGAAGCTTTGAGGCCGGGGTCCGAGACACGATTGGATTGGAAAACGATTGAGGGGATTGCTGAGGATGTGCCGTCGTGTTCTTTGGCTTATGATAGTGTTTTGGATGTAAGTGTTGTTGATTTGTCGGTTTCTACGGGTTTGATTGACAGTAAGTCAGCTGCGAGAAGGTTATTGAAACAAGGGGGATTGTATTTGAATAACGGGAGAATTGATAGTGAAGGGAAAAAGATTAGTGTTGATGACATTGTGGATGGCAAAGTTTTGTTGTTATCAGCTGGAAAGAAAAATAAGATGGTTGTAAGAATAGCATGATGCTAATTAGATATGTTCTTTTCTTCATTTTTTTGGTACATCGGATTAATGATATATTTATTTATTGAGTTGAGTTTTTGTTATTGTGCAACACCTTGAGATTGAATTGAAATTTATAAAATGAAAACAGATATTTATCATTTTTGTCTTGTGTTATAAGCTTTACCTCATAGCTGTACCCCTTATTTACGTTTGCTCAACATATACTTTCCGCACCTTTATCTACTTTCTGTTCTTATATATTGTTACATTATTTGTTTCAACATTCTAAATGGAAAAATGCACAAATGAATATTCGAACATTTGTGCAGATAATTTTTTTTAAAAGTTCATATTTACATAAAGACTTAAGATGCTACCTCATTATGTTAGGAAATTAGATCTGGCTTTCATATTTCAGCTCGGCACCTGATAAAACAAACGGCCTCTGCTTCCCTAGTTGACAGGTGAACGTTGTCGGAATGGCTGGGAGTGTATCTATTGTTGCCAAATGTGCAAAGGTATGTACTCTAAAGTCCTTATGTGTGTTTTTGAGCCCATTTTACTAAGGCAAAAAGTAATTGATATCGTTATAATTGGTTTTATCCGAGGATATATGATAACATGGGATGATATATTAACTATTGCGATTAGATAAGAAACTTGGTACTATGAGCATTGCTACAAATATCAGTAGGTGTTCGATTTTGCGTGAAGGAAACCCAGTTGTGGTTTTTCCAATGTCTTGTCAGTGACGTATTTGATTTTACGCAAGCAACTATTTCATAGATCCAAATGTACCACGGTGCAGACACAATGTTGACATGTGACAACTAGTTGAAAGGCTCAACCCTAAGTGGGGACAAAGGAAGGCCTCTAAATGATTCCATCATTGAGATGGACATAATAGCTGGAACTCTGGAAGCAAGATATGAAATCTGAAAATTAGAAGTTAGAAAAGAGGCATTTCAATTTTCAAGTGGACTAGCCTATATGCAGGTTTTATTATTTCGTTACAAGTATATAGAACCATGCATAATTTTCTTTGGCATGCCTCTCAATAGGAATTCTGCACCCAACTAAATTATACTGAAGAGCTCTTCTGCCACTAAGTTAGCATATAGAGGTATAAACTTACCCCTGTGAGCATCTGTTTATATAACAAGTTTATTTTATTTATTTATTTTTTTTATTTCTTTTGCTTGGCGGAAAATACAAACCAATGTAATGTGAAATATATTTCTGCTGGGCAAATGGAGAAGATCATAAAAGGGCAGCTAATATGGTTCATCAAGTCGAAAGTCACCTACTGCCCCTACTGGTGTCGCCACTGACTGAATTTCGTTATTTAAAGAATATATTATTTCTGAAACTGTTTATAAAAATCTGTAAAAAGTTAACAAAATGTGTTTTAGACTTTTAGGTCAATGAGGCCTGATCTGTTTTTTGATGAATCAAACTTGCTCTTTTCAACTCATTTCCCACCTGTCCAGCCCGTGCGTTTCATTTTGCCTATTTTAGTTCAGAGAAATACATTTAAGCAAGTCAGTTGCCATCAAATATAGATATGTCAATTAACTAATTAAGAGGCACGTTATCATTGGTCGAGTCAAATACCTTATTTTGTGTATTATGCTGTGGAATGATCCTACTAAAACTGCTACAATATAACTATAATTATTTGAAAGTCTTCCTTTTTTTTTTTTTTTTTTTTTTTTTTTTTTTTTTTTTTTTTTTTTTTATCTTTTTAATTAAAAAAAAAAAAAAAAAAAAAAAATCTGCCTTTTCCAGTTTTGGATCTTAACTGAGCTTCCCCGGTTTTCTGTCTTTCCCATTTCAGTATCTTTGTCTCTACTACGATAGTTTGCCACCACTGAATCTAGTGAGTTAATCATTTCCGCTGTACGTTCCAAAAACCATTGTTGGAGCAAATTAAGAAGGTAAAGGTAAAGATAGAATTGAAAATTGGAAGAATAAATTTCTCTCTTATGCTGGAAGAATGCAATTAATTGCTTCTGTTCTTGGGTCAATGCAAGTTTACTGGGCTGCAGTGTTCTTACTTCCTAAGTCTACTGTAAAAGACATTGAGAGACTTCTTAAAGGTTTTTTGTGGTGTCAAGGGGATCTTGCTAGGGGCAAAGCTAAAATTGCATGGAAAACTATATGTAAGCCAAAGATTCAAGGTGGCTTAGGTTTTAAAGATCTGTGTAGGTGGAATGAAGTGTTACTTAGTAAGCATATTTGGAATATTGCTTCTCACAAGGAAAGCCTATGGGTCAAATGGGTTCATACGGTGAAATTAAGAGGCAGAAGTTTATGGGAAGTGGAGATTGAACATAATGATAGTTGGATGTGGAAGGTGTTCCTAGAGCTTAGGAAAGATGTAAAAAAGCACATTGAGTACAAAGTTGGTAATGGTAAAAAGATTGCTGTCTGGTATGATAAATGGAATGAGATGGGCCCTTTATGTCAAAGAATTAGTAGAAGAGATGTTTATGAGGCAAGATTTGCCAATAATGCTACTATTGCAGATGTTATTGTGAATGGTCAATGGGCTTGGAAGGATGTGTGGGCTGATGATTTTCCTGAAATTGTCAACCTTAGCGTGCCATGTATTAATGATAATGATGATGAAGCTGTTTGGAGAAGCAAAAGTGGTGGCATCAAACATTTTTCAATCAAGCAAGTGTGGGAAGATTTTAGAGAATAAGTTCCTGATGTGAGTTGGTGTAATCTAATATGGTTCTCTCAGGGTATTCCTAGTCACATGTTTGTGTTATGGATGGCTATCCATGGAAGGTTACAAACCCAAGACAGATTATACAAATGGAATAAAGATGATAATATGAGATGTGCTTTATGCAACTCTTGTATGGATTCTCATGCTCATCTTTTTTTCCAGTGTACTTATGCTGAAAGAATATGGAGTGCTCTTAAAAGGAAGATACTTGCAACTGATCTTCCATTGGATTGGGGTGATCTAGTTAATGCCATGGTCACTAGATTCAAGAACAGAAATATTAGAAGTATTGTGAGCAAAATTGTACTAGGAGCTGGTGTGTACTACATATGGCAAGAAAGAAATAAGAGACAATTCACTATTGATAAAAGACCTGCAGATACTTTACTTGAAGTAATTTTGGAATCCGTGAAATTAAGACTCATGAGTATCAGGGTTCTAAATTCTACTCAGGTCAACAATGTGGCAAAAGAATGGGATATCAAGTTTAAAAATGTCCAGCACAGCAGATAAGAGGTGGAAGTCAGTGTAGGCAATGGGTGTTTGATTTAGCTAGTTTGCAGCAGGGGCTAATACCTTGATGTTTGAGATTCATGCTTTGAGCTTCATAAACATCATAGTGTAGTATCCTGCTGTTGGGTGATCAAAATTCCTATTGAAGATTGAATACATCTGGTCTGAATGTGATTTGAATCAGAAAGTTCTTATAAGCAGAGATGAATTGTTAATCTGCTGATATTCAGGTTTTAACCTTCTTAGCTAATTCTTGACTTTAGAATTTGACTGAGTCTGAGCTCACTTTAGATGAAGGCTCTGTATCTTGGTTTCTTAATAGCACATGACTGTTTTGACTTATTCATCCAACGGTAGGTCTTCGTTAGATAACTATTGGGGTGTTTGGGTTAAGACAGTTTATGCTCTATTATTTAAACCATAAAGTGAGTTACCATCTATGAAGGGTATTTGTGAGCCGGTGTGCAATGCATGTTACTAGGAATTGTGAGGAGTGAAAGATGAACCATGGTCCTAGTTATGCGTTGCAAAGGAGGTAATGGTTGGTCCTCACTGTAGGGTGTGTGTTCCTAGATGGGTGAAGCCATTCTTGAGATGGAAATGTAGCTCATCTAGTATAGCCCCTACTCGTGGAGGGGTAATGGTTGCCTAACGAAGCCATTAACCTTTACTATCTTGGTCATTGTGGTGGCAGGTTGAATGATCAAGGTGGGGAAGGTAAGATGGAAATGTAGTTAGATGGTTAATGGTGCATAATAGGTGAATTGAGAAAATGTATTGAAGGCTGCAAATGAGTGGAATCTGCAGAATATGGAATAGTGACTAGCATATGAAAGTCTAGTTAGTATATGTCTTTGAATTGTATGTTTGTGATTGAGCTCAGTTTATTCTTTATGAAAGAGTATAGGCATGTCTATCACTCTTTCTTCAATGATGTATATAGTTTTTGAGATGATTAATATAATTCACCTTTTGCACCAAAAAAAAAGAAGGTAAAGGTACTTAATCTTCAACGGGCAAATGCGTAAGATAAACAATTACCAAAAAATGGTTGGTCAAATGTCAGACCAATGTGTATCATCTAATTAAATCTTTTCATTAAAATGTTGTACTGTTTATGTAACTATCTACAGTGAAAAAAGACGATCATAACATGTTTGGACAGGTGTGCAAGGGCAACCCGACCTAACATATTTGGATGTATACCAGAATTGCCTGTTTCGATCCGTTACCCCACTTACCCACCTCATCTGACCCACCCATTTCACTCTGCCATATCAAATTCAGATCAGGAAATTGTTGCAACTCAGTTGACATAACATATGGATATGTCAATTAAAAAGTCATAGAATTGTTGGTCGACTGTCACCTTTAATTTGGTGTATTTTGCTGTTAATGGATCGTACTAAAACTGCTTTAAATTTGTTCATATTTGTCAATTTGTTTATTTTATAAGTTGGTTTGTTTCACAGATTGAAAAAGTATGCAGTGGTAAGAAAAGCTTATTTTCTTGCATTTAAACTGAGAACCTTTATGTCACACAATCTCAGATGTTCAATATACTCAACAAGGTGTGTAATGATAAAGAAACACATATTGCAGTGTGAAATACAAGAGTTGTGATACACCAGCCGTTTTGGTTTGCTAGTGGACAAGCAACAGAATTTGAAATCCAGACTAGAAAAACAATGTCTTATCAATAAAAATGTGACCGTAAGTATAGCCGAATCCACTGGTCTGTCTTTTGAACAAGTTCAAGAGGACCCATTTTCTATTCTTTGGATGAAATGTCGAGATTCAAGAGAAGATGGATCTGGTCTCCTGTTGACGCACTCGAATATGGCAGAATTGATGGCGTTATTACTCAAGTTAGCATCATCCCACTTATGCCCATCCCAGATCAGGTCAAATCTAAATTGAGCTATGATGCATTACCAATATTTTCGTAAATCCTTGCATCCTGAATTCCTGAATCGACATTCCACTATGATCATGAATATCAAAACATTGCTTGGTCCAATAAGGGTGTTTGGCTAGTCACCAGTTTCCCTCAAAATGGTTTTTAGTAGAATATTATTGATCGTCATTCAAGGTTTCACAGCCAAGGTTCTACCTTAGGATTTGCAGCTTTAGCTGATGTCTGTCCTATAGGTTTATCAGATTGTCTCCAGTTCCATTGTTTAGAGTAACTACTTTATAGATTCAAAGTTAATATAGAGAATTAGAAAGCTTATAAAATAGTAGAACTTTTTAGACTTGATGGCATTAAAGTAAAATGCAAGGCACATCCAGATTCTCATCTAGGATGTAAAAGGTCCAACCGTTGGAACCAGATCGGTACCTGTTATTTCGGTCCGTTACTCCGTGATACTTGCACCGTTTTTGGCCTGGTCCGGTTTAAAACCAAACTTCTGCCTTTTGTTAGAATGGCGGTTATTTCAGGAAACAGATTTGAGCTCAATCATGGTCCAGCTTGGGACAAAGCTGAATTTTAATTATAACCAAACCTGTACTAAAAAGAATGTCGCTTGGTCTCGTATTTTTTAAATTTCCGGTCCCGGTTCAAACTATTGGTGCATTCTGGTCCGGTTTTGGACCGTTGCACACCCCAAATGATCAAGATGGTTTGCTACAATCTTTATTCCTAGCGCCTCAATGTCATACAAGCGGAAGGTCCAACAAAAATCAGAATTTCGATATTTCCCAAAGAAGTTAACTTTGAATAATAAAAGCACAAGTTATCATAACTCTACACTTGAGACTATAATAATAAAGAGCAAACCATCAACTACCAAGTAACCGAAAAAGAGCATTCATATCCTAGCTAGTATCGTTTGCCCCTTATGCAAAGAGGTTGCAATTTGCACGCATAAGAATAAGCTACTGGAATTAGTAGGGTGGAAATTAGAACATGAAGCATGTGACGATACAATACAAATACAATGGCAATTGCATACATGTTCATGTTTTTCTAGTCAGTAAATTAATGTATAAAATGAGTATTTCCCACCTTTTAACTGCAAATCGTCACAAATTCAACCAACCCATCTTTACAGAATGCCCGCATCCAATAAACAAATGTTATTGAGGTTTATTATTAGCCAGGGTCCGACTCGAGACACCATGCAACAATTTCACAAATCCAAGGAAACTTAGTTTCCCGTCCGTGTGTCTGATCCAATCATGGAGGACAGCGTGAACTGGGACAGATGGGCTAAGGCCGAGTTCCTGGGAAATAATGTCAAAATATAATGAACAGATGAACAAAATATATGCTGGGGGAACATAGTTATAGAAAATGGCGGGTTAACTTACAGAAGCGAGTTCTTCTATCATGATGGCTCGGTTGCCATCTTTTTCAAAGAGTTCGTAGGCGCATCGAGCATGTTGTTCCCATCTATCAAGAGCCTCAAGTTGATAGATGTTTATGGCAGCTGCACAAAATTCCTCAAAATCCATCCTTCGGTATTGAAGCGCACTAAGCTGCAATTATGAAAAACGTGCATTATGATCATTATTTCGACAACATTAAAGTAATATGAAGGGTTCATATAAAAACAAAAAGAAAAAGAAAAAAACTCAATGACATACCGATGCTAAGAAATCATGGACACGTGACTCCTTCATGGCATCTGTAGCATGTTTCATCAAGGCCTGAGAACGTTCATGAGAAATTAGGAGCCAACAACGACTTTGCAAAGCCAGTTTTAATAAGTTGAGTATCTGTTACTCACCGCTTTAATATTTTCCATATTTATGGATCCGTTTTTGCTTGGTTCCAACAAAGAAAATTGCTCCTTTAGATAAAATAACTCATCTACAGTCAACGTCTTCGATAAAGCCTGCAAATTGAAAAGGAAAATAACCACGTTCAACACAAATTGGTTTCGAAAATCAATATTGAACACAAATAAAAAATAAAAAAATAATAATAAAACACACCCGTAAAGCAGCTTTACGAAGAGCAGAAGAACGCATATAACCCTTCATGAGTCTCAATATCGAGATGTCAAGAGGCACTTTCAATTCATTAGCAGTATTTCTAATCCATGGATGGCCTGCAAACATATCATATTCAGTTACTAATATTACACACGAATAATATTTTAGAGACAAATTATATGATGTCAAGTCTTACTGAGGCCTTGAGCAGCAGTCATTCTTTTTCTAGGGTCCTTGTTTAATAAGCGTTTGACAAAATCTTTGGCATCTGATGAGAGAGTCGGCCAGGGTACTTCATCAAAACTTGGATCGGCTTTTAAAACGGCTCGAAAAATACCAGACTCAGATCGAGCCCAGAAAGGGCGACTGCCACATAAAAGAATATATGCAATAACACCAATGCTCCATACATCTGCCTCCGTACTGTATGATCTATGTAGAACTTCAGGCGCCACATAATATGCACTGCCCACAATATCATTAAGCCTTTCATCTGAAAACCATCCATGCATAAAATGAGAGATAAATAAAGGATAAGAACCAATACATACATAACACACAAACATATATGTATATGTAGAGAGTAAGTACCAGGCTTCACGAAGTCTGACAAGCCAAAATCTATGGCCTTGAGAGGTGAGTTCTCATCCTTAGACGTAAACAAGAAATTCTGATGCAACAATTAAAAAAGTTAAACATGAATTGCTGAAAAACACAAGTGCATAATACACAAACACATGAATTGTCAGTATCGAAGGTTAATTAGGACATTTGACTAATGGTCAAACAATTACTTTTGATTGTGTATTGGGTCAAACAATGCACTTTTCATGAAATAGAGGATGTGAGTTGACAAAACTATATGAAGAAACAAAAAAGTTCATACACATAGAACAAAGCTTACAATAAGCACATGGTGTTTGGTCAATTTATATAAAGGTTCAAAATTTAGCCAAAGTAATCTACATGATTAAACTTTAAAATAGTAAAGCACTCACCTCTGGTTTCAAGTCCCGGTGAACCACGCCTTGAAGATGACAAAAAGCAACCACATTTAATATTTGTATTAATACAGTTTTAGCATCGTCTTCGGAGTATTTCCCCCCTCTGCGAATCAAATTTCCGACTCAATTAATTTAATGAACAAAGCATTACTAAAATATTTCTATAACCACTCCTTTTGAAAGCAATAAAAATGTTACCTTGAAAGAATTCTATCTAAGAGCTCTCCTCCTTCACATAACCTAAAACAATTCGATAAATTTAAATTACATACCACTTAATAAAAACCATGAAGAAAATTGATCATGAAATATTTATTGCAGCACTTACTCCATAACAACGTAGACTTTTTCATGATCTTCATATGCATCATAAAACTTTACTAAGTTGTTATGTCCTGTCAATGCTCGCAAAATCTTCACCTCCCGTCTCACATCTTCAATGGCTATGGCTGTTGTCATCTACAAAAACATATCAAAACCAAGTCAAAACACTTCAAATTTGCAATCATGTATAAAACTATAGTGAACCATTCAGCATTTACCATGATACATAATCCAAAATCAAATACTTAATATCTGTTAAACATCTAAAATACCAGTCCACTAGAAAATAGTTTTCACACACATTGTGACAGGAAATATCTTAGGAGCTATTCTGCGGGTGTTTATATAACTATATGTGCTGTAAGCCCAATAAATGTGAACTGAAGTCGCGATAATCAGTTTTCTAGTGCTTGACCAAAACTGAAAATATTTATCATCTTTCTCATTCAATAAAGAGAAAATCACATTACGAGCAACATATAACGCATTACCTTATCAAAACTGATCTTTTGAAGTAAATACAAAATAACCTAACCTAATCTAACATAAACCAATGCCATGACATCAACCTAACAGTAACCATACCAGGCAAACTGATAATTTTAGCCAAGATCCTAAATTTTGCAAATTTCACACCAATCATCAATACGAAAAACAAATTCAACCAATATCTTTCTTAATTCCGGTTCCTACACAAATTCGACACATTCTCCTTGTAAAACTAATCAAATCAATAGCAAATTAGCAACCATACACATCACACAAACCTGAGATCCAATAATACAGTACCTTAGATTTAGGAATAACTTTAACAGCAACATCTCTCCCCTTAAACTCGCCCTTTTTAAACTTAGCTTTACAAGTAAACCCAAAATGCCCCCTCCCCACTTCTTCACCAATCTCATATTTACTCCCAATATTCTTCAAAAACCCAAAGCTTTTATCCAACCCACTCTCCTTATCCTCACCTTCTTCTTCAGGTATAACCACAGTTGACCCACCACCTTGTCTTTTCGCCAACACTGACTTTATATGCTTCGCCGGAGACGGCGGCGGAAAGGGTCGCCGGAAAAACCTCCTGGGCGTTGAAGTAGCACTTCCGGCGGTGGGTGCCGGAGATGGGTTTTTTGAGAACCAGTTTCTTCTGCCTGGGCTTGGGCTGTAGAATGGGAAAAAGGGTGACTTTTTTATTATTTCGATCTCGTGTTTGATGGAGTCTTCATTCGCCGGAGTTTGGGGGTTGGTGGCCGGAATGTCGCCGGAAAAGTCTTCAGTGGTGGTGGGTTTGGAAGTGCAGCCACCCATTGGTAAAAGATATTATAATAATAAACCCTAAAGCATTTGTTTTTAGGGTTTGGTTAAATTTGTTTGTTTGAGTTGAACGTTGGATAAAGAGAGAGAGAGATCTGTTGTAGGTGTATTTGTATAGATGGTGATAAAAAGGAAAGTTGTGTGTGTGTGTGTTTTCTTAGCTATGTTGAAATTTTGTACTTTTGTCTAGTATTTTATGTTTAACTTGGTTGAATGAAGAGAATACATAGGATTGTACTTTGCTTTCTGAGGGATGATTCAATAGTTAGGCGTTAGGCTAGACGGAGTAAGGGATTCAATTACTTTTCACTCAGCTTTTTCTTCAGCAACTTGCAGATGATTCAGTGTCTCGCTGATTCAGTGTCCCAGTAGAGGCGACCTAGTTCAGTTTTCTTTCTTTCTTTTTAAACATTTTTAACATAAAATCAAATTTCATTAATAATTAAAATGTTACATCAAAAACTCGGTGCTAACTTCATTTTTATCATCCGAAGACGAATTGGCAAAAAAGATCTCGAAAGAATTCATGATGTGATTGAATATAGAGAATGTTTGAAATGAGGTTTGTGAATTGGAGTGTGTTTTATGTTGTCTATTTATAAGGTATTTAAAAGTTTTTTTTTTTTTTTTTTTTTTTTTTTTTTTTTTTTGCCTAACGGTTAAATTAATCAAAAGGCAACAAAAATAAGTTTCTAAATACTCGATCCTCCAGCCGATTGATTTGTATTTTTGTCTAGGCTCGACGGACTAGCCACATAAGGCTCGATCGATTGACTAACTCGATCGGCATGCCCTTCTGTTGCTAGCCTTTTTTTTTTTTTTTTTTTTTTTTTTTTTTTTTTTGTTATTTCTTAAGTACCGTTTTCTTATTTGTTGCATTAAAAATTATGCTTATAAGTTAAAAAAAAAATGTAATAAGAGTAGTATATTTATTAGTTATAATGCCCGCGCAATGTTTTGAATAATATATTTTTATTTATTAAAAAATAAATAATTTAATTTTTGTTTTGTTTTGTTTGATCTATGATTTTTAATTATAGTTTTTTTATTATTAAAGATAATTATTTAAAAAGTTTTATCTTGTTAATTGTTTCTTATCTATATTTTTTGTATTTATCATCTACTTGTGTAGTATATCAACAAAACAAATTTATAAATTAAAAAATAATAATTCAATTATTACCTAATAATGAAATATTCTTTTTTTCGAAATACGAAAGTCTCCACTTGTAATTTTGTTTTATTATATAAAAGATTTGGTTGGGAGTAATTAAATTCAATGATATGGTTATCTTATAGGGGAAATGATCCCTGCGTTACAGCAAGGAATGAATATACTGTAAGACAAAAATGAATGGTCATTTGTGTTAAGTGACAATAACTAAAGGGTATAAAATTAAAATGTAAAAAATATTTTACTCCTACAGCAAATATGTTATCGCATGTGTACAGCAACGATGTGCACCCTTATTTTATAACCAAAAGTTCTCAAAGCTTTTTTAAGTTTAAGCTTTGTGTAGATAACTTATGAGAAAAGCTTAAGCTTTTATAAACATTAGTTCATAAATACCCTGTGTGGTTTGTATGGTAATTTTTTATTTTTATTTTTTATTTTTTTATTCTATTTTATTTTTTTTATCCTGTATAGTTTTACATAATTTTTGTTTTTTTGGAACAAGGCAATTTCAATTAAACTTAAGAAAGAGTACAACAAACTATTATAACAAGAAGACTAAAACCATACAAAGAACACATATGACAGCTACATATAGAAACATCTTAAACTAAGCCAAGAAAGGAACATATGGCCTTACAACCTTACCTACACTTTGTAGAGCTACCTGAATGTACCAACAAGATTTATCTACACAATTGGTTTCCCACATCCCTCACTTATTTGATTAATACTAATCAATACCAATAAGAATACCATGTACCCAACTGCATATAAGTACAGTTTACTCCAAGCACTTATATTCTTGGTATACACAATACCAAACATCCCTTTCCAATTCCACAAAGTCTTTAAATAGTACATGATCTTGGATCCACCAGCTACATGTCTCATCTTAATTTATATTTGCTCGAACTTCGCACAATCCATTCATAGGACCTCAACTGAATTTCGTGAAAGATTTTCACATGTGATTCAACCTTTTCTCCAAATACCCGACAATTACGATTTCTCCAAATAAAGTATCATGTTGTCCAAACAACTGCTTGCCATATTGCTATATTTTTTGCAGATACCCCCTGCCATCATTATGATTGAGCATATCATATGCTGTGAACGCATTTACATTGCCTAGATGCCACCACCAAAACACCAACAACAAAACCTTCATCACCTTGCTGCAAAGAACAATCCTGTGGTCTATAGATACACAAGCATTATCGCACACAAGGCACAACACCAATGCAGATCAATGATCTTTTTTGGAATGAGTTTGTTCCATACCGTATCAAAATTTGCAACACCAACATTCAAGCACTTTGCTTCCACCACATATGATAACCTGTTGACTGAAAACACGCTGTCATCGTCTAGCTCCCAATTTCATGTGTCCCTGCCATTCAAATTTAGGTTAACATGACTCAAAAATTCTTCTAAACCAACCAATTCATCAACCACCCTCCCCCTCGGTTCCCTAACCCAATCCCACACCCATCTTCAGACCCGCCACCTTAACCACCTTACACCTATCCAAATGGTATAATCTAGGAAACCAATCTCGCAATATCACCCACCAACCCGTCTGTGGAAAACTAGAAGGGGGGGGGGTTGAATAGTTTTACGTCTTTTTAATTTGTTATAAAAGTTTGTTTACGCGTTTTGTTTACTTTCAAAAATATAGATTCGATATTATGTGAATTCAAGTCTTGCACAATATAAACAACTAAAATTAAATACTAAAGCTATAATAATGTAAGTAATGAAATGAGTGAGAGATGGACATATCGAACCGCGAGACAAGAGATTTATAGTGGTTCGGCTACAAGGTCACCTTCCTTGCCCTACTCCACTCTCCGAGCACCTAACTCGAGAGTTTTCTTCACTATGTCAACATGCTCCCTTATGGCGGAGAAAACTTACACATCACAACTTAGTCACACCTTATTCACACCCATAGTTTCGAAAGGCTCAAGGCGCACTAAGGCGCAAAGGGGGGCAAAGAGCCTCGAGTCGAGGCGCATTCTAAGGCGCGGGATTCATGAATGCGAGGCGCACTAAATACATTAAGGTTTTTATAACATGTGTGACCATTTATGTAGCTTAAATAACACAAAATAACATTAAAATACTAATACATGACACATATTGTCATTTTAAAGATTAAAATTGATCATTTGTCACTTCTCAAACGGATCAACTCTTTCGTTTGATGACTTATATAGAGATTAAAATCTATATCAGACTAAATATGCTTGTATCCTACACTTGTAGACTTACATATAAAATAGCTCACAATTTAACCCAAAATATCAAGCAAACAACGTATTAATATTCAAGGCACAATGTCACATTTTCATGATAATATGTCATAAAGAAAATACTTAATAAAACAAAGTAACTTCTTAAATAAAATTTCAATCAGTAAAATAAACATAAAATCAATTCAAATTTACAAATCATACAAATACTCACCATATGATTTAAAAGGCCCATGCATTTAACTTATAAGGCCTGTGTATCTTATCTTAATATTTAGAAAAAAAAGCCCAAAAACCCGTTACATCTCCGAGGCGCAAAAATCCCCAAGTCGCGTGATTTTTGTGGGATTCATGCATGTCGTGAGCCTCGATCCAAAAAAATCCCTAAGGCTAGAGCCTCGTGCGATTTAGCGCCTAGGCGCGCCTTAGGCGCGATTTTTAAAACTCTGTTCACACCTTCTACACAACTTCTTCACACCTAGTCACTACTAAATCACACCACTACTTCTTCACACCTAATCACTAATAAATCTTCACTACTTCTTCTTCACACCTATCTACTTAATTTACACTACTTATTCTTTACAACTATCTTACTTCACAATATCAACACAACTTGCTAATCTATCTTTTATCAAATATTCAGTTACACAAATAAATAGATATAATGAATGATGCTCTAACAACTTGGATGTGGAGGTCACAACAAGTTGTAATACTTTTTGTCTTGTTAGATTGAAGTATTCTTCTTTTGCACTTGAGAAGTTGAGGCTTGGATCACTTTGAAACAAGGATTAATGTATATATGATCAAAGGAGTTTAGGTAATAGAAATGGAGATTTAGATCAGAAAGTTTTGGGGTGCAAAAGGTGAGAAAATTGTGTGAAGTGAACAAGTATTTATAGCACAAAAAGATACTGTTTTGGAGCGTGCCGGTCCCCTTAATTAGGGCCGGTCCCCTTAATGATTAAGGGCCCCGCCCCCTTCAAAACGTTGGACATTTTTGTCCTTTTGTGGGGAAAGTTTTTCTAGATTATTTTTGCCATTTTTGGTTGAAAATTTGAATTCATATATTTATAATGATTTAAACATATTCTTTTAATTCCAAAAATGATTTTGTAAAAGATATAAAATATTTGTGACATTTTATAAAAAACTAGTGATTGAGAAAATGTTTCTTTGATCATAAAATGTAATAATCACTTTGTTTATTTATACCTTAAGTGATTTGGATGTAAAGTGAAATATTTATTGCTAAATACTTGTTTAAGTTATAATTTTTAGTTCAGTGAATTTACGTTTTGTGATTATCAAAACATAGACATTTCAATGAATGTTAACAATGTTTTGAGTCATTATTAATGTCAACACCGTCTATCATCCCAAAAAGACACACACGACCCATCCCCCACTTTTCTAGTAAATGAATATGAGAAGCAAACACCAAACCTATCAATATCTCGACCTACCCTCACAATATCCCCCTAAACCCCACTTCTACCACCGACTATCCCTACAAGGTCACCCATATCCTGTCCGCCCCATAGATACTTTTGGTCACCTTAACCCACATAGCCTCATGTTCGATCCTAGCCCACAATTACCATTTTCCTATTAAACCCAAATTATTTAACCAAATAGAAATGACCAACTTTTAATTTTCAAGCTTCAAACTATAACTCCAACATTTATTTGTTATACTAGACGAATACCCACGCAGAGTGACGGTGTATGATGGCAGATAATTATACTTGCGAACTTGTAGTTTTGGTGTGACTCTTGATACAACACTTATGAGTTCAATATGTAGTTATTGTGAAAAACTAGTTTATGAGTTATAAACGAAAAATGATAAAGTTTGTGAATTAAACAATATCTAAAATATTAATTTAGTGGTGGATGTTGTTACAATTTTTAATCAAGGTTATCATAGGGTTTACACACTACTCAAATTTAAAATTTTTCAGTTTAATAAAAAATGATACATGCATTCTAAGTAGTATAGAAAAGACCAATGTTTTGATTTTGCATAGAAAGGTGTAATGTCACAAAAACAAAATTGGTTATATAGATAGCTTTAAACCATATTTAGGTTGCATCATCAGCACTGCTCACTGGTTGGCTTCGGCACACAATTTTCAAGTATCACTCACAACCGTTTCAATGTCGCTCATGAGTGTTTTGCCCTTATATTGTGGTCTTTGAGTTTATGTGTTATGGTGTTTTTGAATCTATGTTCCAGCCATCAAGTCAAGACAATGACAATCATTTGTATCATTAGTTGATGATGAAGATTCAAAGCCTTTAATGGGAGATTTTTTTATATTTTATTTTATTATTATTTTTTTATGTTTTTCAAAAGTCTTAAGTTTCTAGTTCAATTCTTGTGTTTTCAACGAGGTTAGATTTTATTTTCAATTGATTTGATTTTGCAAACTCTCAATGTACTCATTAGATCATTTTTATTGTCGCACTTTGATATCAATTTCACTTTTGCCAAAAATAACTACAAAAATAAAACATGATGTAAGAGCATGCGCAAGCGTAACCTTAAGGAATGCGTTAAGGGTGTTTTAACGCACGTTAACGTGCGTTATTGATGTGGAGGAGCATGTTAAGGCCACGTTAACGTGGCAAGTTAAGCCACTAACGTGGCGTTAAGCCACATTTGCTTAAAAAAAATTTACACTTCTGGTCCCTGTATTTATGTTTGTGTCTTGACAATTTTGGCCCTTGTAATTCTTAAATGATACTAATTTATTCAAACACACATGATACAGAAATACAATTACAAATGATACGAGAAACAAATACAACAGATACGATTTATATAGCTTTGTAATTGTCGATTAGATTTGACTTCTCCTCCCACACTTGCAGTACTTGTTCCCTAACCATTTTCAAGGCGACCTGAAGTTGCAAATTTGTTTCATCATTTCTTAATAGAGTTTCTAACCCGACGCTGATGATTGGATGGTCTTGAGGCATATCACGTAACCTTTCGATCTCAGGAGCTCGAGTATGCATCTGCCTTATACAACGAGTTATCTCACCAAGCAAACTGTTAACCAACTTGAGTTCCTTCTCTTGTTCGCTGCGTAAACGGGAAAGAATAGATTTTTGCACCTCAGCTAGGTTGTTTGCCATTTTTTGTGTGTGTTAATAGTATTGATATTTGTGTGAGAAAATATAGTTCTGTTAAACTAGTTTTTATAGGGGAAAAGTAGCCGTTAAACAAATAGCCGTTAAGCGTTTTATTCAAATTAAAAGTTAAACAAATACAAGATACAGCACAAACGAAACAAAAAATACAAACGATACATCACATCTTCATGGAATACAAAAGCCATTAACCCATAAACCTGCACCAAGTGTGGTTGAACCTCAAAATCGACCAAACGTGAAAATATTTGAATGCTTTCCCATCATTGCGTTCTTTGAAAACATTCATTGCATCTTCAACACGAACCCAGGGGTCACGTGTAGGCTGCAAATTGTCATGAATTGCATGAAATTGTTGGCATTCAGAGTTCATCCGTGCCCACTTGCTCGTTATCTGGGATTTGCTTCGATGAGGACCGACTGCTTGTTCATTGAACCTTTCTGTAACGACTTGCCAAAAAGGTCCTTCGCCGGCATGGAATTCATGAACCACTTGCCACATATCGGCTAGCAAGGTTTCTTCTTCAATATCCCAACGATTTGCCATTGTGTAGAAATTGAAGTGTGTGTATAATTATATGATAATGTATACTATATATAGGAAAGCTTAAACGTTTAAAATTTGAATTTCAAAATCTGAGCGGGATATTCAAATTTCAAAATTCAATTTTAAACGTGTTTAAATTTGAATATTCAAATTCAAAAGCGGGATTATTTTTAAATGTTTAAAATTCAAAATTTGAAATGTATGGGCGGGATTTATGGTATTATTTAACACCCTTTGACAGTTCACACAAGTCACAAACAATTCTCACACAACTCTAATAATTCTCTCAAACAATGTTTCGCAAGGATTTCTCCCAATAATTCCCAACACACCATGACTTCTCCCAACAATTTCCAACTCACCATGACTTTGGCCAGCAATTCCCAAGCTCTAGCACGATTCAGAATGCAACTGCACCGGTGAACACTCCACCGGAAGACATCTTTCCGGTATTCACACCGGAAAATGAACCGGTGCCCAATCAACCTGTTGTCCAACAACAACAAGATCAACCGGTCAACAATCCACCGGAAGAAAACCAACCCATTTGGAGAGGGTTGACTGATGAAGAATTTGAAGAACAAAACATGCAAGAATTGTTACGTGTTGAACATGAGGAAGAAATGGAGGCAAGAGCTCGTGAGCAGCGAGCAAAAGCTAAACAGGATCATCGAAACCGTCGAGCAGAATGGCGATGGGCAAATGGAATAGACCGTGTGCCAACCAGTGAGGACGATTTGAGTGCCTCCTATTCGAGTCATGAAGGGTGGGTGTCCGACGATTCGTTCTATTGATTCGCAGTTTTATGTTTAATTATCGTACTTTATGTTTCATGTTTAATGTAACTTGCGTTTAAGTTTAATGTATGTTTAAATTTTAAGTATTAATATAAGTTGTTTTTATTAGTTATTAAATGAAATAATAGTTTTAGTTGAGGGTAGAATTTGAAAATATTTGAGTTAAAGCTGAGTTAAGGCTGAGTTATTGTTGTGGGTGTTTTTTTCTGAGTTAAAGTTAAAGTGTAAAAGCTGATGTGGCGCTGACGTGGCACTGCGTTAAGTTTTAACACGGGTTACGCTTGTGCATGCTCTAAGTATCCTCAAGCACCACACCTTGTGAAATGTTTAGATGTCTTCTACAAACCATAAGAAATTTGGATCAATCATATGACCACAAAAAAGTCATCATTACTAAAACTCCTGCACTTGGAGAGCAACAGCCTAAACTGCGTTCTCGAGTATCATTTAAAAAAAGAAAGTAAAAAAAAAAAAAAAAAGGTGAAACATAAAAAATTATGTTATCGAGTACCACTTAAGAAGAAAAAGAAAATGACTGAAAAAAAACGAGTGCTTTAATTAATTTTGAAGTAAAATACTCTTTTTCAAAAATTAAACTGACAATATTTACTTTTTATTTATTTTTACAAAAAAACTTAAAAAATGAGTATAAATGTTGACCCCAAGTTTGATGCAAATAGGACAACATTGTAATATACTCTAACTATCATATTTTCTTGAATTATATAAACCTTGACAATTGGAAAGAAAAAGGAACTTTCTCCACATAAACATTAAATTTGAAAACATGGATTGTATCGTAAATATAAAGAACAAGAACACAAGAATGAGAGGAGAAAGAGATTTCTTATTATTGAGATGTATTAATAATGTTACAATAGATATATTTATAACGAACACCCTAACTTGTTAATCAAGATTAGGATGAATAGACATAAGCCCATAATATTTTACAATACTCCTCCTTGGATATTCATTATTTATTATACTTCATAAACTGCCTCATCAAAAACCTTATCAAGAAAAACCCAATGGGATACAAAAACTTGATGAAGGAAAAGAGTGCAATGCGTATAATGCTCCTCCTCCTCAATTTAATGTGTATATTTCAAGCATCGAATGCTAATCTTCTAAACGAGTTGCTCGTATAATTTTGTTGGCAAAAACTTTACAATGAAGTCCATCAAATTGATGATGTTACGAATAAGTCCTGTAAAAATGACAAAAATATATGTGTAGCTTCCAACCTAATATCAAATCAATTGGTTGTAAAGCATACAATGCATGTACAAATATTAAAAGAGAAAAATACACTCTTGTGATGCATATTAATTACAAAATTGGCATCCAAACCTCAATTGTACTCATATATGGTACTTGAGGACCAATTATTTCTTTGAGACATGTGCAAAAACAATTTATATAATATGCGTCTAAAATCATTTGGATCCATATACGGATTCATTCAACTTTATCAAATAAAGCTATTGAGAACTTTATTAATCGTATCTAGAAGTTGAAGTTGTAAGCCATGCTTGAGACATTACAGATCATTCCTCATTTAGAGCGAATTAAATACTTCAATATTGATTGTTTCGTAAAATATCAATAAGATATTTACATCCACCTCGAGACAATATGTCTTTTAATAATCAACTTTGTGTTTTTTGTTAATTTATTTATTCACAACTCATGTCTTAAAAGACATAACTTTAGAGCTCTTATTTCTGTTTAGCACAAAAACCGATTTATATCCAATAGATTTTACACATTGACGTGTACGAACTTCACGTTTCAAGACTTTTAGTATTTGCAATATACTAAGTCCTTTTATGTTGGCCAACCATTTCGTTGAGCGCACATTTGGATACTAATTGACATTTGATCTTCATCATGCATAATAGCAAGCAATATATTGTATGTAGACAATTTTATCAACGTTGTTTATGTTTCGATTCCATATAACTTTAGACATGATATAATTTATTGAGATCTCATTAGCTATTTGAGGTTCTTTGGAACCTTCATGTCTAGTATCTCTTTATGAGACTATCATGGGGTCTTTTATACCTCGAATAACCATCTTGTTTTCATGCTCCATATTTTTCATCGAGGATTTTATTTGGAATTGATTTGTCTACCATGCTTGAGGCATGTCATAATAAAATAGTGTCCTTGAGGGACAATGATTGTGTGAAAATCAACTTATTATAATATAGTAGTATAGTATCGAAATGACCGCACAAAATACATATCACCCGAGTCGTTTTCGAGTGAAGGTGAATGGAATCAAGAATATTGATTCGTGTAAATCGTGAATTGAGAAGTTGTGAAAGTGAAAATAGTGATAAAGTAATTCAAGTAATAACAAACAATTATGAATTATGCAAGAAGTACAAGCTAGATATGCACTAAAGTTGAAAACGTAAAAACGAAAATGCAAACGCGTTTATTAAAACATAACTTTAATTGAAAAATGATCCTACAAACGTGAAATTATTTTCTAGAAATCTTAAACTAATAAAATGAATTTTCAGAAAAAGAAAATTATTTTTTTGACTTTTCTTTTATTTTCTATGAATTTATTTTGCTTTTTGTAATTTTAAATGAATTAAAAATTAAGGAAAATAGAAAAATAAAAAGGGAAAAATGAAAATTAATTTTTGAAACATCTAAAATATTATAAAAGAATTTTCTAAAATATTTTTGTATTTTTCACAGCTTTTTCTGAATTTTTCTGAATTTTTGTTTATTAAAATCTATTTAAAAATGAATAAAATCAAAAGAAAATTAAGAAAAATACCAAATTTACTTGGAAAAATCTGAAAATATTCCAGAAAAACAAAAATAATAAAAATAACTTGGATAAAAATTTTGAAATGAAAATGAACAGTAAAACTGATTATTTGGCCAAACTGCTTATTCACAAGTGCTTATTTATAAGCACTTGTGAACAAAACTTGAATGAAACTTTGAACACAGACTATAGATGCTATAATATGCTCAAATAAGCCAAAAATCAGATCAAAATAATCTCAGAATGTTCACAGAGTACATAAAACAATTCAATAAGCAATTGAATAAGCAGAAGTTATAAGCAGATATGAGATAATAGCAACCAAAAGCACTCTGATCATCCACAACAACTATTAACTACTGATGAACTCAGTGCAATCACAAAAACACAGGTAAAAGCTCTAAAATTCCAACAGCAGGTCACAAATCAAATTCAGAAACTATGTCACAAAGTCACTAATACACAGATGCAAAAAGCACTTAGTAAAAGCTCAAATGTACAAACAATAGGATCAAAAGCTATTTGAACCAACTGAGATTCCCAATACACTAAGAGATATTAACTCTTATCCAATTATCTACCCAAAATGATGCTTAAAACTTTGATCAAAAACTCATGCACAGGGGAAATAAAGCCCAAACAGTTGACTATAACTCAACTTATCAATAAGCTAAAGTATTTCAAAACAACTTTTTCCTTTTAAAATTGTTTTTCTAACTGAAAAGCTTCTAAAATTAACAAACTACAAGTAATTCTAATTAGAAATGAACACTAGAGATCCACTAGAAGATTTAACTACAAACTAATTACCAAAATACTTTTGACTTTTTATTTCCAAACTACTTTGACTAATTTTATTTTAAGCAGCTAAATTCTACTATTAATATGATGCATTAAGATACAATTAATCTAGTTTAAGCTATATCTAATTAGAATGTAACTATTAACTAAATTTCACTAACTAATTAATTCCTAAAACTAGTTGTGTAAGAAATTAACTCTAACTATGACTTAATATGAGTTATACTACTATAATGAAGATTCAAAACTCAATTTCTACTCTAGTAAAACCTATGTGAGACAGATACCAAGCAATCCAATACAAAACCACACAACAACAATCTCATCCAAACACTCCCTAAATGTGACAGGTTTACTACAAACAAATGATATCAACCTCAATTCACCAATCAATCTTTCAAGACCAAATTCTAATCACTGTATGAGTTCAAAAACACAATCAATAGCCTCTAGATTCAATAGTATACACAATCACTATTAAACTACAAATCAGATCCTCAATCAAGCAATGCTAATGAACTACAGATCTTCACACTCAATCAATAGCTAAAACTACTAAAAAAACAACTCTACAATTACAATCTAACTCAGAACCAAACAATCATCAAACTCAGATGATTTACAATACTAACAGCAAATCAAATTCAATGAAACAGTAGTCACTTTCTGTTAGGAATACAATTATTCCTATAGAAGACTCGGTCACCTAACTGATGTAATAGCATTTAAAGTTAGCTCGTAGTTAGTTTATTAGTTAGTTAGATATTAGATTAGTCTAAGTATCATCATGGAAGAAAGACGGGTCTTACCCACTGTATGCCTGATCCACAGCCCGGGTGTGGGCGTTTTTATGTTTCTTTGTAGGAGTAGTATAAATACCCCTCTCCACATGTGGAGAGGGTTGGACCTTCATTTCACAAGCTAATAGATTTCAAGTTTCTCTCAAGGCTCCCATCTCTTTCTCTCTCTAATCTCTCTCTAAAACTTCATCTAATTCGATCCATAAGTCATAGGAACCATGCATGTTATGTTTATGAGTATTCTATAATTGGTATCAAGAGCCATGGTTACATCTTAGGGCCTTGGATATTCGGATTTGGTGTGGTTTTTGTGTAGTTTTTGTGAGTTAGAAGAGTTTTATTCAAAACATCTTGGTTTGATCTTTCTTGTGTTATTTGATGTGTTAGAGATGTACTTTTATGATTCTTAGTGTTAGTACAACATTGTGTTTCAGTTGGTTTTACTATTTCATAAGCTTATTTGAAGTTTGGATTGAGTTTTGGTCGAATTTCATTGTTGCGATTAGCTCCACTGTTTCATTGCTTCACTGCGATTAGCTCCTGATCTCTGTGGTTAGTTTGTCTGCGATTACTATTTTGGGAAAACAAACAAATCGCAAGGAAAGTGAGATTTTTGGACTCTTGTCAACTGCGACTAGCTCCTGCGATTAGATGGTCTGCGGTTGGTATCTGAGACTATTTGACTGCGTTTAGTTTCTGCGGTTTGCTACCTGCTGTGGTTAGTGATTTGCGTGTAATCCATTTTGTGGTTTGTGTACTCTGCGCTTGGTTGCTCCCTGCTGTTAATTCACCTTGTGATTACCTTTCTCTGTGGTTACCTATCTTGCGGTTACCTTCCACTGCGATTTGCTCTCCTTGCGTTTATCTTCTATTGTGATTAGTGCATACAGTTGCGACTATCTCACATTATTTAGCAATTTACTAAGTGATGAGATTCATGTGATTGGGTAATCAATTTGCAATTAGTGTATTGTTGTAACCTTAGTCATTTCAATTAATCTAATTATGATCTGACGTTGTGAGATAATCCTTACGACTTGACTAATCTTAATTGGATATATTGCAACTGGACTTGTCACAACTTAACACTTGATGCAAACTGTGACTCATCTGGTATCTCTCTATTAGTATAATCTGCTGAATATATCTTCCGGTTTCTTTTGTTGACTTTAGTAAAATCCCTAGAAAGAATCATTTCTCGGTTTAAGTCACTAAAGCTGTAAAATCCCGTTTGAAGACTTTGAGATGTCGACTGTATCAGATGACATTCAAGCTGCTGGGTCCGACACCCGACCTCCGATGCTAGACAGGACAGATTATGAATCATGGGCGCAAAGAATCAGACTGTACTGCTTGGGTAAAGAAAATGGTGAGAACATTCTACGATCTATCGATGAAGGTCCTATGCAGATGGGTACTACCAGAGATGCTATCTCCACTGATGAGGATGGCTCTGTTGTTCAGGGAATTGATAGACCACGCACTTACAATGATCTCACTGATGTTGAAAAAAAGCGCTATGATGCTGACATTCGTGCCTCCAACATAGTAATACAAGGGTTACCCAAAGATGTGTACAAGCTAATCAACTTCAACACTGAAGCCAAAGCGGTGTGGGATAATGTCAAAATGCTTCTGTCTGGCTCAGAGCTGACCAAAGAAGACCGTGAATCTCAATTATATGATGAGTTTGAGCATTTCAAAATGAATCCTGGTGAAAACATTACCGATTACTATGTCAGATTTCACAAGCTAGTTAATGACATAAGAATGATCAGAATGACAATGCCCAAAATTCAACTCAACTCTAAGTTTGTGAACAACATATTACCTGAGTGGGATCGGTTTGTCACTGCTGTCAAGCTCAATAAAGGATTAAGAAATACGAACTATGAGCAATTGTTTGCTTATTTGCAACAACATGAGAAGCATGCTGCTTATGATCGTCAACTAAGAGAGAAACTCAATCCAACTGTCACCAATGACTCACTTGCTTTCATGAGTAGCATGTTACCAACTAATCAACCTGTGTCAACGATGGATCACTCATCGCTACAATCATCGGCTGCCATGAATACTCACCTCGATTCAGGATACTCTCATACCGACAAAATGATTGACAATCTTTCCAATCAAGTGTCTCTGCTAGGTCAACATTTCAGGGCTGCACTCCCATCTTCCAATAATCAACTCAAAACTTCTTCTAATCCACGTAATCAGGCTATTGTAGAAGATGGAAAAGTTATGGTGCAAAACGTTCAAGGAAGACAGAATGTGAATCAAAGGAATGCTGTGAGGGGTAACTTTCAGAACAGAGGTGCAAATGTGAATCAGGGACAAGGAAGGCAACCAAAATGTTACAACTGTGGGGGTTTAGGTCACCTTGCCAGAAACTGCACTCAACCAAAACGTCCTCAAAACTCAGATTACTTTAAGGACAAAATGTTGCTCATGCAAGCTCAAGAGAATGGAGTGGTACTTAATGAGGATGAATTGGCATTTCTTACTGGGGATGATGGAAAGACATTCGATGATGAAGTGGATGAACAGCCAGTTCAGGATTTAGCTCTTAATGATCCAAACATCTTCCAAGCTGAAGATTGTGATGCTTTCGACTCAGATGTTGATGATGAACCCACTGCTTAGACAATCTTCATGGCTAATTTATCATCTGTTGTCTCACCCATACAACAATCTGATCGATCCAAATCATCCATCATATCTGAGGTACTAAAATTATATGATAAATGCGCTGTTAATGATGAACAAAAGATCTTCTATGATATACAACGAAATAATGTTTGTGAATCAAATGAGGCTGAATTGGAAACCATCAAAGTGTTCCCAACTGAGCAACATTCGGATCACGACAGTAATTCTGACGTATCTTGTGGAAAGTCTTTTGTTGTGTGTGATATTGATGTGATGCATGAGCAAACGATATGTAACGAGGTACAACAAACAAACGTTGTTGAATTAGATACTGCAAATTTGGGAAATAGCAATATTGTCCCATATGAACAATATGTGAAGCACAACGTCGAGTCTGTTGTACCAAGTGATATATCCTCTGCTAATGAAGAAATGTGTGATTTAGATGAGTATACTGTTGTTGCACCTGATGACACCCTAACCACTAGGATAAATACTCTTAGGGATCAAGTAAGGTTCTATGAACAACATGCTAAATTTGAGCTTACAGAACGTGAACAAAAAATGGAATTGCAAATGCATGCCTACATCACTGAACAAAATTTGAAGGAAATGGCCTTGAAACAAGAGATTAAATCCTTCCCAAATCAACTTGAACGTGTTGTTAAGGAAAAACAGGAAATTCAGGATAGTGTAAATCTCCTAAAAAGTGAATTTCAACAAAAGGAAACTAAACCGTTAAACGAATTTTCCAACCTTAAGCAGTTGAAAAACAAACTTGAAAACAAGTTGTATGTTCTTGGCCAAACACCTCAAACAGCTCAAATGGTGGAAAAGCACATGAAACTGCGGGATAAGCATAGTGATAAGGATTTAGGGTTGCCTAAAACAAACATCCTTAAGAGCATTAGAGACTCTCAACCTGCCCTCTATGATGCTAAGGTTATGCTTACCCCCAATCATGATACACCAAATAGTTCATCCGATAAAGAATTGGATGAACTTGATTCTGCCAATAGAGAGAGATTTGATAAAAAAAAATGAAGGATCCAAAGTGCATCAAACACAGAGTCATTGTTAAACCCCATGATTATTATGAACAAAACCGAGTGACTAATTTTGCACCTCAAACTAAGTTAACACCAGAACAGGTATTTTGGCCATTAGATATTGAGAAAATAAAAACTGAGGAAATTAAGGCCAAAACATCCCTAAAGTTAGCTGCCCCAACGGTGTATCCCCCAATACACCGATGCACTTAGTTCAGTTGTCCCTTCCCACGCAATGTAAAACTCTTATTAGCATTTATGTCCTGTGTCAAATGTTTACTGATTTTGAGAAAACATGCAAAACGAGAATCACGCCAACGGGAATTACTGAGGATGAAAGGGGATTTGAGTTAACCAAAGAGTGTTACTTAACTGAAGTCATTCCATTTTTTAAACAAATCAAAGAACATTTTGAGGGTGTACGACAATCCCTTGATGTTGAGCTTAAAGAAATGAAAGAAGTGTTTAAAGATGTGAAAACGAGTGTAAACAAAAAGCTATAGATCTCCAACACAGTGAAATTGCCAGAAAAAATATTCTCATCATGAATGATAACTTGATTGCTAAATGTATTACACCAGATGTGTTTTACATTGCTACATAGTCTTCTCTTAATGCTTGTCAATTTCATGAAATGTCTATTGCTTTGAATAACCTTCACAATCGTGTTGTTGAACTTGAGGGGGATAATTTGAAATTGCTTGAAAAAATTCAAAATGATGATCATGACAACATGGTCAAGCATCTTTCTAAACTAGAAGTTGAGAATCTTAATTTACAACTAAAATATCAACATTTAGAAGAAAAAATGAAAATATCAAAGGCCAAGACATCTTCTGATGCTCCGGAATTTGATGCATATTTTGAATTAGCAAAAAGGGATGAAAAAATTCAAGCTCACACGAACATGATTAGATTATTGAGGGCTCAAATTGCCCAATTGAAGTTTCCCATGAATACAGTGATCAACTCCCATAAACCAGTGTCTGCAGATTCTCATATTTTTCAACTTCAAAACACAATCAACTCACTTAAACATGCAAATGACTATTTTCAAGCTGAAAATTCTAAAGTTAAACAACATTACAAAGAGTTATATGATTCTATCAAGATCACTCGTGAGAAAACCAATGAAAAAATAACTTCTTTGCTTGATGAAATTGAGAATCTAAAGACAAAAGTGAAAGGGAAAATGCCGTTGAATGTAAGTGACAATATCAATTTTGTGGTTTGTAATTGTAAAAAATATGCATGTGAGGCTGTTTTTATTCCTCTTCCCCTTAAGAACAATGAGCTAGTCCACAGCGAGTATCTGAGACATCTTAAGAACTACCTTGACATGACCCGTGAAACCATAGAAGAAGATTGAACGGTAAGACCATCTAATAACACCCTATCGGATATTTGCTTTCTTACCAAGCGATCACAAGAGTTGTTAGAATATGCCATAGGTACATGTCCCAAGATTCCCAACATGCGTGATAAAATTGGCACATCCTCATCTAGGAATTTGAAGAAGCATGTTACTTTTGATAAACCCTTGGCTAGTTCTGTGCATAGCACATCATCACCTAGAAACCAAACAACTTTGCAACAATCTAATGTTCCCATTGTAAATTCTACAGGAGTAATCAATGTCACTAAAGCTAGCGGGTCAAAGCCTAAAGGCAATACAAGGAATGATAGGACTTCGCCTGCTAAGAATGATCAAGGGAAGAAAGTAGAAGACCAACTTAGGAACAATAAGATTAATTTGAATGAAAAGAATCGTGTTGATTTTAGTATTTGCGTTAAGCGTACTGTAATTAATTCGAATTCTAATCCGATTTGTAAGACTTGTAATGAATGTTTAATTTTTGGTAATCATGATGAATGTGTTGTGTCATTTTTGCAATCATCTTATAAATCCCCTGTCAAATCTGCTAGGGATAACAATACTTGGAGAGCTACAGGAAAAGTTTTTAACAGTGTAGGATATCAGTGGAAACCTACAGGAAGAAAATTTACTCTAGGAAACCAGTGCCCATTGACTTACATGCCCGACCCTAAGTCTTTAGAGGTTAAGATATGGAAGGCTACTGGTAGAAAATTCCCTTTAGTGACCCAATGCCTTGATAGTAAGACAACAGCTTCCACTGATATCGGTTCATCTGTAAGAACCAATGAAAATACTGATCATGAATCTCTTAAGTATGCATGTGCTAACCTATTGGATCCCAATCACACTTGGGGATCCATGTTTTTCATTTATCCATATCTGTCTGGTTTCAAATGCAGGTCGTACAAATCTTCCTGTGGTATTTGGACTCAGGCTGCTCAAAACATATGACTGGGGATCGCTCTCGGCTCAGAAATTTCATGAAAAAGTTTATCGGGACAGTTAGATTCGGTAACGACCACTTTGGAGCTATTATGGGGTATGGTGATTATGTGTTTGGTGATAGCGTGATTTCAAGAGTTTATTATGTGGAAGGACTTGGGCACAACCTATTCTCTGTTAAGGGAAGTCGTGGTACTAATTTGTATACCATCTCTATTGTAGACATGATGCGGTCCTCTCCCATTTGCTTACTTTCTAAGGCCTCAAAAAGCAAATCATGGTTATGGCATCGGCGTTTGAACCACTTGAACTTCGGCACCATAAACGAGCTCTCACGTAAAGATCTTGTTCGAGGCATGCCCAGACTGAAGTATGAAAAGGATCATCTTTGCTCATCATGTCAATTGGGTAAAAGCAAGAGACAAACTCATAAACCAAAACCCACCAACTCCAACACCGAAGTACTCCATACCCTTCACATGGATCTGTGTGGACCCATGAGAGTGCAAAGCTTCAATGGGAAAAGATATATTCTTGTTATTGTGGATGACTATTCAAGATTCACATGGGTGAAATTTTTAAGATCCAAGGATGAAACTCCCGATATCATCATCAAGATCATCAAGCAGTTGCAAGTAAGGCTCAACAAAACTGTTAGAATCATCCGCACAGATAATAGAACTGAGTTTGTTAACCAACATCTCACCAAATTCTACGAAAGTGTCGGCATCAGTCATCAGAAGAGCATTCCTCGAACTCCTCAACAAAATGGAGTCGTTGAAAGAAGGAATCGCACACTAGTTGAAGCAGCTCGCACAAAGCTGATATTCTCAAAAACACCAATGTTTCTATGGGCTGAAGCCATTGCTACTGCTTGTTACACTCAAAATCGATCATTAATTCATCCTCTCCACAACAAGACACCGTATGAGCTAGTGCATCTCAAAAAGCCTGATCTCTCCTTTCTTCGTGTATTTGGTGCCCTGTGCTACCCAACTAACGACAGTGAAGACTTAGGGAAGCTCAAAGCTAAAGCTGATATCGGGGTATTCGTCGGCTATGCAGCAGATCGAAAAGGGTACTGGATCTACAACAAAAGAACCCGACAAATCATGGAAACAATCCATGTCACGTTTGATGAGCTGACAGAGCATACGGCTTCAGGACACACCAGTTCTGGACCCTCACAAAATCTTTTATCTCCTGGACCAATAAGTTCGGGACTTGTACAGAACTCCAATCATGTCACTCCTTATGTTCCTCCCTCGAGTGAAGACTTGAAAAGGTTATTTAATCCCATGTTTGATGAGTACTTTGAGTCACAGCCACCTGATGTACCGGTACAGCCAGCTGTTGAACCTAATATTATGGCTGTGAATGCACCACATGATACAAATGGTCCTTCTGTCTCCATCTCGCTTGATCCGGAGGCACCAGAATGCAGCAACACTCAAATTGAATCAAACATACAATCGTCATCTGAACATCAAGGAGTTATGATGAGTGTCTAAATACTCATCATTTTATACCAATCTGAACTGCCAAAACATACAAAAACACTCAAATATGCATCATAATACTTAAAATATCTTAGAAGTGTGTTTTATATGTTTTAAATACAAAATATGCAAAAACAAATGAAAAACGTACAAAGTTTGTATAATTGGCAGTTTCAGTCCCTCAAGTTTCAAAAATTGTCAAATCTAGTCCCTGGTAAATCAAAACATGAAAAATATCATCAAAGGTCCTTAGGGATTCATAAGTTGTCAAGTTAAGTCCTTTAAAGTTAAAAAAATTACAAAATGACAACTTTAGTCCCTCAAGTTTGAAAATTGTCAAAATTAGTCCTTAAGGTTTAAAAATGGGAAATTAATAAAATAAACCTTGTACTATTCTAAAATGACAAAATTGGTCCTTATGATAACATTTTGAGAAATTACAACCACAGTCCCTTAAAAATCCAAATTTACATAAATGGTCCCTGGAGTTTGAGAAATTACAGAAAAGGTCCCTGGATATTTTTAAATGAAAAAAAAAATCATAAATTTGGTCCTTGGTTTATCATATTTGGCAAAAATAGCACTTGAAACTACTTTGGGAAAATCACATATTCAGTCCCACTATTTTGTCAAATTACATTTTTGGTCCTTGTTAAATACCTTAACCAAACCGGACCCTTTATTTATTTTTAAACCAAAACCAAATCTAACCCAACACAACACAATCCCAGCCCACCCCTTTTTCTTTTTACCCAGCCCATACAACAGCCCAATCCAACACCCCTTATATTAAAACCGGGTCAAACAAAGTCAACCCCCGCCCAAAACCAGTTCCACTGTTCATCCCCCTCCTTCCTCGCTGCAAACCAAAACCAGGTGGTTTCACCACCACCACCTCACCTCTCCACCTCACCCCCTACTCCCCTAAACCCTCTTTTCCACCTCACAGCAAACCCAAACCTCATTTAATGCTATCCACACCAAAATTTCTTTCCAAACCATACTACCTCCTCTGTTTTCTTCCATACAGTCCCAACTTGCATAAAAACATTCCCCTTTGCTCCTTGACACCTCTACATACTCCCAAATTTCTTTAATTGCAGAACGTTGGCTCCAAGTTAACTTGGAGACTTTTGGCGCCAATTTCAGTTTAAACGGCTGAGATTGATTCAGAGCATAGAGGGCCAAGATTGAAGTGGGAAAGACTCAGAACACTTCAAGAAACCCTAATGTGGGCTTATAAAAGGAAGAGAAGAGTAGAAGAGAAAGATATAGTTTATTTTAGCAAAAATAGTCTCGTTTAAATTGTAACTTGTTATCTCAGTTAGTTTTCAAGCTTTTAAGCTCTGTGTTAGTCAATTAAGGTGTAATCTAAGCTTTTGTGATAATCAAATTTAAGTTTCAAGTTATATCTCAGTTGGTGCAATTTTCACTTTCATTTCAAGATTCTAAATAAACTTTGTTGTTATTACTGTATGATTACAAGGATTGAATAAGCTCATATAAGCTCCCATAAGCTCAATAAAGCTTTTAGTAACCTACTAATCAGTCTAAGATAAAAAATTCCATAAATATCAAATTGGTCAAAGAAAGTCAACTATGGCACTTGGTTTTGATTTCTGGGTTTCAGAAGAGATTTGGAAGCATACAAAAATTCCAAGTCTGTCAAATTGGCAAGTTTTTCTTTATGATCTATAGAACTCATTAGTAATTGGAAATCCAAACCAGTTGTTAAATTGTGTTGTTTAGTAGCTTAACTTCATCTGTCAAAAAGAAAATTCAAGTTTGAAACTCATTTGCTTATTGAAAAGCTCAATCAAAGTTGCCTAGTTGAACAAAAACCTCCCCTGTGCACAGATTTTAAGCAAAATTCCAAGACCTCTTGTGTACTCATTAGTGGACCCCACAAACCAAACCTTAGCTTAATTTATAGCTTATTAGTCCACTTTTTCATACCTAAGATTAGTTTGAGGTTTAGCTTATTGTAGCATAGCTTTTAGGATCCCATTTGTGACCTGTGCAAAACAATCTACACTGAGTATTCAGTGTAAGACCACCTTTTCAAAGGCTCACACAGAGCTTATTATTGAACCATAAGGATAGCTTATTGGCTCAACTTGTAGCTTATCACCTTAACTTTGAACCCCTAGGTTTAGTTTGAACCCTCTTTTACTCTTGTGGACCCCACACCCCTTGGAACACAACTGCAAGGAAGAAGTATTCCCCTGCTACACAGAATATCATTCCACCACCACCACTTTGGTGGTTGATTGTGGCCATCTCAGTAGGTCTTAGTGTATCATTCTTGGTTCTTACAATCCCCCTCCTACCCAGGTTCAATAGTTGACTCTTAGTTTGACCCTTAGACTAGTGGACCCCACTTAGTTTTGAACCAAAACTCTGTCCCATTTCTGAGTCAGAAACCAAATAAGCAATTGCTTATTTTAGCTTTCCGGCTTATCTTAGGAGCTTACCTTAAAGTAGTTAAAATAATTTTCTTAGAATTTTCCTAAGCAGTTTACTATTTATTAGATTTAAAACTAGTTTAAATAATTAAATAGGTAATATTAGTAATTAAATAGATTTCTTTAATTTTAATTAACAAAAGTAGAATTTTATATTTTTCCTAAGTTTTATAAAGTAGTTAAGACTTTTAGAAAATAGTTTCATAATTTCCACTATCCATTTTCTAATTTTCTTATTTAAATTAATTAAATTAGCTTAAAATTAATTAATAAGTAATTAATTAGTCAATTAGCTTAAATATAATTTTCAGCAACTTTTTATAATTTTGTAGTATTCCTGTAGTAATTAAATAGTTTTATAAATTTTGTCATAATTTTCTAAGGTAATTTAGTGTTAATAGTCATTTAAAAAATTTTAATTAGATTAATTAAATTAAATAGTTTTTAATTAATAAAATACTCATAAAAAGACAAAAATATTTGTTTTCATTTTTTATATTTTCTTCAAGTTCTTATTTAGGTTTAGAAATTATTTGTGTAAGTTTTTAGGTTAATTTGTAATACTTGTCATTTTTAGTTAATTTAAATTAAGTTTTAAATTAGATTTTAAATAGTTTTAATTAATTAAATAATAGTTAAATATTATAATAATTACTTTTATAATTTCAATTTCATTTTCCATTTTCTTTAATATTAAGTTTTCAAAAGTTTCACTTTTAACCCCTGTAGTTTGTAACTTGTTAAATACCACTTGTTTTTGTCTGTTATCTGATTTTCTTATTTGTGCTTTTGTGCTTATATCTGTATTTCTGTTATAGTTTCATATTTTCCAAATATCAAGCAATCAGTAGTATAATCAACCCTCAAATCATCTTTGTTACTGTCCTCAGTACCCCTCACTTTCCTAATCGTTTACAAATACAATTTCAATCTCGTTGGGACTTAACGACCCGGGGATTTTCCTGTACTTCCACGGTCAATATTAACTTGCACTTTCTCCCAGGTGGGCCTATCAGCTGCACACGGTTGATTGGTTGGTTTGGGAGGAATCAAAATTTGGCGCCGCTGCCGGGGAGGTTGTTGCGTATTTCAAAACGGTAAAAGTTTAGTGGTTTTCAAAAACCCTCATGTACAAATATCACCACTTTGTAAATTTTTAAGAAAATCAAAATCATATCTGAAAACGTTCATTAACATTTCTCCTGAAGTGTTAACAACACCAAACAAATCATAAACAACAAAACAAACTGTGAAGTTAAATTACTTCGTATCTTTACGATTACAACCTATACAGTTGGTTTAAGGTAAGTTCTGACATTAAATTGCGAACTTAAGAGGGATCCATTTATTTCCTCCCGCCAGCCTGCGAGTAATCTTAAAGGAACGATTTCGGTTAACGAATCAGTTTCAAAAATATTGTCCAAGTTTTTTCACCCATACACGAAAAGCCAAAAACATTTTACTGTGAATATAATTACATAAAAGTTTACCACCGCAAACCAAGGCAGAACACCTACCAACTGGGGGTGTGAACATAATAAGTTCCTAAACCTAAGATTTAAAACTTACCATTGTATCCTTGTGAATAGTGTACCTTTTTTAAAGGAGCTGTTCATTTGTGATTATTGGGTTTAAGTTCACTGTATATTTGCCTCGATCTTGTGTTGAAAAATAATTTTTGTGCATGCGCACTCGTTCACAAACAAAGAATAAAAAGAAGAAAAACGTACCCGAGTTACGTACTGTTGAAGAACACACAATAAAAATGAACGATGAGCCCCCAATCCCTCCCAAGGAGGAGCCAGTTCCTGACACCCGAACTATGGAGGAACTGTGTCAACCTACCATGCACGGGAGGGGTGGACCAATTGCACCACTCACTATTGGAGCCACGGATTTTGGATTAAAACACCACATGATACAACAGATCCAGAATACGTGCCAGTTCCACGGATTGCCGGGTGACGATGCCAACAGGCATCTTGACAAATTTTTAACTGTCACCCAAAGCATGAAACAACATGGCGTCGCCGAAGACAACTTACGTTTATACTTGTTCCCCTATTCTCTCACTCATCATGCGACTTCATGGTTCGATCGACTTCCAAAGAATTCGATCCACACTTTTGATGAGATGATCACTAAATTTCTGGCCAAATACTTTCCACCATCTATGGTCACAAAGCTGAGGAATGACATCAGCAACTTCAGACAGCTTCCCGAAGAGTCCTTATTTGAGGCATGGGAACGCTACAAACTTGCCATTGATAAGTGTCCCAATCATAACATGCTTCTTGTCACTATTATTGACACCTTTTATAATGGTTTGACACTCCGTCATCGTGACACCATCAATGCTGCTGCTGGGGGCACCTTTATGAAAAGAACCCCTGAAGAGTGCTATGACTTAATCGAAAACATGACTGCCCATCATAATTTTTGGGACTCCTCTGCTGAAAGGAACGACTCATTTAAGTCAGACACTCCGGCAAGCACTGAAATATCAATCCTAGCTAAAAGGCTGGATGATTTGTCTACAGCAGTTTTGCGTATCCATCAGAATAATCCTAATCAGGTCAAAACTGTTAACCCAAGTTGTAAAACTTGCAGTGGTCCACATACGTACACAGATTGCCCAGCTTCCGGTGGCTTTTCTCGTGAAAACGTGTCCGCAGCTCAAGGTTCCTATAATACGGGAGGTAATTCTTACCAACCGCAAGGAGACCGAAACCTTTTGAGCTATCGATCTAATAACTATATCGGACCACCAGGGTTTAATCAGCCTCAAAACAGGAACCAGAATTTTAACCAGAATCAGAACCAGAACCGAATGAACCAAGGTTATAACAACCAAGGTAATTTCAACTCTGGTCAAAACCAGGTTCACCAAAATCAGAACCAAGGGAACTATAACCGTAATCAAGGTCAGAACAATTACCCACAGGGTAATTTTCAACAACAAAACCACTTCCAGGGTAATAACAATCAGCAACATGGGAATTTCCAGAACAATCGGGCTCAAAATTTTCCAAACCAAAATCAAGCCATTGTTCCAACTGGACCATCACATGATGAGTTATTAAAACAGTTTATGAAATCCCAAGAAGAACTGAACAGAATGCTGGTTAGTCAAATGTCTAATTTCCAGAAGTCTTTAAATGATCGACCCTCGGGCTCAGGTAAAACTTTACCTAGCAACACGATCGCTAATCCGAGGGGCAATGTAAAGGCGATCACCACAAGAAGTGGAGTTTCTTACCAAGGACCTACAGCTCCCTCTACCTCATCTCCTATCCCTGTAGAGGAATGTGAAACTGAGGATACTATGGATACGGTACTTCCTAATAATAACGGAGGTACCAATGACATCCCTCCTCCTGTTATCCCGGTCCCGACTCCTCCTAAAAGAGTCGTGTTTGAAACTACCAAAGGTCCTGTTGAATATTCAAAAGGCAACCCAAAAACAACAATTCCATATCCCTCATGATTGCAAGACCAAAAGCTCCGTGACAAAGCTAATCATCAGATGGAAAAATTCTTCCAGATTTTCCAAGAACTACACTTCGATATTAGTTTCGCGGATGCTCTTCTTTTAATGCCCAAATTCACATCGACAATCAAAAACCTGTTGAGCAATAAAGAAAAAATGTTTGAGATGGCACGAACTCCACTCAATGAGAACTGCTCTGCGGTTCTGTTGAAACAGCTTCCTGAAAAGCTAGGAGACCCCGGGAGATTTCTAATACCATGTACTTTCCCGGGTATGGTTGAATGTTTTGCCTTGGCCGATCTTGGTGCAAGCATCAACTTAATGCCTCACTCAGTTTGGAAAAAGCTCTCTCTTCAGGCACTTAGTCCCACATGCATGACTCTCGAGCTTGCAGACCGTTCAATTTCACGTCCCCTCGGTATTGCCGAGGACGTATTTGTGAGAGTGGGACAGTTCAATTTTCCGGCAGACTTTGTCGTTGTTGATTTCGATGCAGATCCAAGAGTTCCTCTCATTCTTGGGAGGGGATTCTTAAGAACGGGACGTGCATTAATCGATGTTTTCGATGAGGAAATCACGTTACGAGTTGGCAATGAAGCGATAACGTTCAACCTTGATCAAACCTCGAGATACTCCTCGAATTATAATGCTGATTCGGTTAACCGAATTGATGTCATTGACATTGCATCCGAGGAGTATGCTCAAGAATTCCTTGGATTCGCTGATAATTTTCCGAGTGGCAATCCCACTACTTCTTCTGATCCCATAATTGCTAATTCTTCTCCTTCCCTCACTCCGTTTGAGGGAAGTGATTTTCTCCTTGAGGAATTAGAGGCCTTTCTCAAAAGTGATTCAGTTCCCGAAGGAATTGATAACCAAGAGATTGACCCGGAAGGGGATATACTTCTCCTTGAGAAGTTATTAAACAAAGATCCTTCTCCCATTCCTATTCTACCTCCACAACTTCATAAGGTGGAAGTCAAATATGTTGAGAAAAATGATGACTTCCCCGAGGTTGAACTTAAGGACCTGCCTCCTCATCTAGAATATGCATTCTTGGAAGGTAACGATAAGTTACCAGTCATTATTGCAAAAGACTTAAAGGATGAGGAGAAAACTGCGCTGCTTAAGGTTTTAAAGTCCCACAAGCAAGCAATTGCTTGGAAGCTCTCAGACATAAAGGGTATAAACCCGAATTTTTGTACACACAAAATCCTAATGGAAGAGGACTTTAAACCTACCGTGCAGCATCAAAGAAGGGTAAATCCAAAAATCCACGAAGTTATAAAAGCTGAAGTTATAAAACTTCTTGATGCGGGATTGATTTATCCTATATCTGATAGTCCTTGGGTAAGCCCAATTCATTGTGTTCCAAAGAAGGGTGGCATTACGGTTATCACAAATGAGGACAACGAGTTAATACCAACTCGTTTGGTTACAGGGTGGCGAGTATATATTGATTACAGAAAACTTAACGAAGCCACCCGCAAAGACCACTTTCCTCTGCCCTTCATGGATCAAATGCTCGAAAGACTTGCAGGAAATGAGTATTATTGTTTCCTCGACGGCTTCTCAGGTTACTTCCAAATTCCCATTGATCCAAAGGATCAAGATAAAACTACCTTCACATGCCCTTACGGAACATTTGCCTATCGTCGCATGCCTTTTGGGTTATGCAATGCTCCAGGCACTTTCCAAAGGTGCATGATGGCTATTTTCCATGACATGATTGGAAAAACCATGGAGGTATTCATGGATGACTTCTCAGTCATCGGGAATTCTTTCGACTCATGCCTCTCCCATTTAGAAAAAATGCTTCAACGTTGTGAAAACACTAATCTTTGTCTAAACTGGGAGAAGAGCCATTTTATGGTTAAAGAGGGCATTGTCCTCGGCCAAAAAATTTCAAAAAGTGGGATTGAGGTCGATAAGGCCAAAATTGATGTTATTGCTAAACTGCCTCATCCCACCACTGTTAAAGGAATAAGGAGTTTTCTCGGCCATGCCGGGTTCTATCGGAGATTCATACAAGATTTCTCCAAAATAGCCCGACCCATGACTCATCTTCTTGAAAAGGATGCTTCTTTTATCTTTTCTCCAGAGTGCATCAAAGCTTTTGAAATTTTAAAGAAAAGGCTTACTGAGGCACCAATCCTTGTTGCCCCCGACTGGGACTTACCCTTTGAACTTATGTGCGAATCTAGCGATTATGCTATTGGTGCAGTTCTGGGGCAACGCAAAACCAAACATTTCCAGCCAATACACTACGCAAGTAAGACCATGAATGAGGCTCAAACACACTATACCACCACAGAAAAAGAATTATTAGCCGTGGTATATGCCTTCGAAAAATTTCGGTCTTACTTAATCTTAAACAAAAGCGTGGTGTATACGGATCATTTGGCTCTGAAATACCTGTTCACTAAACAGGATGCAAAGCCAAGACTGCTTCGTTGGGTCCTGCTCCTCCAGGAATTCGATATTCTCATAAGAGATAAAAAAAGGAGCAGAGAACCTTGCAGCTGATCACTTGTCCCGGTTAGAAAATCCTCGTCAGGATATTCTCGAGAGAAAAGAAATAAATGAAACTTTTCCTCTGGAGACTCTAAATCTAATCTCTACCCGGGATGATTCCAATACCCCATGGTTTGCCGACTTTGCAAATTACCGTGCGGGAAATTTCGTTGTGAAAGGGATGTCGTCCCAACAGAAAAGAAAATTCTTTAAAGATGTAAAACATTACTTCTGGGACGACCCCTACTTATTCAAAATATGTGCGGATCAAGTCATCCGACGGTGTGTCCATGGCCAAGAAGCCATGGAAATTCTTAAAGCTTGTCATGATGGACCCACGGGGGGACATCATAACCCAAACTACACCGCAAAAAAGGTGTTTGATTCAGGATTCCTTTGGCCCACGATCTATAAAGACGCCCATGAACCTATCAAAACCTGTGAGGCTTGCCAGCGTCACGGGAATATTTCTAAAAAGAATGAGATGCCACAAAACGCCATCCAAGTCTGTGAAATATTTGATATGTGGGGCATTGATTTTATGGGCCCATTCCCGTCTTCATGAGGGAATAAGTATATACTCGTGGCTGTCGACTATCTGTCAAAATGGGTTGAGGCAAAAGCCTTACCCACCAATGATGCCCGAGTAGTCGTTAAATTTTTAAAGTCTCTCTTTGCCAGATTCGGGACTCCTCGTGCCATTATCAGTGATCGTGGTACTCACTTTTGCAATGAACAATTTGCGAGAGTAATGCTGAAATATGGTGTAACTCACCGTCTATCTACAGCATACCACCCCCAAACAAGTGGGCAGATGGAGGTCTCAAATCGGGGTATAAAGAGAATTCTCGAGAGGACGGTTGGTGAAAACCGTGCCTCTTGGTCGGATAAGCTGGACGATGCATTATGGGCTTTCCGCACTACTTACAAAACACCCATCGGGTGTACTCCATATAAGCTAGTGTACGGGAAAGCATGTCATCTTCCGATCGAATTAGAACATAAGGCCTATTGGGCCTTAAAACATGCAAATTTTGACCTTCAGACAGCGGGTGATCACCGTAAAGTTCAACTAAACGAACTAAATGAATTACGTGATCAAGCTTACGAAAATTCTTTAATCTATAAAGAAAAGACTAAGAAGATACATGGCTCTAAAATCAAGAACCGCGTTTTCAACGTTGGTGATAGAGTTCTTCTTTTCAATTCAAGATTAAAAATTTTCTCGGGAAAACTAAAAACCCGTTGGTCTGGACCATTTACTATAACCAAAGTATACCCATATGGAACTGTTGAGTTATTGCAACCCGACGATCCCAATTTTAAAGTAAATGGTCATCGGTTAAAACACTATTTTGGAGGGGACATACAACCAATGGTTGTCCCGGATCTCCAAACTTACCCCATGGACCAATAAATTCGGGGTCGAGTCAAGCTAGCGACTCGGTTAACAAAAACAGTAGCTTCCCCAAGGACAATTTTAATTCGGGGTCGAGTCAAGCTAGAGACTCGGGAATAAAAAACAAGCTACCTCATGGACAACTAAATTCGAGGTCGAGTCAAGCTAGCGACTCGGTAATAAAAAACAGTAGCAATATGGGTCGTCACCCATATTTCTGTCTTCTCATCCCTTTCTACCACCCTAGTGTGGGGGAGACAAACCACATGTTGTACATATGTAAAATATTTTTTTCAAAAAAAAAAAAAAAATGGTATAAGACAAATAAAAAGAAAAAAGTGAGTTTGTATGTAAATAGAGTAAAATAAAAAGGTTAATAGTATTGCCTCCTTACGTTCTAAGTCTTGGTAGGACACCAAGTACTGTGAATATTGAGGGCAATATTCAGTTCTAAGTGTGGGGGAGCGTTCTCACGAATGCAAAACACATGTTCCGTCAAGAACTCCCATTTGATCAAAATTACCAGTTTTTTCACACTTAGAAATGCAAATAATGGTATCAATCCTCCATGTCTAACCCACAACAGGATTGGCTAGTCCAAGAGCAAACGGCTCTTGGTAAAGATATCTCAAAACCGTTGATGGCTTGCAATTTGCCAAAAATTGTATGGTTCCTCAGCTCCCCATATCCCATAAAGCGAATGAGTTGACTAGCCCGCAAGATTATGGCTTGTGGTAAAGGCCGTGGAAAAACCATAATTGGTAATCAGCTCACCAAGATGTTGACTATTCCATCAAGAGTTGGCTAGTCCAGAAGCAAACAGCTTTTGGTAAAGACAAATCAAATCCGTTGACAGCTGGTGGTTTGCTAAAAATCACACGGTTATCAGGTGTGCCACAGTTCTTACACCTGGCTACTCCAGAAGTGATGGCTTTTGGTAAAGAGTAAAAATCCATTAATTTTTTCTCAAATAGATTGCTAGGGACTAGCAATAGTTTAGTGTGGGGGATTGATGAGTGTCTAAATACTCATCATTTTATACCAATCTGAACTGCCAAAACATACAAACATACTCAAATATGCATCATAATACTTAAAATATCTTAGAAGTGTGTTTTATATGTTTCAAATACAAGATATGCAAAAACAAATGAAAAACGTACAAAGTTTGCATAATTGGCAGTTTCAGTCCCTCAAGTTTCAAAAATTGTCAAATCTAGTCCCTGGTAAATCAAAACATGAAAAATATCATCAAAGGTCCTTAGGGATTCATAAGTTGTCAAGTTAAGTCCTTTAAAGTTAAAAAAATTACAAAATGACAACTTTAGTCCCTCAAGTTTGAAAATTGTCAAAATTAGTCCTTAAGGTTTAAAAATGGGAAATTAATAAAATAAACCTTGTACTATTCTAAAATGACAAAATTGGTCCTTATGATAACATTTTGAGAAATTACAACCACAGTCCCTTAAAAATCCAAATTTACATAAATGGTCCCTAGAGTTTGAGAAATTACAGAAAAGGTCCCTGGATATTTTTAAATGAAAAAAAATCATAAATTTGGTCCTTGGTTTATCATATTTGGCAAAAATAGCACTTGAAACTACTTTGGGAAAATCACATATTCAGTCCCTCTATTTTGTCAAATTACATTTTTGGTCCTTGTTAAATACCTTAACCAAACCGGACCCTTTATTTATTTTTAAACCAAAACCAAATCTAACCCAACACAACACAATCCCAGCCCACCCCTTTTTCTTTTTACCCAGCCCATACAACAGCCTAATCCAACACCCCTTATATTAAAACCGGGTCAAACAAAGTCAACTCCCGCCCAAAACCAGTTCCACTATTCATCTCCCTCCTTCCTCGCTGCAAACCAAAACCAGGTGGTTTCACCACCACCACCTCACCTCTCCACCTCACCCCATACTCCCCTAAACCCTCCTTTCCACCTCACAGCAAACCCAAACTTCATTTAATGCTATCCACACCAAAATTTCTCTCCAAACCATACTACCTCCTCTGTTTTCTTCCATACAGTCCCAACTTGCATAAAAACATTCCCCTTTGCTCCCTGACACCTCCACATACTCCCAAATTTCTTTAATTGCAGAACGTTGGCTCCAAGTTAACTTGGAGACTTTTGGCGCCAATTTCAGTTTAAACGGCTGAGATTGATTCAGAGCATAGAGGGCCAAGATTGAAGTGGGAAAGACTCAGAACACTTCAAGAAACCCTAATGTGGGCTTATAAAAGGAAGAGAAGAGCAGAAGAGAAAGATATAGTTTATTTTAGCAAAAATAGTAACCCTAATGTGGGCTTATAAAAGGAAGAGAAGAGCAGAAGAGAAAGATATAGTTTATTTTAGCAAAAATAGTCTCGTTTAAATTGTAACTTGTTATCTCAGTTAGTTTTCAAGCTTTTAAGCTCTGTGTTAGTGAATTAAGGTGTAATCTAAGCTTTTGTGATAATCAAATTTAAGTTTCAAGTTATATCTCAGTTAGTGCAATTTTCACTTTCATTTCAAGATTCTAAATAAACTTTGTTGTTATTACTGTATGATTACATGGATTGAATAAGCTCATATAAGCTCCCATAAGCTCAATAAAGCTTTTAGTAACCTACTAATCAGTCTAAGATAAAAAATTCCATAAATATCAAATTGGTCAAAGAAAGTCAACTGTGGCACTTGGTTTTGATTTCTGGGTTTCAGAAGAGATTTGGAAGCATACAAAAAGCTTGGAGTTGGGTTTAGATCCTCAGGGAGGAAATAGGTTGTCCTTGGTTCATGGTTTGAGCAGGAAAGCAATTTTGTAAGTTCCAAAAATCTCATAACTATCTTTGTATTGTATCTTTGTTCATTGCTTGTTTTTCTTAGTTGTTAAATGCTTATTCAGTCTTATATAGTGATAATATAACCTTAGATTAGTACCTTGTTTGTTGGAATTAATAGTTACTAAAAAATCAAAAATCAAACAGTCAAAATAGCTTATCTTGTAATCTTGTGTATCTGTGGTTAATTTCTGTTTCTAAGCACTTATTTAGATCTTTTATAACATAAAAAGTCATGTTGGATCAGTAGGATAAGCTCTTATAGCCCTTAGCTATTTAAATCTCAAAACAGTCTAGTATAAAGGTGTGTTTGGATTTGCATGTTCTGTGTAAATCAGCTTGTTATTGTTGTTATTTCTAGTTTACACAAGTCATATAGTATAACATTAGTCCAAAAAAACAAAAATATTCAAGTCTTAGTTGGTTAAAAGTCAAAATCACAAGTAATTCTTCACCACAGTTAACTGTGGTGGAATTGGAGTCCAAGTTTCATCATATCATCTCATAAGTTAACAACCTAGCTTAATTTAACTTACTACTAGCTTATAACATCTTATTAAACAAGTAGGATCAATCAGAAGTTCATCAAAGTCAATTGTTCATAAAAATCAAAAAGTCAAAAATTCCAAGTCTGTCAAATTGGCAAGTTTTTCTTTATGATCTATAGAACTCATTAGTAATTGGAAATCCAAACCAGTTGTTAAATTGTGTTGTTTAGTAGCTTAACTTCATCTGTCAAAAAGAAAATTCAAGTTTGAAACTCATTTGCTTATTGAAAAGCTCAATCAAAGTTGCCTAGTTGAACAAAAACCTCCCCTGTGCACAGATTTTAAGCAAAATTCCAAGACCTCTTGTGTACTCATTAGTGGACCCCACAAACCAAACCTTAGCTTAATTTATAGCTTATTAGTCCACTTTTTCATACCTAAGATTAGTTTGAGGTTTAGCTTATTGTAGCATAGCTTTTAGGATCCCATTTGTGACCTGTGCAAAACAATCTACACTGAGTATTCAGTGTAAGACCACCTTTTCAAAGGCTCACACAGAGCTTATTATTGAACCATAAGGATAGCTTATTGGCTCAACTTGTAGCTTATCACCTTAACTTTGAACCCCTAGGTTTAGTTTGAACCCTCTTTTACTCTTGTGGACCCCACACCCCTTGGAACACAACTGCAGGGAAGAAGTATTCCCCTGCTACACAGAATATCATTCCACCACCACCACTTTGGTGGTTGATTGTGGCCATCTCAGTAGGTCTTAGTGTATCATTCTTGGTTCTTACAATCCCCCTCCTACCCAGGTTCAATAGTTGACTCTTAGTTTGACCCTTAGACTAGTGGACCCCACTTAGTTTTGAACCAAAACTCTGTCCCATTTCTGAGTCAGAAACCAAATAAGCAATTGCTTATTTTATCTTTCCAGCTTATCTCACCAAATCTAGTTTAAATAAGTTCAAGTAACTTAGGTGAACCTTACTTAACCAGTGTGGACCCCACATAGCCCAATTTAGCTTATTTCTTAATCTAGTCAACCATAGTCAACTGTATAAGCAAATAAGCACTCTCAGTGCTTATTCTGAGGTTCTAAATTAGTTGTCTTTGTAAAAGTTTCTTATTTTAAGTATTTAAGTAGTTTTATAAAAGAAAAACCATAAAAAGCAAATATAAAAATAGTGATAGCTTCTATTTAATAGAAATTATCTATTTAATTTTCATCTCAGCTTATTAATACGCACTTGTCCAATTTTATAATTTTATAAATTACTTAGTACCTTAAAGTAGTTAAAATAATTTTCTTAGAATTTTCCTAAGCAGTTTACTATTTATTAGATTTAAAACTAGTTTAAATAATTAAATAGGTAATATTAGTAATTAAATAGATTTCTTTAATTTTAATTAACAAAAGTAGAATTTTATATTTTTCCTAAGTTTTATAAAGTAGTTAAGTCTTTTAGAAAATAGTTTCATAATTTCCACTGTCCATTTTCTTATTTAAATTAATTAAATTAGCTTAAAATTAACTAATAAGTAATTAATTAGTCAATTAGCTTAAATATAATTTTTAGCAACTTTTTATAATTTTTTAGTATTCCTGTAGTAATTAAATAGTTTTATAAATTTTTTCATAATTTTCTAAGGTAATTTAGTATTAATAGTCATTTAAAATAGTTTAGTTAGATTAATTAAATTAAATAGTTTTTAATTAATAAAATACTCATAAAAAGACAAAAATATTTGTTTTCATTTTTTATACTTTCTTCAAGTTCTTATTTAGGTTTATAAATTATTTGTGTAAGTTTTTAGGTTAATTTGTAATACTTGTCATTTTTAGTTAATTTAAATTAAGTTTTAAATTAGATTTTAAATAGTTTTAATTAATTAAATAATAGTTAAATATTATAATAATTACTTTTATAATTTCAATTTCATTTTCCATTTTCTTTAATATTAAGTTTTCAAAAGTTTCACTTTTAACCCCTGTAGTTTGTAACTTGTTAAATACCACTTGTTTTTGTCTGTTATCTGATTTTCTTATTTGTGCTTTTGTGCTTATATCTGTATTTCTGTTATAGTTTCATATTTTCCAAATATCAAGCAATCAGTAGTATAATCAACCCTCAAATCATCTTTGTTACTGTCCTCAGTACCACTCACTTTCCTAATCGTTTACAAATACAATTTCAATCTCGTTGGGACTTAACGACCCGGGGATTTTCCTGTACTTCCACGGTCAATATTAACTTGCACTTTCTCCCAGGTGGGCCTATCAGCTGCACACGGTTGACTGGTTGGTTTGGGAGGAATCAAGTTACTTCTGATAACACATGGGAAGTCAATCCTTTTGCATCACCTGAGGAAGAACCATTTGAAAACGTATTTGCACCAGAATCCTCCAATGAAGCATTTTCCTCAGAAAATTCAAACAATGCAATATCAGTACACTATCCTCTACCTCATGAACATCTCAGAAAATGGACAAATGATCACCCTATTGACAACATCATAGGAAACCCCTCAAGACCTGTATCCACCAGACAACAACTTTCCATTGATGCCTTGTGGTGTTTCTTCAACTCAGTCTTATCTAAAGTCGAGCCCAAAGACTTCAAATACGCCCTTACAAAGGTGTCTTGGTTCACAGCAATGCAAGAAGAAATCCATGAGTTTGATCGTCTTGATGTATGGGAATTAATACCACCACCTGAGTGTGCGATGATCATTGCTCTTAAATGGATTTTCAAAGTTAAGCTTGATGAGCATGGGGATGTGTTGAAGAATAAGGCTCGTTTAGTTGCAAAAGGATACAGTCAACAAGAGGGTATTGATTTTGAAGAATCATTTGCACCAGTTGCTCGTATCGAGGCCATTAGAATCTTTCTTGCCAATGCTGCCAGCAGTAACATGATCGTTTATCAAATGGATGTTAAGACTGCCTTCTTGAACGGGGACCTAAAAGAAGTGGTTTATGTCTCTCACCTCGAAGGATTTGTTGACCCAGAAAGACCAAATCATGTATATCGCTTAAAGAAGGCACTCTATGGTCTCAAACAAGCTCCTAGAGCTTGGTACGACAGACTTTCCAAGTTTCTGCTTGCAAATCGATTTACCAAGGTGTTGTTGATCCTACCTTGTTCACTAGAAAGACTGGGAACAATCTCCTTCACGTTCAAATCTATGTTGATGATATTATCTTCGCATCGTCTGATTCCAAGGAATGTGATCGCTTTGCTACAGAAATGAGTTCCCAGTTTCAAATGTCTATAATGGGACAAATGTCTTTCTTCTTGGGGCTACAAGTTTCACAAAACCCAAGAGGCATTTTTATTAATCAAGCCAAGTATGCTAGTGATATTCTCAAGAAGTTTGACTTTGACTCAAGTGACACCGTTGATACACCCATGGTTGAAAGATCCAAACTCGATGACGACTCAGCTGGTGTAACAGTTGATCAAACCAAATACAGAAGCATGATTGGATCTCTCATGTACCTCACAGCAAGTAGGCCAGACCTTCTTTTTGCCGTATGCATGTGCGCCAGATATCAATCCAAGCCCACCAAAAAGCACTTGGAAGCTGTCAAGAGAATCTTCAAATATCTCCAAGGGACAATCCACACGGGTCTCTGTGTAACCTCTCGTAAATTTCCCTTACGATTAGTAAATGCATACGAATAAATAAAACGATATTACACCATTTTACGGGTAACAATTTTTTTTTATATGGCTTGATATCGAACCATTACGATAACTATGATTGACCATTTACCCAGGAACGATGCTTACACACAACCTAGATTGCCTATAATTATTGCGAACGATAAAAATTTATATAACGCGTTTATATTTAAAACAATACATTTTGTCTAAATAACGTATACTATTTATATATTCCCCGAACCTACGAAACTTCCCGAGAACGCTCACTAATATTTTTGAACTTTGACACGATAATCGAGACACAGTAGGTGGGCCCCCAACACCCTTTGGGCCACGGTTACACAATACACAACCAAACGGACTACTTTTATTTCTTTCTTTTGATTTTGGGCCGACACAATCCTGAGCCTAGTTACAAGCCCAAACGCACCCTTTTATTATTTCTTTCTTTTGCATTGCCGCGACCTCACCCAAAAACACCCCTAGTTCTTACGATTTTTATAAACAACACGTACATATTTTTACCTAACTCGTTTCCCCTAGTGCCCAAGAACCACGAACAATAAAACTTGCAACCTCCTTTGCTCGTTTGCTACCCCAGAAACAGCCTAAGTAAAACACCAAACTCACCATTGAAGTGATAAGCTTAAACGTGGCGTGATATTCCCTAGCACCTCCCATGCCTCCCAATGACAACAAAACGAACCCTAAACACCATATGATTGTCAGGAATGAATAGGAAGAGATCACACAAGATCTTGGCCATGTAAACTTACGATTGGTTTATGGTTGTGGCGTTACTATTCGCCCTCACATGCACCCTCCCCTCTTTTGAGCTTATCTTGTCTCTACACCCTTCAAAACCACCTATATAAACCTCCCAAGCAAACCTAAAACGTTACATGCACTTAAAACACACCACATTACATAAATTTGTAACAAGAAGGAGTTGTAAGGGATGAACGAATCACCAAGTGTACCACACCTTGAAGAGAACCTAGGAAGCAAGGATTGGAGCCTTTCAAACCCTTGGAAGGACGTGAAGTGAACCACGAAGCACTTGAACCATTCCACGAACCATACGCTTGTTTTACTCCACCTTTTGAGGTGAGGTGAAACTTCAAATCGTTAATTTCATTATATACATACACGTACCATTTATTTTGCACGAACACTTTATCTAGATAAAACGTGAAACTTAAACGTGACATGTATATATTATATGTCGTATTACATGTTTACTAAGTCATTAATGAGTACCTATAATAACATTGAACCTATATTAACAAGTACATACTAAAAATCACACGTTTCTAATGTTGTTTGAACCTATACGATATGCACTAAAACACTTAGTTTATTTTTCAGTTTTATAAAGTTATACGCTTGAGTTTTGGCCTACAATTTGGCCTCGACATTTCAAATTTCAACACACGACCCCTAAATATTTTTACGTGACCTATTTGTTTACTTGGAATACTAACGGGAATGATAAATAAATCGACTTAACAACCTTGTTTAATCACTTAACGAGACCTAAAGCTAATCGCTATTAAAACCAGTTTTCAGATTATTAAAAACCTTACGTGGGCAAAAAGCCCAAAAAGCTCATTCTAGCTTATTACGATAAGCTGAGCTATAAGCACTTTTGAAATGATTCTATAACTTAAAAATATGGATTTCGACTAAACGAGTGTACCCCCAAACCCCTTGGATCGTAAATCCTTAACGGGCCCTTAATTTTGGCTCGTTAAGCCCACTTAATGAAATAAGAAGAGAATAAGCTTATAAGCTGTGAATATAAGCTGTTTGAGACCTTACGAGCTTATTGAAATAATAAAAATGTTAAATTTTAAATTTGGTAATGTTTGGACTATTTTTGCAAATATTCGAGAGTTAGGGACTAAAATTGTCAAGTTTGTAAACTTTGGGTGAAAAGTATAAAACTGTTTTTCTAAGGGTATAAACTGTAAATAGTAAAACTTAGGGATAATGAATGTAAATATTTGATATTTGGACTAAAAACGTAAATATATATAATTTTTGGACTAACGACGTAAATGTTTTCCGTTAAGGGTAAAAAGTGTAAAATTGAGAAACATAAAGGATCGAATAGTAATATTGATTTTTAAAAATAATTATATATATATATATATATATATATATATATATATATATAATAAGTTATGTTTATTATTTATCGTTTTAATATATATTCAAATATATATATATATATATATATATATATATATATATATATATATATATATATATATATATATATATATATATATATATATATATATATATTTGAATATATATTAAAACGATAAATAATAAACATAACTTATTATATATATATATATATATATATATATATATATATATATATATATATATATATATATATATATATATATATATATATATATATATATATATATGGGGATAACTTGGCTACAATTTTTGTAGCCAATTGCCTACAATTCCTCATATAAATTACATAAGAAAGGAATTAGGGACCCGCTAAAAAGACTCAGGGACCCACAAAACTCACAAGTTATAGCATGAATTGTAGAGAGTTGGCTACAATTGAATTGTAGCTAATATATTCCCTATATATATATATATATATATATATATATATATATATATATATATATATATATATATATATATATATATATATATAATACGGATAAAACTTATATAACGATAACTAAATTTAGACGAATGAAACGATACGTAACCATTATCTATTTTTATACGACGTAACACATCACGTATGCACTTTATCGATTACTCGTAATTAATAATAAACGTTCGCAATAAAACGAGACTTAAGAACTAAAACGTGCCATATCTTATAGGTTGTGTGTGAAGCCGTTGCCTTGCATCGTTGAGATTACATTTGTTCTACTATCCTACTAAGGTGAGTTCATAGCCCACATTTAACTTATTTTGTGGGGGGGATACATGCTCAAAAACCGAACACAAGTCTTTTCCTGATCTTATTATTGCTTAAGTAGCTATTGCCAAAAGTCCCTCGATCATGAACCTTAATCACTTGAAGGGTGAACGTAAATAATTGTGAATAGATCTATTAAGGATTGACAATCCCCATTTGGTTGCTAGAGGAAAGTTACCAAATGCACTTTATTTAAATATCATAAGTTACTGGCAAATGCCTATCTTGGGGGCTATATATTTTACATCATTATTACAGAAAATATTGATGTCTGTTGAAACGTTGAGTGTCATGAGCTTAAGGCAATAATGAATGCGATTTTTTTTTAACTTGGTTATTTGTATTTTTGTACAATAAGCACCTATCTCTTGTGTTCAAACTCTTAATTATAAACCTATGAATTTCACTCAACTTTTGTTGACTTTTAGCATGTTTATCTCAGGTATAATTGGAATGGATGGCAAAGACACGAAGTGGGCAAATAAAGAAACGTTCATTTCTCTTTGAATAAAAACTTGTTATTGAATAATGAATCCTCTTGTGATTTATGAGTATTTGGTATTTTAAATAAAACTTAAAATGATCACTTGAATCGTTTTCTATAATTGTGACGAAAGATCCACGATATAATACCCCAAAAGTCTTCCGCTGACATTTTAAGTCTTCCGCTGTATTGATCGATTTTGGGGGTGTCATAGATTGGCATCAGAGCTACGGTTATAGTGAACCAAGTGTTTTTGGAACATTGGACTATAACTACACTTTAAACGGGACAAAATTTTCATAAAATACCATCCTACGCCCTTCGTGCCTACACATCCCAGTAATTGGTAAAAAGTATTATTTACCTTATAGCATTTTAAATTGGTTATAATTATGCTTACATCTACTAATCGGGAAATTTATTACAGTGTCATGTATTCGAACACCCACCCTATCAGCTTTTCCTCAAACTCAGGAACTGAAGATGTTACTTTAGCCTATGCTACCTCACCTATGCCTATGTCTCCTGGTACCGACAGATACATGCAAAGCCAGCAATTTCTGCCAGCATCTGACACAGAGGCTTCTTCTCTGGCAACATCTGGTCTGATTCACCAATCTAGGCAAATTAGACAACTTCAGCCGTATGAAGCAAGTACTGCTGTTCCAGCATCAGCTCTTGTCATACCACCTGAATCAGTTGCGCCATCACCACCTGCACCACCAGTGATACCACCACTACCAACTATCTTCTACAGCCAAACTACTACTGTGCCACTAACACCATCACCCATAGCATCACCTCCACTAGCATCACCACCTGCACCTTACCGAAGTGTCCCACTATCACCTCACCAAAGTACTTACCCGATCCGCCCAACCACCTCAGAATCTTGTGTTCAACGCAGACGCCGAAGGACCCACAAGCGAGTAGATGCTCGTAAATGGTCTTTCTTGTTGCCCATTATGCGATATTGTAGATCTCAAGAAGGAACACCAACAACAAGGGAACTTGGGGAAAGTTCTTACTCTACCTCCCGAATTCTGCCAGTCACTGGGGAACCCATACACCATACCATACCATTGTTAGCTGCAAGAATGGTTCGCCACGAAGATCGACTTGATTCCATCGCTAGTATACTCAACAAGATTCCATATGACCTTCTAGAAATTTTTGAAGACGACATGAACAGTCACATACTTGGTCATCTTGCAATAGAAGATAAGGTTGAAAAGTTGGATTCTCTATTTTGGGAATCAATGGAATTCATAGGAGCACTATGTGGGGCTAACACTTCAACAGAAATAACATTGGGGACTTTAGACCGAGAAATTGAGAGGATCAACACTGAAAACCTACGCCTTAGGCAAGCCCTGCTAGAAGCTCGAGAAAGGGAAAGGATCGAGATCAAACCATGGAAACCATGTCCACTGCCATTCAAGAACTCCAAAACCGCCTAGACAAGGCCTTAGGAAAACCATGAGACCAGCACCTTGTTAAGAAAAATCAATGTCCTACAAATAAGAATATCTTGTCGTGTTTTGTAAACATTTGCACAAGTATCAATAAGTGTTGTAACACCTTGACATTGATTTATGGAAATTTATTTTATCTTTATTTACGTTGCATTATATAGTAATATATTGATTCATACAGGTCAAACTTATTCGTAATGTGTGTCATCCCAACATACGATAATTTTCGATTTAAACCTTTTCAATGATCGAATCATTGTAACTATGACCTATATTTAGCTATTTATTACTCGATATGTATTTTCAACGTGATAGGATTATTATAAATGTTCTAATAATATACCTTCTTTTATAGCAACATGGCTAGAACTAGGAGAACAACCACGAACGCCGCACCAGCAAACCCCAAAGTTATGACCCCGACAGCAATCCAGCAAGCAATCGCTGATAGCGTTAATGCCGTTTTAGCTGGACAAGCCCGTAATAGAGATGGAAATGCACCGGCACCCCACTACTGCACGTACAAAGACTTCATAGCATGTCAACCAACGTATTTCAAAGGAACTGAAGGAGTGTCGGAATTAGCTCAATGGTTTGAAAGAAGTGAAACTGTTTTCCAAAGAAGTGGATGCTCGGAAAACAACAAGGTAAGCTTCGCAACGGGAACACTAATGCAAGACGCTCAATCCTGGTGGAACTATACCGTTCAAACACTAGGAGCAGAAGCAGCACATCAGCTTACTTGGATTGAATTCAAGGCTAAAATACTAAAGAAGTATTGTCCCCGTTCCGAACTGCGAAAACTCGAGGATGAGTTCCATGCCTTAATAGTGATAGGAGTTGACTTGAGAAGTTACAACCGGAGATTCCAAGAACTCAGCATACTATGCCCTACCATGGTACCCGATCATGAGAAGACATTAGAGAAATATGTCGAAGGACTCCCTAGGAGTATTGAAGGAAATGTCACCTCAGCAAACCCACCAACCTTGGAAGCAGCAATGGAACTTGCTCAGAAACTTCTAGACCGAGAAGTGAAATGCAATGAGCTTAAAAGGAAATTGGACGATAAGAGAACCACCCATCATCACAACAACAACCAACAAAACTACAACAGTCATCACCGCAGCAACAACCAACGCAACAATAATCGGAACCACCAACCATATCCCAACACTCGAAGCACTCAGCAGCAGAATCAAAGACAAGAAAAACCCCGAGTCTACGCCGCCACGGAAGGTGTAGGGTACAACGGACAGAAACCCCTATGCCAGCGATGCAAACTTCATCACGAGGGTTGTTGTACCATCCGATGTGACAAATGTCATAAGATCGGTCATCAAACCAGAAAGTGTAGGATTCCGGCTACAGGAAGCAACACACAGGTTGTATCACCCACTTGTTACGGATGCGGAGAAGTAGGACACATCCGGAGGAACTGCCCAAAAGGAAATGAACCAATCAACGCCCAAGCTAGGGTATACCTACTCGGAGATGGAAATGGACCCGATGTAGTCACCGGTACGTTTCTACTAAACCATCATAATGCTAGAGTATTGTTTGATTCGGGCGCCGATAAGAGTTTTATATCAGACGCGTTTGCCCCTTTACTTAATGTAACCCCCTCTAAGCTAAACACCACCTACGAAGTCAAAATGGCTGATGGGAATTTAATAGATACCAATACTATCATGAAAGATTGCACCCTAACCTTATCCAAAAAACCTTTTGCCATTGATCTTATACGGGTTCAACTTGGTAGTTTCGACGCTATCGTCGGCATGGATTGGCTATCCCACCATCGTGCTAGGATTCACTGTGACGAAAAGGCCGTCCATATACCACTCAAGGATGAAACACTCATTGTCCAGGGCGACAAAAGCAAACTTCGGTATGGAATTATCTCATGTATGCGAGTGATAAAATACATGAAGGAAGGATGTCAAGTATTCATGGCCCAAGTTACGGAAAATAAGACATCCGAGAAGCAGCTCGATGACGTTCCTATCATTAGGGATTTTCCTGAAGTATTCCCTGAAGAATTGCCTGGTATTCCACCCGTACGTCAAGTAGAATTTCAGATTGAACTAGTGCCTGGAGCGGCACCAGTGGCTAAAGCACCTTATAGGCTAGCACCATCTGAAATGGAAGAGTTGTCAGAACAACTAAAAGAATTGTCGGACAAAGGATTTATTCGACCAAGCTCATCACCTTGGGGAGCTCCAATTTTATTTGTTAAGAATAAGGATGGATCCTTTCGAATGTGCATCGATTACCGGGAATTGAATAAACTTACGGTAAAGAATCGATACCCATTGCCTCGAATTGATGATCTGTTTGATCAATTGCAAGGATCGAGTGTGTACTCAAAAATTGATCAGAGATCAGGATATCATCAGCTAAGAGTTTGAGAAGAGGATATTCCGAAAACTGCATTCAGAACGCGCTATGGTCACTACGAATTTCAAGTAATGCCGTTCGGTCTGACCAATGCACCAGCAGTTTTCATGGATTTAATGAATCGAGTATGCAAACCTTACTTGGATAAGTTTGTAATAGTATTCATCGACGATATTTTGATCTACTCTCGCAACGGAGAAGAACACGCATAACATTTACGAATCATTCTAGAACTGCTCAAGAAAGAAGAATTGTACGCTAAGTTCTCCAAATGCGACTTTTGGATTCGCACCGTACAATTTTTAGGACACATCATCGATAGTCAAGGCATTCACGTAGACCCTGCAAAGATTGAGGCTGTTAAAGGTTGGTCATCTCCTACAAACCCCATGGAGATACGTCAATTTTTAGGTCTCGCAGGTTACTACCGAAGATTTATAGAAGGATTCTCTAAGATTGCAAAACCTTTGACTAAGCTAACCCAAAAGAATGAGAAGTATATCTGGGAAGAAAAGGAAGAAGCAGCCTTCCAGTTGTTAAAACGAAAGATTTGTGAAGCTCCAATATTAGCCCTCCCAGAAGGAAATGAGGACTTTATAGTATATTGCGACGCATCTTATCATGGACTAGGAGCAGTCTTGATGCAAAGAAGCAAAGTGATAGCTTATGCATCCCGGCAACTGAAGAAACATGAGGAAAACTACACGACTCATGACTTGGAGTTAGGAGCGGTAGTGTTTGCACTCAAGTTATGGAGACACTACTTATATGGCACCAAATGTACCGTGTACACCGACCACAAGAGTCTTAAACATATTTTGGATCAGAAGGATTTGAATATGAGGCAACGTCGCTGGCTAGAGTTGCTCAGCGATTATGATTGTGAGATGCGTTACCACCTAGGAAAGGCTAATGTAGTAGCAGATGCGTTAAGCCAAAAGGAACGATTGAAACCCCTTCGAGTTAGATCACTAGGGATGACTATCCACTCACCCCTTCCATCCCAAATCCTTACCGCATAGAACGAAGCACTTAAAGAAGAAAACCGACCCAAGGAGAAGATTTACGGTATGCCCGAGAATAAGAATGGTTTCGTGAAGAAATCCGATGGAACACTATGTTTCAAGGACAGAAGTTGGATCCCTATGATTGGAGGTATTCGTGAACTCATCATGTACGAGTCCCACAAGTCAAAATACTCCATTCATCCAGGTTCCGACAAGATGTATCAGGATTTAAAGAGACTATATTGGTGGCCAAACATGAAGGCTGACATCGCAGAATATGTCGGTAAATGTTTGACATGTTCAAGGGTAAAGGCAGAACATCAGAAACCATCAGGCTTACTTGTACAACCAGAACTTCCTATGTAGAAATGGGAACGAATCACTATGGACTTCATCACCAAACTCCCAAGAACCTCATCTGGATACGACACAATATGGATTATTGTGGATCGTCTCACAAAATCCGCTCATTTTCTACCCATCAAAGAAACCGATGAGATGAATACACTAGCTCAGCTGTATGTGAAGGAAATTGTCACTCGACATGGAGTACCAATTTCGATTATCTCGGATCGAGATAGTCGTTTCACCTCTCACTTTTGGAAATCATTACAGAAAGCCTTAGGAACTAAACTAGATATGAGCACAGCATACCACCCTCAAACTGATGGTCAAAGTGAAAGGACTATCCAAACCTTGGAAGATATGCTCCGAGCATGCGTTATTGATTTTGGAAAAGGTTGGGATAAGCACTTACAATTAGCAGAGTTTTCATACAACAATAGTTACCACACCAGCATAAAAGCAGCACCATTCGAAGCACTGTATGGTAGAAAGTGCAGATCGCCCGTTTGTTGGGCAGAAGTCGGAGAAAGACAACTTATAGGACTTGACCTCGTTCGGGAAACAACCGAGAAAATCATTAAGATTAAGCAACGCTTTCAAGCAGCTCGAGACCGACAGAAAAGCTACGCAGACCTAAAAAGGAAACCCATGGAATTTCAAATAGGAGACAAAGTCTTATTGAAAGTATCTCCCTGGAAGGGAATGGTACGATTTGGAAAGCATGGAAAGTTGAACCCCAGATACATCGGTCCATTCAAAATCCTGGAAAGGATAGGACCCATGGCTTATAAACTATAACTACCCGAAGAACTTAGTCGAATCCACGACACCTTTCATGTGTCAAACCTTAAGAAGTGTTTATCCGATGAATCTCTCGTGATTCCATTGAAAGAGATTCGACTAGATGATAACCTTGTCTTTACCGAGGAACCCATTGAAATCATGGATAGAGAAGTCAAACAACTCAAACAAAACCGTATCCCTATTGTCAAAGTTCGTTGGGACTCCAAGCGAGGACCGGAATATACTTGGGAGCGCGAGGATCAGATTCGCTCCAAGTACCCACATCTCTTCACCTAAGACACCCTTGGCAACTATCTTAGACTAGAATTCCGGGACGGAATTCCCTGTAAGAGGTAGGTAATGTAACCTCTCGTAAATTTCCCTTACGATTAGTAAATGCATACGAATAAATAAAACGATATTACACCATTTTACGGGTAATTTTTTTTTGATATGGCTTGATATTGAACCATTACGATAACTATGATTGACCGTTTACCCAGGAACGATGCTTACACACAACCTAGATTGCCTATAATTATTGCGAACGATAAAAATTTATATAACGCGTTTATATTTAAAACAATACATTTCGTCTAAATAACGTATACTATTTATATATTCCCCGAACCTACGAAACTTCCCGAGAACGCTCACTAATATTTTTGAACTTCGACACGATAATCGAGACACACTAGGTGGGCCCCCAACACCCTTTGGGCCACGGTTACACAATACACAACCAAACGGACTACTTTTATTTCTTTCTTTTGATTTTGGGCCGACACAATCCTGAGCCCAGTTACAAGCCCAAACGCACCCTTTTTTTATTTCTTTCTTTTGCACTGCCGCGACCTCACCCAAAAACACCCCTAGTTCTTACGATTTTTATAAACAACACGTACATATTTTTACTTAACTCATTTCCCCTAGTGCCCAAGAACCACGAACAATAAAACTTGCAACCTCCTTTGCTCGTTTGCTACCCCAGAAACAGCCTAAGTAAAACATCAAACTCACCATTGAAGTGATAAGCTTAAACGTGGCATGATATTCTCTAGCACCTCCCATGCCTCCCAATGACAACAAAACAAACCCAAAACACCATATGATTGTCAGGAATGAATAGGAAGAGATCACACAAGATCTTGGCCATGTAAACTTGCGATTGGTTTATGGTTGTGGCGTTACTATTCACCCTCACATGCACCCTCCCCTCTTGTGAGCTTATCTTGTCTCTACACCCTTCAAAACCACCTATATAAACCTCCCATGCAAACCTAAAATGTTACATGCACTTAAAACACACCACATTACATAAATTTTTAACAAGAAGGAGTTGTAAGGGACGAACGAATCACCAAGTGTACCACACCTTGAAGAGAACCTAGGAAGCAAGGATTAGAGCCTTTCAAACCCTTGGAAGGACGTGAAGTGAACCACGAAGCACTTGAACCATTCCACGAACCATACGCTTGTTTTACTCCACCTTTTGAGGTGAGGTGAGACTTCAAATTGTTAATTTCATTATATACATACTTGTACCATTTATTTTGCATGAACACTTTACCTAGATAAAACGTGAAACTTAAACGTCACATGTATATATTATATGTCGTATTACATGTTTACTAAGTCATTAACGAGAACCTATAATAACATTGAACCTATATTAACAAGTACATACTAAAAATCACACGTTTCTAATGTTGTTTGAACCTATACGATACGCACTAAAACACTTAGTTTATTTTTCAGTTTTATAAAGTTATACGCTTGAGTTTTGGCCTACACTTTGGCCTCGACATTTCAAATTTCAACACACGACCCCTAAATATTTTTACGCGACCTATTTGTTTACTTGGAATACTAACGGGAATGATAAATAAATCGACTTAACAACCTTGTTTAATCACTTAACGAGACCTAAAGCTAATCGCTATTAAAACCAGTTTTCAGATTATTAAAAACCTTACGTGGGCCAAAAAGCCCAAAAAGCTCATTCTAGCTTATTACGATAAGCTGAGCTATAAGCACTTTTGAAATGATTTTATAACTTAAAAATATGGATTTCGACTAAACGAGTGTACCCCCAAACCCCTTGGATCGTAAATCCTTAACGGACCCTTAATTTTGGCTCGTTAAGCCCACTTAATGAAATAAGAAGAGAATAAGCTTATAAGCTGTGAATATAAGCTGTTTGAGACCTTATGAGCTTATTGAAATAATAAAAATGTTAAATTTTAAATTTGGTAATGTTTGGACTATTTTTGCAAATATTCAAGAGTTAGGGACTAAAATTGTCAAGTTTGTAAACTTTGGGTGAAAAGTATAAAACTGTTTTTCTAAGGGTATAAACTGTAAATATTGAAACTTAGGGATAATGAATGTAAATATTTGATATTTGGACTAAAAACATAAATATATATAATTTTTGGACTAACGACGTAAATGTTTTCCGTTAAGGGTAAAAAGTGTAAAATTGAGAAACATAAAGGATCGAAAAGTAATATTGATTTTTAATAATAATTTTATATTTATCTCTACATTATATATAACAGGAGGCGTTACACGTAGATAATGCCACGTAAACGCCACCTCATTGCCATGTAATTCATTATGTGACATGTCATCACATTATTGCCATGTAAGCAATTTTTTATTTATTTTATTTTAAGTTATTTAATTAATTTGCGTATGACGTCATTAATGCCACCTCATTGCCCAGTAAAGCAATTTTTATAATTTATATTTTTATAATTTATTTTGTATTTTTATAATTAATTTCAATTTATATTTTTATAATTTATTTTGTATTTTTATAATTAATTTCAGAAATCTAAGCAAATATTTCGGATTTATTTGTGTAAAAAGAGAGTTTGTAAGATTCGAACTTGGGATGGGAGGCACAAATAAACAACACCTCAACCACTAGACCAACACATGTTTTGAATTACATCTTGCAAGTCCAAATCTATAAACCTATGCAACCAATTATATGAGATAAGTAGGAGAATTAACCATAATCAAACCTATAAACACACGTAAAAAAATCACGGTTATACGGTGCGTTTGTTTCCCCAAAACCCTAATATGAGTCATTCATCTCATTATCACACAAACGATATTTTTTTACTTTTCTGATATACGACCGGAATAAGTTAATTTGACAATATATACGATTTATAATCACATTTTTAAACGTAATTGTTGCGGCTCTCCAAATTCTATGCCACATAATTCATATTCTGCTATTACTAACTGATTTTCATGTTTTAATTTGTAGGACATGGCTGGTGCTATGATGCTTGCAAACGTGTTAGTGTTGAATACGCCTCTTACTTAGTTTTGCTTTATAAAGCTACAGGCATTATTATTTTTATGAATTACATTTCGATTCGTTACCTCATCATAAATCTAGGAACCTTAAGAGTTGCGTAATCGGTTTAGGAGTATTATTATTTTTATGATTGTGACTAATTGTATCGTGAATCTCGTGATGGTCGTATGCATGTTCTCAACAAAATGTCCAGAAGCAATATTTGAGGTAATGGGGTTTGTTGTGGTGTCTAATAATATTATCGTGGGTGCTTGACCACAACGATTAAAGCCGAAACAACCTGGAAAATGGTTTTTTTAAGGGAAGTTATTAGATATTCTTCCTTTAGTTTAGCAAACTGTTTAATTTCATACAATAATTATCACCGCTGATGCTCCTATATTTGTTTAGCATCTGATATTTTTTTTTATTGTTTATTTGATAGTCTTATGCGTGATGTTGGTCGTTACAGGTTACCGATGTATAAAGCGTTGGAAAAGTTGCAACCTTTCTGCATAAGTTAAATATTTAGTGTATTGTATATTCATTCGTATATTTCTTCAATAGTGAAGTGTTTATTTTTTTTTCTTTTTGAAAACAAAGAGAAGATTTGTACCAATGACAACATTCAGGAAGCCATTGTATTTAGAAAATAGATTGTATGTATTGATATTGATATTCTTATAAACATAAGATAGTTACAAGAATGCACATGCAGAAGCACTTATAAACCATTTAAGCCAATAGTGAATGAGGTAGGTGTTACATCGTAACCTGAAAGAATAAAAGTAATTGAAAAGCTTTCAGAGCAAATCTATCAGTTCTTTTATAGTTTGGTTCATAGTTGATTTATAGCTTGAACTTAATTGCAAATATTAGATTCCTTCCTGTTATAAAAACGTGATCCAACCCGTACAAAATTTAACCTTTTTTTTTTTTTTCTTTCACACTATCACCAATCTGGTGGTTTGATTGGGGTATCTGGTCCAAACATAGACCAGATAAGGAAATCTACGGGTGCAACCGTTACTGTTCTTGCTCAAAACCAGTTTCCGTTAAGTGTATCTGCTCATGAATCGGATAGAGTAGTGTAACCCAAGCTACACATGCACCTGCCGTTTCTGAGCAGCCCAAGCTAGACATGCACCTACCGTTTCCGAGCTGGAAACTGTCAAAAAAGAGCTCGAAGATCTTCATAAAGACTATGCTTTACTGGTCGCTGAAAAAGATATAGCTGTATTTGATGTGGCTATGTACCGATGTATGGGGCTGCTTATCCAAGGATAGTATTTGTTCAAGTATTGCATCATTTAATTATTTGTTCCAAACAAAAATGCACGGGGGCTGCTTATCCAAGGATAGTATCTGTTCAGGTATTGCATCATTTAATTATTTGTTCCAAACAAAAATGCACAACTGGTGACTATGTTAATCGCTCTCTAAAATTTTACCCGATTGTGGCATGTCTTGCCATTTATACCCGATCCAATTCTTTTATAATTCTTTTGCTGTAATCAAAACAACCATCTCTAAGTTCCATTCATTCCCTTTGAAATTTTCAAAACCCTAATTTTTCGTATACTGCGCCATGATAGTAAGCGATGTGGATGTATTTTTTTTCTTTTGATTTTATGTTTGAAGCTCATACATATTTATTTTACACATATGAATTCAGGGTTCAAGAACACACATGGGAAACACAAAGACTTGGCTCACAAAAAACTTTAGTGTGAACCAGTAAGCTAAGGATCGGATATATTAAACATGTAAATTATAGTTTTTTACGTAATGATTCTAAGATTTATTTTAGGTTTTTTGTGATCAAGCATTGATATTGTTCATTAGGTTTTTTATTTATTAACTTTTATAAATTTGTTGTTGTTGTTTACAGGGATAAAGATCTTTACAAATATTGATGCCTCTCATCTCCTTTAATGGTGGGTGTTGGATGGACAAAGCTGCTAATATTACGGCATGCAGGGTTCTAATACACAACTCACATCTCCTTTAATTTATGTTCGGCTTTTAAATTAACGGTGTTTTTTTTATTATTATTTATTTATTTATTTTTATTTTTTTTATTTAATGGGCATCTTTTTATCTGGTATAGAATACTTTCCCTGTTATTTGAATTTAGCTCCTAATGGCACAATCTTGATGGCTATTTTCATTCTTACTTAGGATTAGTCTTGTGGCCGTTGATTATGCTTATAAGTAGTTGAGGGGTTTGGGTAGGCTTTCATCCATCAATGTGAGGATCGATTTTCATAGCATTTAGGCTACCTGTGACACACAACCTTGACGTGCAAAGAAATATATAAATTATCTTCAATAGTTTTGTAAACACCAACTATTTTGAAGGATGGGGATTTTTGGTGGCTGGAAGAGCATTACAAGAGGTATAGAGTAATATATATTCTCATAAATCAATAATCAAGAGCTTATCCATATTAAGGTATTTAAACTTGAAATCAGCTGTTTATTTTTTAGACCAGGAAGGTGCTAATAAGAAACTGTTAAGAGATCAGGAAGGTGCTAGCTCGAGCTTTGAGAAGGAGCAGATAACGTTTAGAAGCTGTGATAAGTGTTTTCTCACAAGGGTCATTAGCCAAAATGGATAAAATCAGTTGCTGAATCAGTGTTCATGACTTAGTCTTTTACTCATTGAGGTACGAATTTAAGAACCACCGATTAATGAGTATGTCCACAGTTTTGTGTCGTCGCCTTTAACGACGACATCCACTTGATACTTTTGTATCGTGCCTTTGTGCCAATTGCATTTGGTTAATCACATAATTATAGTAATTTTTATGTAGCCAGGTCACTACAGATGCAAAATTTGTTGTAGCTTCAAGGGTATTAGGTTGATTTCAATTCCACATATTTGACTATTGTGTTCATATAATATGTTTATATAGTCTATAACAGCCTTGATAATCGTTTCTTACTTGGCCTTAGAGTCTAACCGCCCAAGAACGAAATCCACTACTCATTTGTCGCTACATGCTCATCAACATTTATGCCCAAAGTAAAGCATAAAGGGAAATTACTAAAATAACCCAATTGGTATTTTAGACCTAATATAATGTCGACATTCTTGCACTGGACTGTGTAAACTTTAGGCATTCTTGCAGAAAACAGACCCATGGGATAAAAAAAAGGTGATGTTCAAGGGTCATATTTAAAGGTTATGTTTGTTGAAATTTCTTAGTAATGTCCTAGCGCTTGGGTATTGTTGCGAAGACTGATGTTAATGTGCACACCAAGAGGGCGTTTGCTTTGATGGTATGGGTATGAACAGTAGCATTTTAATTCTACATTGATATTTTACCCATACCCATAGTGACTCAAAGACTGCAAACCAAACACTACCTAGCTGTGCTCATCTTTTAATGGTATACTATGTGATCTAATGTTTCCTACGTATGTATGCAAGATGTTTTCATGAACATATTGATGTGGTGGGAGTAGTTTGATGGAAAAGTACCAGCACCTACCATCTTGAAACCTAGACCTCTATGGATAGGGAAATAGGTGTTCAGTCTTATTATTCCCAAGCACATTAATCTCATTATAACAACGTCTTGGCATAGAGAAACCAAAACTGGATATTTAACGCCCGGTGACTCTCAAGTACGAATAGAGAAGGGTGAGGTTATCACTGATACTCTTTGTAAATGAACCCTTGGTGCATCTACTGGGACTCTTATACATGTCATCTGGTTTGTTTTCTTGACTGCTAACATTTTCTTATATGGTAATTTGTCTGGCATATGTGTGTATTTATTTAACTATTGGTTATAATAATATTATTTTAGGGAGGAGGTTGGTCCAGATGATGCTAGCAAGTTTCTTGGACATACACGGTGGCTTAAACAGAGGCAGCGTGAGCGGATGCAACCCAAAATGGGAAAGATGGATATTGACTATCATGTATGGTTACATAAATTTGTGGGAGAGCTAAAGTAATCAGTTCCATATTATGGGTCTAAACTGATATCAATAGATAATAAGATATTCTTTGTGATTATTCTTGATTGCATAATAATTTTTGAAGTCATGCCCCTATATGTGATTGGTGGTCTCATAAATACTAAAATTTGTAGGAACTTAACACGAGGCTTTGTGATTTTGGGTTAGTAAGAAAATGGTCCAGTAGGAGATAACACACATGTTTCAACAAGGGTTGTGGGAATCAGTGGTTATGCTGCTCCTGAATATGTAGCCATGGGTAAAACGGTATGGTTTTACTTTTAGGCTCAACATCAATTTTGAACTTCTAATTTGACACATGTTTCCTTACATTTCTTAACTTACATGAACATTTAGTCCTATCATAAGCTCTCTTAATTTCTATAGCAGCAATCTTGGTTTGATAAGTTGAATATAAGTATCACAGTCACAATCATAGTTGAAAATTTGTTGTTTTGACCTCAAAAAGTCAAAACCTAAAATATTTTACCACATGGTAGCTGAATATAAGCAATCTTGCGCTATGATTCCAAGATCAGTGGGCTCGAGAAGAAGACTAATCCTGATAATTTATGATAGCTGAATTGTCTTGCGTTAAATGGGTCAAGTTTTTGATATAACATGTTTTAGACATTGGTCGTGATCTATACATAGCAACTCTAAAGAAGCGTTTTCCTAATATTGCATTAGTGGCATCACAAGGAATAACAATAGGTATGTCATGTATAAAGATAGCAGTTTGAGGCATTTGTTTATGAATAGTTCAGTTTGGATTATGTTATTTTAAACGCGTCAAATGAGTAAAATAAGGCTTAATTTAACTTGTGTAACAATAGATCAGTATTCACAATTATGGACACACTGCAAGGTGGTCTATATTCAAAAAAATGTACACAAGTTGTGACTATGTTAGCGTTAAAGTGTTTCCACAAATATCCTATGCAAAGCTAATGAATGAAGTTGTTGCCTCCTTAGAAGAAACCATGAATCCACCCATGACTTGGACAGATCAAGTAAGGCATCTAAAGGTATTGACTATGACCAAAATAGTTTAGTATCTCATACGTTTTTCACGAGTTATTCGATGTGTATTAGAGATTTGGAACTAAACTTCTTTTCTGTTATTTGAATAGGTTATGACTAATGCATATACACCTAACGATTCCTTAATAGCTAGAATGAATGGTGCTCAAGGGATTGGCCTTTGTAGAAGTGAGCATATGATATTCTTTTACATAACCTTTTTAGTCTATAAATACTCTAAAGATTTCCCATTTGGAACTGCTATAAACAATAACATTATTAAGTTTTTAGCTTATCAGGTACATGTTTATTGTGCAACTCATCAATACATTATGTTAAAAACATCACAGTTATTAGAGTTTTACTTTATTAATTTTGTGTTTTCTTTATTAGAGATGGTTCGTTGAATGATTTAATGCAGTCGTGTTTGAAAATGAACTAAAGTGTGCAGCCACAGAGCCTAAACAAGGGGTTTTAAACTATACATTAGTTGATATAATCTTGGAAATAAACATGTTTTTTAAGATGTTAATCTTTTTAGTATTGTTTAGCTAAACTACTGGGTTCCGTTAACTTTACTGAAAACGTATATAGTAAGATTAGACTATTTTTCACTTTAATGATAGTGCAAGGAATAACAGGCTCCTCGAGATCAGTTGGTGGAATTATCACAATTTCTATAATGCAAATGGATGTTTGATGTATTTTTTTAGTGCACACTGTCATTACAGGCTACTCGAGATCAGTTGATGGAATCAGGAATGGATGGCAGATGCTACAACGGTATGGTTACTAATATTCTTTCTATAATGCAAATGGATGCTTGATGTATTTCTTTAGTACACACGGTCATTGCAAGAACCTTTCTATTTAAAATTACAGACCTCTCATTATTACTCTATGGCGTCCCTGATGATCGGAGATTGATGAGCAATTTGAGGAGATTCGGAGTCTGGATGGATGGGATAGAATTGGAAAGTCATTTTGATGTGCCACACCTTCCTTTAATGCGGGCCATTATTGACAAATTTGCAAATTTACAACTTTCGATTTGGCTTACGGAGGTTGATATCAGCAATGGGTTACCCACGATAGATGACGATGCTATTAGGCAAAGTTACAGGAAGTTGATTCTTTCTCTTCACCCTGATAAAAACAAGTCGGTTGGAGCTGAAGGAACCTTCAAGTTCGTGTCTCAAGCATGTATGTAAATCACTAATATTTTCAAACACTAAAAACATTAAATAAGCAACAACAAATTCACAAAAAAAAGATATGTACCTGATACTTGATTAGCGGTTTTGCACTTTTTTCAAAAGTAGTTGACGTTGCATTAGTGAAATGTTTTTTATAAAAAAGGAAGTTCACGTCTATGTCATTTTAACAAAGCAACATACGTTATGACATGTCTTAAAGTTTTTTGTGTTTCAAACAACCTGCAGCGATTGAGATTGATCAATGGGTTGATCCGACATGGTACGATCCATATGGCAGTGGATATGGGTACGGATTCCCTTATGGTGGTGCACCTGTTCACGCACGACTTCCTCTAGAGGTTCTTGCTGGAGCTTATAAGAGGATAGAAACCAGTGAATCTTAAGTGTCCTACAGGCCAACAATGTCTCACGAAATGGGTGAGTTCTCACATGGCATATGCATACAACTACTTCATGTTTGATGTTCTAACCATTTCTTATTCATTTTCCCTTATGAAATTGCAACCCTATTTAACGGTTTGATCAAAGAGGTCATTTTTCCGTGTACTTCAAAATGACTATTTGGAGCCCACTGTTAGTTTATTTATGCTCAAATAGAATGTCTTTAGTGGATCATTTCATGAAGCATTTGACCCATAAAATTTGCATTTAGATAAAGTGAATAAATTCATAAAATTTACTTAGGTTGAGTGGTTCACACTTCGTATGTAATGTATTGATGCTCGGACACAATAGTTGATAGATGATGTAAGGAGTTACTGTCGCAGCGACACCTTCAATTAGAGCTTTTGGAACAGTGTCGAATATTCAGACAACTTCTTATATATTTAATTTTTTCTATTTGACCCATTTTGCAACTTCAGATTTACGAAATATTTTTCCTGTCAAAGTGGACGAACACATTAGGAATATAATTACGTGTTAGACTTGCACATTATCCCGATGATAAGCAAGATTAAACGTTTAACTAAGCTTTTCTTTTCAGGACATATTTGTGCAATATATTAATATATTGACATTCTATTCATGGTCCCTGTAAACCTTAATAGACACCTAGATGGTATGATGATTAGTTGTCAACCGCCAAAATAAGCTTAAAAAAATATATGTTGTAAAACATGACCACCGGTAATGGGTTTAAATTAGACAACTCTTTAATTATCAATAGGACTATATTTTTAGTCATTACCTTCATGTCATTTAAACTTTTGCAATATTCATACTTACTTTTTAATATTTTCCGCTCTAGAATTTAAACAGTGAGGATGAAGCTAAATGGTGGAGTCATGATGGTCTTCAATTAGTCTCCATGTTCCTCGAATGGATTATCTGGGCTCATTACATGGGGCCTACCGCATTGGTCGGATGTTTATAAAGGGCTGCAAAATGCGGGTGTTGGAGCATTATGGCTAGGTTGACCTTTTTCAGCCGATCATGGGTGAGGACACCCGTAATGATATCGCGTTCGCTATTTGTCAACTTTTTCCCCTTATGATAATTTATCATTAGCAAATTTTCTTACACATGGTCATTTTTCTTAAGACAACTTTGTTTTACTCTTTTGAACAGATACAAGTATATATGTTAGATAATAGCAAACATTTATTTCGGATTTGAATTTAAAACATACATTATCTTCTCAACAAATAAAAAATAATATTCGCAAATATCAACCAAAATAAAAATAAAGTGTATAAATGACTCCTTATTAATAAATATCTTTTAATTATAAAAGATTAATAACTTCGGTACATAATAAAGTCAGTAATATTAGGGTGTTTGGGTAAACGTATTTGAAAAGTTGACTTTTGATACTACTAACAAGTTAAGCATTTCTTTATCCAAATTGCTTACCTTTTGTGAAAGTTCGGCACTCACCTCCTGTTCTCATGTCAACTCAATGGATGATAGCTCCAATAGTGATTACGATTGTGATAACAAGAATGTAAATGTTAAATGAAAACATGCTCTAAGAGGAGCTAAAAGAATAATATTGGCGGGTATAGTTAGATGTTGAGGAGAGACATAATACCCGAAAAGTATCTGCCATTTAAAAAGTTTGCTGAAATCTTTCTTTTATGTCAATTGCCAAGGAACTCAGTACCGATTATTTCTGTAGCGTAAAAACTTTTGCCGCTTTGATCGAACGAGTATCTTTTTGCATAACCTTTTTAAAACTAATTTCAATTCATATGATTGACATGACAATAAATTTATCGTCCATTTCAAGAATATTGCTTATTTATTTATTTTTTGATGACATGTTGTTTTGGTCAATTTTTCATATATGTTTGTAACTATCTTTAGCATATTTTACTATAGCGAAAGAAGGGTGGTAAAAACTTGATTTTATTTTATTGCTGGTAACTTTTGTTTATAATTATCGTGTCGCATTTGCTTTCAAATTATATCTAACATTGGGCAATATAGAAATACAAAAGAATGAACAATCTCTTCATTTCGTCATCAAACTCTTCCTGCATACGGCGGTTATATCTTTTCCACGCTTCCTTGAAAGCTTGACCAATGAGGTCGAGTGGTCGACCACTCCCAGTTTTCCATGAATTTGACCTGGTAATCTTGTGCTATATAACAATTGTAATCAGTTAATTGACCCAAATAAGCATAGGCCTTAAGAAACAATTAACAATGTTTATATAGAGATCGATTTGTGATAAAAGGTTTTCAATTATCAGTTTAAGAATGCGCTACTTGAACCTAAAATCTTAAAAAGAATAGTTTCTAAGTGATTGGTGACATTATCTTAAAATGCCTACTTTTTGTAAGAGAAAATATCACAAAACCTTATGCAAGTAAAAAAAAATCTATGAAAAGCCATCCAACTATCCAAGCAACTAATAACACTTAGACATATCATAACAGCCACTCTGCTAGAATGATGAGCATTATTGTTCACTTGAAAACATAGAGACCAGATCAGACCATTCTGCTATTGTTGGCAATCTAGGTGTTGATATTGCCTACACAATTTCCATCTTTTCATTACATGTTCTTATAAGTAATAATAGTATTATAATTTTTATATGAATGGACAGGGAAGAATTTATGGGATTATAGCATGAAGTGCTTCTGATATGCACATCAATTACATCATTATCACTTACCAGATGTAGCCAAGTTTATTCCATTTCATTGCCTTAAACGAGTAACACTATTTGCTGATGTACTCTTTGTTAAAGAACACTCAACACAAATCCTCCTCCATGCAACTACAAAATTAAAGCTGGAGTACAATATAAACTCCTCACACATCATATCTCTCTTATGAATAAAAACTAAACCCATGCAACTACAAAATTATAGCTCGAGTACAATATAAACACCTCACACATCATCTCTCTCTTATGAAACTAAACACATAAATCCTTCTACATATAACGTAACAACCTTGGAACATACTACCAATTGAAATTGAAAGAGTACATTCTTTAATAAATAGTACGTGTGAAAAAATTACATTTTCCTACACTTTAAAATAATGCTAAACATTAACCTTTCTATATCTAGCAACTTTTTAGCTCACGTGGTATCATATATTCATATGCAAGTATGGAGTAATATTTTCTAATTGTCACATTAGGATTTAAAGTAATTCACACCAAAATTCCGTTAAGTAACGCCATCAAAACAAAAATTATAAGCCATTATGTCAATCTTACCTTTAAAGAAAAATAATTAACGTAAACTAATACATTTTCAAAAAAAAAAAAAAAAAAAAAAAAAAAAAAAAACGTACTTAAAAACAAAATTTATGTTAAGTAACACTATCAAAAGTAAAATTATAAGACATGCCCGCCCGTCGGGCGGGCTTCGACATCTAGTATATATATATATATATATATATATATATATATATATATATATATATATATATATATATATATATATATATATATATATTAAAATGATAAATAATAAACATAACTTATTATATATATATATATATATATATATATATATATATATATATATATATATATATATATATATATATATATATATATATATATATATAAATACGGATCAAACATATATAACGATAACTAAATTTAGACGAATGAAACAATACGTAACCATTATCTATTTTTATACGACGTAACACATCACGTATGCACTTTATCGATTACTCGTAATTAATAATAAATGTTCGCAATAAAACGAGACTTAAGAACTAAAACGTGCCATATCTTATAGGTTGTGTGTGAAGCCGTTGCCTTGCATCGTTGAGAATACATTTGTTCTACTATCCTACTAAGGTGAGTTCATAGCCCACATTTAACTTATTTTGTGGGGAGGGATACATGCTCAAAAACCGAACACAAGTCTTTTCCTGATCTTATTATTGCTTAAGTAGCTATTGCCAAAGTCTCTCGATCATGAACCTTAATCACTTGAAGGGTGAACGTAAATAATTGTGAATAGATCTATTAGGGATTGACAATCCCCATTTGGTTGCTAGAGGAAAGTTACCAAATGCACTTTATTTAAATATCATAGGTTACTGGCAAATACCTATCTTGGGGGCTATATATTTTACATCATTATTACAGAAAATATTGATGTCTGTTGAAACGTTGAGTGTCATGAGCTTAAGGCAATAATGAATGCGATTTTTTTTTAACTTGGTTATTTGTATTTTTGTACAATAAGCACCTATCTCTTGTGTTCAAACTCTTAATTATAAACCTATAAATTTCACTCAACTTTTGTTGACTTTTAGCATGTTTATCTCAGGTAACTAAATGGAATGGATGGCAAAGGCACGAAGTGGGCAAATAAAGAAACATTTATTTCTCTTTGAATAAAAACTTGTTGTTGAATAATGAATCCTCTTGTGATTTATGAGTATTTGGTATTTTAAATAAAACTTAAAACGATCACTTGAATCGTTTTCTATAATTGTGACGAAAGATCCATGATATAATACCCCAAAAGTCTTCCGCTGACATTTTAAGTCTTCCGCTGTATTGATCAATTTTGGGGGTGTTATACTCTGGTACCCAAAAGACAATGCAATGGCTCTCACGGCCTACTCTGATGCTGGTCATGCAGGGTGTCAAGACACTCGCAGAAGTACTTCCGGAGGTGCTCAATTCTTGGGTGAGAAACTTGTCAGCTGGTCATCCAAAAAGCAAATGTACACTTCTATTTCATCCACAAAAGCGGAATATATAGCCATGTCCTTGTGTTGTGCTCAAATTTTGTGGATGAGAAAACAAAAGTGCTATTGCCCTATGCTGCAACAATGTCCAGCACTCTAGAGCCAAGCATATAGACATTCGACATCACTTCATTAGAGAACAAGTGGAGAAAGGGATAGTGGAACTCTACTTTGTGAGAACGGAATTTCAGTTGGCTGACATTTTCATAAAGGCTCTGTCTCGGGAAAGATTTCAGTTCATTCTCCCACGACTTGGAATGAAGAGCCTCACTCCAGAAACTCTTAAGTCTCTCCAAGAAGAGAATGATGATTGAAGGATTGGCTTCACATATCTTTGTACATAACATATATCAAAAAGAAAATAGAAAAATATAAAACCAATATAAATTATAAAAATTAGAAAACCATAAAAATCCAAAAATATTCTTCTCACGGCATGTCTCTTGTGTAATCAATATTATGTACGTTTCTAGAAATGTCATTCAATAATGACACGGATTCTTACATATGCTTGAGCAAGAGTTCTTTCTTTTTCAAATAATGTTTTTTCTAAAACATGTCGTTTCTCAAAACACTCTTAAAAAATATGGCTTGTAGTCATTTCAGGCTGCAACCCGGACTTCAAAATTTAGGCTTGCTATTACTTCAGATAGCAACCCATTTTTCAAATTGGGGAAAACAAGTCACCAAAAAGACGGTTGTTCCTTGTACCGGGTGATGTTCACCTGGGCATGGATTACTTTATATTCATGTTTCTTCGGAATAATGTACGCTTCAGTGCATTATTTCTTGATAAAGAAGAGAAGTCTTCTTTTTATCGCCAAATACTTCCCCTTCTATGATTTTTCCAGAAAGTATTTGTGCAAAACTTGGTGGTACCATGAAATTTTGATTGAAAATCAAATTGTACTCAAAATTTTGATAAGATTTTTCACTCGATCAATGACTTTAATATTTTCTGCAAAATTTTGATTGAACATCCGTCATTGATTGAGGGGGAGAGTGATTTCTCAAAAATTTATGTATCATTAAAACTCTCCACACTTTGTACAAAACCTTGCAACAAAACGATTTGTGATGGTTATGTGTCAAAATGAGAAATTTTCAAAGAGTCTTTGTTAAAACTTCAAATCTTTTGTAAACTCATCAAATCTGACACATAACAACCTCCCTCACAGATTGAGGGGGAGCATGGAAAAAGTTCCTTTTATCAGAAAATATTAAAAAATTAACTGCATTTCTCTCCCAAACGTTTTCTATCTTATTAAAATCAATTGGGATCCAAAATCTCAAAAGATTTGAAATTTTTGATCGGGGGAGAGAATGTGATTTAAATATGAAATCTGATAATCTAATGTGATATTTTCGACTCAATAATAGGCTCCCACATATGTGCTAAACTCTTTCGAATATCGATGCACATATTGAGGGGGAGTAAAAGGCGTTTGTGGAAGTTATACCAAAGACCGACCATTTATCTTTATGCATGGAGTTATAAGGTTGGTTAAGGTTAGGTATGAATTCCCATGATCCACCAGAACTGGAAGGATCTTCCCAGGGACAATCCTTTAGATAGATTAGAAGTCCATAGGAATGATTGAAAAAAATGAGTAAAGTGAGAAAGGGAAGAGTGCGGACTGAGATAGAGCTAGGACTGGAACAAACCCAACAAGGTTCTAGTGGTGAAGTCTCGGTAAGCACTGAAGGGGTTGAAGAATGAAAAAGAAATGTAATGAGAAAGGGTGAAAAGAAATAGCCCTCAATATATTCAACCTTAGGGCAGAAACCGGGTTCAATGCATAATCTACTGGCGGTTACTAAGATAACACCGGTATTGAAGACAAGACGTCATGGACCCAGTGACGCAATGCACTAAACTTCCCAACCACTCAAGTTCTCTTAAAAGAGCTTGTTTCAATCTCACGGGGAACCCTGTGCAATGTATCGACCGCTCATTGCGAGCCATGTTGGTACCTAAACAGGAGACGCCTCCCCAGTCTCCAGGAGCGGATCAAAACGCACTATTGAGTCTAGAGCCATGAGATCATCCAAAAATCTTGTTAGGACACACTTCCAAATATGCTTATTGTTTCACACAATGTGGAAAATAAGATAAAATATTTAGAGTCCTACGCATTATCCTTGTGGTATTGCCAGAACATCCGAGTGATATGAAAATATTCACAATGAAGATGGAAATCCTTCTAGAGCGAACATCACTCAAGCTCTTGGTAGGTGACATTTGAGATCCCTCTTGGATCAATGATCAAGTGACAACTGGAAAGCAACAATGGTGCGATTCATAATTGAATCAAACTTGTTCTAGGAAATGGATTGACGGATACTTTTGCTAAAACCTTTCAATGTGCTCACAAACTAATTTTTCGAGCACATTGATTGTGTATAATCTTTCAAACAAAAGTATTTTTGATGAAAATGTGATTCAAAGTATAAAACTCTCGTCGTGTCTCAAATTGTTTATCATATGACACGCGAGTGATTTCTATAAATCAATTTCTCATCAATCCGTGAATTTTATTTCACCGATTCACTCTATCGTGCTGTCTGCTTTGAGACGTTCCGGTATGAGAACATTCTTAGTATGAAGATTCCAAAGTGGATTCTTTGGAAAATTCACTACTACAAGTTGGAAATTCCTGTCAAGGAGAGTCTTCTTTAAAAGAGACTCTACCTGATCACAGGTCGGTTTTCACAAAACCGGAGGGTAGTCTGTCCTCGCAGAATGAATGACAAAGCCATATTCGTTCTCTATCTTTAGTGCTAACTGTTTTATTTCAGGGACACATATAAAGATGGCGTTGATGGCTCCTATTTCCAGTTGAATCGGGTCAATCCATACCTCATGCTCACACATCCTCCATGCTATCAATGACGATGAGAGACTTGCTACAACAAATGTTGAGAGACTACCAACAACGTTTCCGCAACTATGATGAAAAAGTCTCCTGATCCACAACTTTAATGTAAAGTCTCCTGATCCAGAAGGGTGTGAGCATGATGGTCCATAAGTTACTACATCACATGAAGGCGTTACTACTATAGATGAGCTTGGAGATTTAGTATGGCTGATGATCTCAAACAAGCTCAAAGATCACATATCACAAAGGAATCCAAATCACAAGTTCGTTTGCTTGAAGTACAAAGTGAGCAGAAAAGTGAAGAATCATAACCTACGAGCTACAAAGATTTATGAATGCTTAAAGATCAAAGAGCTTAACTTCCAAGGTGACCTCGCTTAGGGGGAGATTGTTAGGAATACAATTATTCCTATAAAAGACTCGGTCACCTAACTGATGTAATAGCATTTAAAGTTAGCTCGTAGTTAGTTTATTAGTTAGTTAGATATTAGATTAGTCTAAGTATCATCGTGGAAGAAGGACGGGTCTTACCCACTGTATGCCTGATCCACAGCCCGGGTGTGGGCGTTTTTATGTTTCTTTGTAGGAGTAGCATAAATACCCCTCTCCACATGTGGAGAGGGTTGGACCTTCATTTCACAAGCTAATAGATTTCAAGTTTCTCTCAAGGCTCCCATCTCTTTCTCTTTCTAATCTCTCTCTAAAACTTCATCTAATTCGATCCATAAGTCATAGGAACCATGCATGTTATGTTTATGAGTATTCTACACTTTCAAATAAAGGATAAAATACTTACAAATTCCTTCAATCTAGCCAAAATAGGATTGATTCACTATGCAAGCCTATCTCTAGGATAGGCAGGACCTTCCAAATCTGTCCAAGCTTATCCAAATCACCTCAGCAACCAATTAACCAACTCCTTTGACCTTATTTGAATGACTTTCAATGAGTGCTTATAAAACAGCTTCATAGGTAATAATAGAACTAAAATAGATTGTGAAAAACTATATGAGCTTATTTAAAAACTTTTTAAAAACAGATTGAAAACTTTTTTTTTATTTTTTATATTTTATGATTTTTGTGAATTTTCTACAAAATAAGAGAAATTAGATTGTGATTAACTTTTGAGAAAGTTAGACTACAACTGAATGATAAGCTAAGAAATTTGATGTTATAAGCTAAACTAAGAGAATGAAAGCAGAAAATTTAAGAGAAGATATATTTGAAAAACTAAAATTTTATTAAAGCATTCAAGTAAAAATTACATCCACTAATCTAACTACAAAATAAGAATACAAATCAGCAGAGCTTCGCTACTCTAAACTATTACACCCTACTAATGCTAAAAATGCTACTATATATAGGGAAAGGTGAGGTGTGAGGGTCTCATCTGCCAGGTTGGCGATCCACACAACTTTGTGCTTCTTTCCTTCATCTTACAGCCTTTAGATTGCATTTGTGTTTCTTTGATTTCATCATAGCCCTTGGATCAGATATAATGAGGTGTCTTGGCCAATCAATCACTTCCATCTGTCCCCAAACGTGCACCACTCTCTGTCTTGTCAGCAAGTTTCTAGAAAGAGTATCCAAGGAGGTATTATGACGCGTCTTGTCCAATCTCTGCTTACCAAGTGTACTCATAGCTCCATTTCTTTCTCCCTGACACATGTCTGACACGTGATTGACCTTCTAGAAGTATAAATGATAAGCTAATCATGGTTAATTTGATTGGTGTTGACCAATTTGAACCTGGTGATGAACCAGGGTTCATATGGCTAATGGAGTTCTGGGTTTAGAGGATATTGGGGGTAAAAGGCACGGTTTGTGTTTTTATTAATATATTTGACCATTGTTTTGACTTATTGACCCTGGATGAGTGTTGGACCATAGGATATGGTGGACTGGGCTTGTGGAATTGGAATTGGGCTATGGGATTTAATAACTTTGGACTTGGTAATATTTTTGCCATTTTAGGTTTGATACACATAAGGACCAAAAATGCAAAATTCTGAAAATGTGAGGATAGATTCTGCCAAGATTCAAAAGTAGACTTCAAGGTCTTTCCTTGCCAATCTTGAGTAGTTGAAGGGCTAATGTTGACTTTTGGATTCCTAGCTTTGACTTTCTGACCTCTTCCCACTCTCGTGCCCGTTTTTCCTGGTTTTTGCTTGATTTTGTCTCTTTGTGATATATCCGTACCTGCACGTTCACAAACATAAAAATACACATTCTTTGGCATTTTGTTAGCATAATTAGTCTATTTGGGTCCGTTTTTGGCTATGAAAAGGTATGTGAATTAACACATATCAGACTTATAATCAGAGCATGAGTAGCTGAAATTTTGTTTTTTTTAGCCAATATTTATTTATGGCTATTAGATTATCCATTTTAATAATCAATTCATAAAATTTCTTTCTAGGATCAACAGAATATGATAATTCATTCTGAATTTGCAGCTACTTCTCTCCTCCTGAAGGAATTATCCATCTTCTATATCCCATATATGTGCATTTAGGTAAAGTAATTTGCACACAAGAAAACAAAAATGGGAGATGTTGGTTTATAACCAAAACCAATTATAAAAGGGAGGATTTATAATAACATATTGGCATGATGCTAATTTTGTTTGTTGTGTATATTATAATATAGCCCCATACAACAACAAAAAATTTCTCTCAATGTCATTGAAGATTTTAAGTAATGCATCGAATATTCATGATGAAATACTTACTCTGGAATGTTAGGCTCATTTTGAGCTATTAATCATGCAAACTTGAGGTTGCAATTTGATGACCATTTAGACGATGCATCGATTTTAAACTCTAAATGGTTCATACAATGGATTTTTATGCCTACATATATCCATTTGTTTTCTTTCCAGAAAATTGAGGAATTGAGTCCCCATTCTAGTTGATAGATTAATAATCAACTTCTTTTGAGAGATAATACCATTTATATTAAAGAATCTTATTCTTCTATAATTTCGCATCATTAATGACTCGGGATAGTGCAACCGGTCATGCCAAAAATATTATAATTATAGCTCATAAACTTATGTTATGGCTATGATTAGGTTTTACTAATCTTTATATAATGCATGTCGAGGAAGATACAAAAGAATATAATGCATCCTTAATATTTAACTTCGTTCTTCATGACAATTTTATATTTCTTTTACGGAGCAAAATAAGCTAGCATAGATTCTTAAATCTATGAATATAGTGCGTAATATCTTTGACACACTTGTATATTGCATACATCACATTGCGTTTTTGCATAAATAGCATTTTTGTTTGCTTATTTCTTATTTTATTTTCGCCACTGCTAGTGGTTTGTCATTGTCATACTACCTCGACCATAGCATTTACCATGATAAATGATCTTTAACCATTTATCGTTACATTATCACATTCACATGAGGGAATGAGGATCTCATATTGATCATTTTATCTCATTCACTTGAGGGAATGAACATCTTATATTGATCATTTTATCACATTCACTTGAAGGAATGGATATCTTTATGTTGCAACTTGAGGTTGCCCAGTTTCTTTTAACACGACAATATGGAACAAATTTAATAAACGGGTTTATCGTGTTTGTTCAAACATGCCCATTTGTTTCATATCAAAGCATCGTTCTCGATATATGAGTATGTTCGAGACATTAACCATCTCATTGCATTTTTTCTTTTCATCATTCAGATGTACTACTTAATATTGCAAAAAAATATGCTCGCATTTGCAAGAACCACTTGCTTATGATGGTTAAATCTTTCTTTTAGATTTTGACATACATTTAACGGATCTTTCACCATTATATATTTTCTTTTTTAATTCAGATCTAACACTGAAATTGTGAGACCAGACTCACTTATGTTTTTATTAATGTAGCTTGAGGTGCATAAAATCATAGCGAGATTTTTGGGAATATTACTTGCTTTTGTGTGGTAATGTATCCTTGAGATCTTACCATAATTTAATGAATCTTTCATCGTTAAGCTAAGTATACCCTTTTAAGGTCCTCACGAAGAAGAAGTTCTTCTTAAATTTTTTTTTATAGTTAAAATAGATCTTAACATCAAAAGTCCACACAAATATTAGGAACAAAAGTCCAAAATTGCAACAAATTTTAATTGGCCATAAATCACATGCACTGATATGAAGTTCAAATTTATTTGACCGGCAACATATAAACCTTAAAGTCTAAAAGAATCGAACTAGTCTACTTATCCCTTTAGTTGGGATTTTAAATTATTAACCAAACTTAAGATCGAGACATGCATAGTATCAAATCACTTAGTATAGCAGGCATCATTCATTCTCAATTTACATAGGTGCAGACAATTTATACGAGCCAAATGACATTGTATAAAGAAGAATCAATATCTTAAATAAAGGATTAATATAATTTACATGATCACTTACAAAAGAAATTTACAAACAAGTAGGTATTAGTAAATTAATGCTCATAGATCATAGTGATTTTCTTTTAACAAATACTATGAATCATTAATTAGAATTCATGTCAGTTTATTTATTTTTTATTTTAATACTCAAACAAGCACACATATATATATATATATATATATATATATATATATATATATATATATATATATATATATATATATATATATATATATATATGACGATGGGGCCTTCGCTGTCCGTGAAGGTGGTCGTTTATAAGTTGAAATTCACCTTTCAAATATATATATATATGTGTATATATATATATATATATATATATATATATATATATATATATATATATATATATATATATATATATATATAATACTAGTATTTAACATGGGTTCAAGATTTACCTTGAATAAAAACTGAATTGACCGAACCAATTGCTCCCTTTATTGAATTGTGAGCCGTAATATATATATATATATATCAAAGCAGTTTTCTAAACAAAGATTGTTAATGTATACAATCAATCATAACATGCCAAGGTACAAGGGCTATCAAAGAGGATTGCATGAGGAGATGCAAAGCCACTTTGCAACAAATAATCATAATCATACTGTGATCATGCATGTATGTAATTAATACAATTTAATCAACATTGGTTACTAAGATTATTTTTCTAATTAAAAGACGTATGTATTGACTTTTGATATTGATGATCACAATTACATCAACTAGAAATATCCAAAATTCATTAATATGCAGAAACAAGCAAATGAATATATATATATATATATATATATATATATATATATATATATATATATATATATATATATATATATATATATATATATATAAATAAATAACAATAATAGAAATTGAGGTTCGATAAATACATAACACGAGATTGTGTTATTTGATTCTCTTGAGGGAATCATTATAGAACTTGAGGTTCTATTATTATTATTTTTTTTTCAAACATAACATGAGGTTATGCTATTGATCCAATTGATCAAACCATATTAGAACTTGAGGTTCTAATGTATTATCTCTCACATAACTTGAGGTTATGTGATTTTGATTATGTTCATCATAGTAGAACTTGAGGTTCATATATTTTTGTTTTTATCTTTTTATTTTATTTTTTATGACATTGTGATTCTCTAGAGAGAATAATAACTGCATTTGAGGTTCATTAAAAAAAATACAATAACTTGAGGTTATTATATTTTTAATTTATTCATTGTAATAAAATTTAAGGTTTTATTATGAATAAATATAATCATAACATGGGGTTATGATATTGATTCATGAAAGAATCATATTAGAACTTGAGGTTCTAATAATTTTTTTTTCAACCATAACATTATTGCTATTTTATTATTTTTTTTCTTCTCTTTGTAAAATAATATAAACTTCGTCTTCAAAGTATAACAAGAAGTCAAGAAGCAATATATACAAGTAGTTAGGGTTCAAAAAATATATATATGACCAAACGTATTACCAAGTAATTGATAAAAACTAGTAAACGTTATTGGTGTATAAATGGTAGAATCCAAATAAAAGATCAACAAATATCATCTCCTAAGTTAAACAGCTATTAATCGTGCAATATGTAAACACTAATAAGAAACAAATACTCATCAATGATAGTTTTAACAATTGTTAAATTTAATTGTTTTTCAATTTGACGATAGCTATTTTACGCAAAATCCAATATTTGCATCAAACAAATATATAATTGAAACTCTAGAATATTTATTAAAAATCATATGAGTTGAGTTATTTTAAAAACCATACATCTCTCACAAACCAAGGGACAAATATGGACCCTTGATTTAACTTTGATCAATGGCTGAGATCAAAACATTTGAAACTTAAAAAAAAAAACACGGAGGGGTACTTTCGTAAAATCCCGTCACCAAAATAATACCACCATCCCTCTAAATTCATTTCATTAACGCAACCACCTAACACACACTAAAAACACACACAACACACACACAAAAACCGTTCAATCCAAGCCCTAACTACCTACCGGAAACTGAAGATTTAACCGGAAAATGGCGGAAAGTGATGACGATAATAAAGTTCTGAAACCCTACCTATCTCCGGCTAAACAGAAGGAAACAAATCTGCTAAAAAACCGATTTTAGGTATACTCATACGATTTAAACAACTATTTTACTATCTCTTACTATCATATATGATTGAAATATTCATGCATACTGTGTATAGAGATTATATTGAAGATATTATGAATTTACACTGATTATTGAATGTTTATGCATGTTATTGTGATTTTGTGGAGAAATAGTGAAATAGAAATTAGGTTTTCAAAGTTAGTAATTAGATTCAGTAGAAGTTGAAATAAAAAAGACACAATAGAAGAATTTATTGAAGGCGACTTATGCGTTCGGCTTAGCCGCAGAAGACGCCTTCGGCTTAGCCGAAGGCGTCGGCTACAGCTAAGCAGCAGAAGATGCCTTCGGCTTGACGAAAAGCATCGGTTGCGGCTAAGCCGCATCAGACGCCTTCGGCGTTCGGCGAAGCCGAATGCGTCTGATGCGGCTTAGACACAGAAGATGCATTCGGCTTCGCCGAAGGCGTCTAATGAGGCTTGGCAAAAGGCATTGGTTGTGGCCAAGCCGCAGAAGATGCCTTTGGCTTCGCCGAAGGCATCTGATGCGGCTTAGCCACAAAAGATGTTTTTGGCTTAGATACGGCAATCATGATAATACACTTAAAAAAATTGCTTTAGAATTATCATATGTGATAACTGAAATGAAAGTAACCAAAACTATTGAAAACAATCATGATATACTCTTGTTTATAAGGTATCATATATGATAAATGTTAGAAACAGGATTTGTAGTTTTGTTTGCATTGAAATCAATATCATATATGATATAAAAAAATATTGAGTTATAGATATGTTCAGTTAATATTGACTGTATTCTATATCATATATGATAAATAAATCAAACACTTGTCTTTACTGCAGCAATAGCCTTCGGCAATGTGGATAACGTTGTAAATTCATTGCCATTCTTAAAGACATCAACTACAGGAAAAAAATCTGCCAAAGGTACATATTTTTGCTTTTATATATCAGAAGTAATAGAATGTATAAGAAAATGTTGTTTACTGAATACATAATGAATTAAATCATATATGATAACATTTTAATTTTTTTTTGCAACAGATGTAATAGATGTCGAACAGATGGAAATAGATCAAGAAGCGGATGATAACAAGAAAAATAAGAGATATAAAATCAAGGAAGAACCAGCAGTCACACCCCCAAAAGTAAAGGGAGGATATAAGAAAACAAAGTGCACTACAAGAGGGGGTGGAAAGAAAACAACAAAAGAAGCTACCAAACCTGCCAAAACTTCTAAGAGATACACAAGAGGAGATGCTAAGAAAACGATGGAAGAAGAAGTAAATCAGGAAAGTGAAGAGGAGAACGAGGAAGATGAGGTGATATTTTATAAAAGTGAAAATGAAGAGGAACAAAAAAAAAAAAACAAACAAGAAAAAGAAAATTGGAAAAAGTTGAAGAAACAGAGGAGGAGGAAGATGAGGAGGAACGGGAGATTGTCAATGTCAAAAAATAAAAAATCAAAAATCAAAAAGGAAAAAAACCAACGAAAAAGGTGACATACCCAAGCTGCTTAACTAGGTCATCACCAAAAGCCATGTCTAATGCAATGGTTGGCTTAACAGAGATGAGAAAGAAAACTTTGAAAGATATCGGTTTTGAAAGATTCATCAACTTCCCAATAACCGAACTCCCTGGAGCATTGTTATACCATGTTGCTGAGAAATTCCATCCACCAAGCATGGAATTAAGGTTGGAAAAAGGATCCATAAAGGTAACAAGGCAAAAAATACATGATATGCTAGGCGTGCCTATGGGAAAAACAAAATTGGAAGATCTAGAACCAAGAGAGAACGATGATCCTTTCATAGCAGAATGGGAGGGCCAGTATACTCATGTAAGGAAAATCACACCAGCTGCAATATCAACTGAGATAACAAGCTCATTCGATGCTGATTTCATCTTTACAATAAACTTTCTGACTCTGTTTGCTAGCACGATGGGAACAGTTGATAATGGTGCAAAGGTGTTTCAAACTGTGTTGAAGCATGTAAAAGAAAATGTTGTCTTTTCAGAAATTGACTGGTGCAGTTACATATTAGAATGCTTAAAAATAAGTAAGCAAAATTGGGATAAGGTGACAAAAGGCGACTACTATTACGGGCCAGCAACATTCTTATGTGTAAGTTATTTTACATGTTTCTATAAATTTATCAAATGTGATTCAATAACATACACTTATTATAATCTAACACAAATTTATATTTTGTATGAAAAAGCTGCTATACTTAGACTCAACCAACTTCCCCAAATTTCAAGTAATGCGTCATCGCCCAGCAATGAGAAGTTGGAACACGCAAGCAATGAGGAAGAGGATTGGGATGGAAATGATAGACAATTGCTTGGGAAAATTTGAACATCACGAAGAGTTTGATCCGGAGGAAGAGCAGACAGGTTTGAATTTTTACAAGGGAATGGATGTCTACAATGAACCATTGCCTCCGAAGAGACCAGAAACCAAACAGGTAACTTTTACCTTAGTTTAATTACTTATATAAACTGATTGTCAGATAAATTGCAGCATAGACTTCGGCTAAAGCCGAAGACTATGCCTACGGCTAAGCCTTCGGCTTTAACAGCAGGCTATGCCTGCGGCTAAGCCATTAGCAAGCTAGCCAAAGGCAATGCCTGCGGCTAAGCCATTAGCAAGCTAAAAAATCATATATGATTTAGAATATCATAGATGATAATTTAGAAAATCATATATGATAATTCATATATCATATATGATTATGAAAAATCATATATGATAATTTTGAAAATCATATATGATAATTCAAATGTTTCTTTTAAATAGAAAATATCACATATGATTTTGAATATAGATTAAAAAAAATAATCCAACTTGCTTATTTTACAGGAGTTTGTTGATAAAATTGAAGAGATGTTTGAAATCATTTCAAACGAGAAAAAGGAGTTGGTTGAGACGTTGAAAGAGGGAATGCAGAAGTTTAAAGGAGACAAAACATTGTTCAATTTGTACAAGAAGTACAAGAAAATGTTCAATGTTTTGGACTTTGGTTTAAATGACAGTGATGATGGAGACACTAGTGATGATGGACACACTGATGATGACAACAGTGATGTTGGAAGCGATGATGGAAACACTGATGATAAAGGAGCTGATAATGGAAGCGATGATGGGAAAGATAACGATGGCATTAGTGATAAGGAAGATAAAGATGGGAAAGATGGTAAAGAGGAAACAGAAAGTGGGAGTGAAAGTGAGAGTAAAACCGAAGAAAGTGAAGGTCCAGTTGAAAAGCTAAAACATATAGAAGAAGGAAGTGAGAGTGAGAGCAAAAAACAAGAACAAATGGAAACAAATATCTAGCAAGATGAAGAAAAGATGGAAGAAGATGAGAGTGAAACTGAAGATGAGTCGGAAAAGGAATCGGAGACAGAAAAAGAAAATCCAGTTGACAAGGAAAAAGAAAAAGAAATTGAAGTTGAGAAGGAAAAGGAAAAAGAATTGGAGAAGGAAAAAGAAACTACGGTCGAGAAGGAAAAGGAAAATGAATTGGAAAAGCAAAAACAAGGATCAGCTGAGAAGTTAGGGTCTCCAATTCTTTCTTTTGAGCCACTTGATGAAAAGATTCTAGACGAGATTTATGAACATGCAGAAAAGGCGAGTCAATCAAAATTGAAAAAAACAAAAAGCACAGCAAGAAAACCAGTAACACCACCAGAGAAAATGATGACGACAAGAAGCAAAACTAAATCCATTTCACCACCAAGCTTCAGTCTTGGAATAAGCCCAGTTTCCAGCAAACCTGCAGCTCAAATTGACACAACAGTAGAAAAAACACCACAGGTTGAAAAAATGGCTACAGTTGAAACTGAAACAACAACTGAACCAAAAAAGATGGAAAGAAGGGCAAAAAGGGTGGTTGATAAAGAAGAAACCAAAGAACAAGAACCACCTGCAAAGAGAATAAAAAAGCCTTCAAGATATCTGGTTTCACCATACAACAACCAAAAAACTGAATTAAAAGCAAAGCAAACACCGGATGAATTTATGGTATCCGAAGCTTTATTCTCAATGCAAGGAGATCCATAGTAAGTGATGGATCTGAACACCTTAAACTGTGTTAGATTGATACTTTGAGTTATATCACTAAGTATGCGGAATTTACTTAGTAACACTTAGAAGTTTGATTGTAAGTGAAACAGATGTTTATGAATAAGAACAAATGTATGTAACAAACGATTAGCTCCAATATTATTAATGATAATAATACGAGTGATCTTGATATCACTAGGGTTACACCTTGAAGCTCTAGAAAACGTATATATAACCTTTAACCTAGGATCTCCTTTTATAGCATAAGGAGTCCTCTTCTACAAGATAAGTATAATACTAATAGAATAAGATATACACAAGATCTATTCTATATTTATCTAAACACGTTTCCTAACAGTTATCTAAACAGCAGTGGTAATATATGTTCATGCAGTGGTAATGAGTTTCCACTGCAAGTACATTCTTCAGCAGTTGTAAATCTTTACTAGCCGTGGTAACTGTTAGTATAATTCCTAACAATCCTCCCCTAAACTTATGATTAACAAATAAATCAATAAGTTTCTTCAAGTATTCAGCAATCATGAGGATATGGGAATTCTTCCAAACACTTATCTTCTTCTTCTTAACTCTTTATCAGCTCTCACACTTTGATCATAAATCCTTTGCAGCAAATCTTCTATGACTTCAGTTCTTTCCCAGCACCTAAGCTTCACTGACATCATCAGGAATACTCTTTTTAACCTCCACTTTTACATTCTCAGGAACACTAGGTGTAGACTCAACATTCAAACTTTCATCTTTAAGAGATGAGTCACTAGCACTATCGAATGTATCAACCTCAACCTAAACCTTTTCAATAACCACTGGTTTAACAAATTTTGGTCCATAGGTCATAGGTGGTTCCTGGAATTCTTCTAATCCTGTGTGAGCTAAGTCAATGCCAGGAGGTGATGGAACACCTCTTAGAGGTGGTGGAACTGATTTGTATCCAACTCCTGATTTGGCTTTGTTCACAACTTGGGCTTCCCAAATTTTGTCAATACACTTGGATTGATGATCCAGTGTATTGCAAGTTATCTTTATATTCTCACTAGCCAACTTAAACTTTTCTAGTTCTTCCCTAAGAACCTTGTTTACAGCAACCTGATAATCTAAGTCTCTTCTTAATACTGCAATATCATCATTGAACTTAAATTCATTTGCCCTATAATGCTCTAATTGAGTTTCTAAAACACCTAGGCCTCTTTTATGATTTGCTAAGTTATAATTAGTATGGTTTAACTCTAGCAATTGTCCATCATATTGTGCTTTAATTTTCTCATATTCTTTTAAGGCCTTACAAGTTTTAGAGCAAGCATTATTAATTTGTACCTCAGAGTCAGAAAAAGCCATTAGTGTAAGCTCAGTGGCAACCATTGCAGACTCTGAATCATCTTCCTCATCTTTAGTCATAAAGTTCCAATCAAAGCTCACTCCATCAATAGCCAATAGCCCCTTTGGCTCATCCGTAGTAGGTTCCTTCTTCTTGTCCTGCTTATACCAAGTTGACCTGTTGTCAGATTTCCTTGGCTTCCTGCACTCCCTGGCAAAGTGCCCCTTCTTATGACAATTATAGCACTCTACTTTCTTTTTGTCAAAACCTACTGTTTCATTGCCACTGATGTTAATCTTTCTTCCAGTCTTCTTCCAAAACTTCTTTGTTCTTAAGCTTAGTAATGCCACCTGCCATTTAATGTCCGTCTCCTCCATATCATCCTCATCAATTTGATCCAAATCCTCATGATTGAGAATTGAACCACCTACTTGACTTGATATAAAGGCATAAAAAGTAGTATCACTAAGTCCTGCAATCTGTCTCTTTGAGCTACCAGTGGAAACACTTCCACTACCAGTGGAAACAACAATGTTAGCACTGTCATCATCACTATCACTTTCTTCATCTGAACTATCATCAAGAGATGATGATATGAGTGCTACACTTCCTGAACCTGAGCTTAATTTGCCAGCTTTCTTCAATCTTTGTTCAATAACCTTGAAGTTATTGTACAAATCATTAAGTTTCATGGTCTCCAAATCTGGCTTATCTTCCCACACTGCAACATTGGTTCCAAACTCAGAAGGTAAGCTTCTTAAGAACTTTAGATTGAGGTCTTCCCTTTCCACCTCAATTCCAAAAACAGTGAGTTGTGTAACAATCTTTTGTAGCCTTGTGAAAATGCTATCAATAGACTCATTACTTGTTGAACCAAAGTTTTCATAAGTCTGCTTCAGCAGGGTCTTCTGAGTCTTCTTGGTGGAATCATTACCACCAAAAACATTACAGATCTCTTCAAAAAGAGTCTTTGTAGTCTTGTACTTGCTGAATGCTAGAACTTGGTCTCTGGGAAGTGTCATCAGCAACAAACCTCTGGCCTTTAGATCATTCTTCATTTGAAGTCTTTCATCATTAGTAACAGGTCCAGTGTTAACCTTTATTACTTCCTTGCCACCAACCATCTCTGAGGTAGAACTTGGTTTGAAGGAATTACCAAGCATAATGATCTCCCAGAGTGTATAGTCTTGAACCATAAAGAATTGTTCGATCATTAGCCTCCACATCTCAAAGTCATTCAACTTAAGCTTTGGAAGCTTAGCAGCAATGTTTGATTGACTGGTTTCTGTCTCCATTGATTCTTCTGAGTGAACTAGAGTCTTCTAAATCAAAGTATCAAAACCTGGCTCTGATACCACTTGATGGATCGTTGTAGCTCGAGGTTGTTTAGACCTCATATCATCTAGGGTTAACAATAACAATGATAATAACATGCAGCGGAATAAGAACAAATCAAAGTTATTGACAACAAGGTTTTTCCCAATCAGCTCTAATTATTATTTGATCAGAATAATAACATGTTACCTAAATGTAACAGGGATCTAAGACATCTCAGACCTTAGAGGATTCGAACAACACTAACTAGTTCTAGGCATTTACAAGACATATGCCCTAGAACACACACACACACACACATCTTTCTGTAAATTACATTATGGAAGACACATTAAACTACATACCCTGCATCTCTTTATATACTAGAGAATGCTAGGGTTTACACAAAGAGATAATACCGAATAATATAAAATCTTTTCTACAGAATAAGTTATTTCCTGTATCTTGATATCTTTGAGGCTTTCTCTCTTTGTCACTTTAGCCCTTCATGTTTCATTCTTATATTTATTTTGTCACATCAAATCAAGAATCCCAACAGTAAGTCTGCTTTATCTTATTAAAAAAAACATAAAAATAAAAAATGTGAAATTGTGCTAACAATATATATTTTTGTGTAGCGAATTCGTTTTTGAAACTGAATGGGCATGGGGAGCTGCAACAATCAGAGACAACATGCAAACACTAGCACCACAATTGAAAGTGGATGTTAGTATCATCGACAGCTTTGCTTGCATCTTGAACTATGAAGAAACAATCAACAAACCTGCCGCACCAAAGATTAATCATTATTTTCACACAGGAATACTCGTCAGTACCAACTAAATTAAAACTTAATTACTAAAATATTAATTTGTTCTTAAAGATATGTTTGAATTATGCAAACAGACGAAACAAATAGTGGAAGCAAAGAAAAAAGAAGAAGAGAAACAGTACAATGATTTTGTTGCAAACTTGACAACCGTGTTCAAAAAAAATCCAGATGACAAGTCAATGCATCATGTGAAATTGGTAACAACTTCTTTCAACTATTATGAAAAAACAAAAATTATATTTTGTTGTATAACAATGATTCTAATTTTTTTTTTAATATTTATACAGGCATTCTTCCCAATAATCGCACATGAACACTTTTACCTGGTTGTCTTCAACATAAGGAAAGGCACATCTGTCATCATAGACAACTCACCGAAGACATATGAAGCAAAATACAGCAAGGAATGTGATGTTCTGGTAAGTAATTAGACAAAAAATGGGTTTGGGTAACAGCTGGGGGATTTAATTAAACACTCATGCACATTATCATATATGATAAAATAATAAAAAATTTAAACACAATAAGCTATCACATGTGATGTTCTAGAAAGTAACTAAATATTAAAAAGTTATATTTTAGACTTTTATACAGGTAACGGCTTACCTGAAGCCGAAGGCGTCTTCTGCGGCTAAGCCGCAGAAGACGCCAGCGGCTTGGACGTAGGCATAGGATGAGACTAAGCCTTTCGGCTTTGCATATGAGATAAAGAATTGTCTTTAATAAAATAAAATTTCTATTTTGTGTAGAAAAACTGTTGTCAAGATATCTGGCATCCCACAACCATGAAAAGGCAGCTGATGTAGAATCAAAAAAGACAACGGTGATGAAAATGAAGTGGGCAACAAAAGAGAATGTCATTGACTGTGGAATTTTTGTGATGATGCATATGGAGCATTATGGTGGAGAAAGTCAGAAGAACTGGAATTTGGATTTTCCGAAAAAAGGAAGAGATCAGGAAATACAAATAATAAAGATGAGAATGAAATATGCAACTAAGATGCTCATGCATGAACTCAACATTCACCGACAAAAAATGAGCGAGGAAACATTTGAGTTTGCAGGAAAATACACTGACAAGAAAATGAAGGAGGAAATGATAAGGGTAGAGATAGAGAAGAAGAAGAAAGAACAGGCTGAAGAACATGTTGCAAGTGCAATATGATGGAAAAGGAATGGAAGATTCAGAAGTAGGACCAACGAAGGATAGGAGGGCGTAAAACAACTTTTTGGGGCAACTGACGCAAATTAAAAAACTAATTTCTGTTTAATCTCTTATGAAATGTCTAAATTCGTATGCTACAATATCACTTTGAATTTCTAAGTAGGATGATGGTTAAACATTGTAAGTACTATGATGCAATGTTTTATTAATTGAATAGCGAAACATCTCTGGATGTTATTTTGGATAATAAGTCTTGTTTAAATTTCATTAGACCAATTGATAATCACTTGTTATAGCTATTGATATTGGAAAATCGCCTCTGCGATTTATGACGCATTGCATAACACAAACAAAAAAAAGGGTAAAAGGCATGAAAGTAATACATTATCATATATGATAAAGTAAAAATAGTAATTAGCCTAGAGTAAAATCATATGTGATTTTAGATAAATATAACATATGATATACTCTTGTTCATAACGTATCATATATGATAAATCAAAAAGTAATAAAATAAGTATAAAATCATATATGATTTCGGAGAAATATCATATATGATAATACATTTAAAAATTTTGCTACAGAATTATCATATGTGATAACTAAAATGAAAGTAACCAAAACACTTGAACACAATCATAATACTCTTGTTTATAAGTTATCATATATGATAAATCAAAAAGGAAAAAACCAAGTGTAAAATCATATATGATTTTGGAGAATTATCATATATGATAATAAACCTAAAAAAACTGCTTCTGAATTATCATATATGATAACTGAAATAAAAGTAACCAAAACTCTTGAAAACAATCAGCAACAATCTGTTTCATATAAAAACTCGGGAATAATCAAACAATCATGTCTAGGTCTATTACTCAAATTTCTTCAACACAATCCGACAAAACAAATAATAATCAAAGAAATTAAAAAAAATATGCAGACGATTTATGTTGAAATTCATGGTTGATCCAAGACCTCTCCTCTTGTAACTTCTGATTGATCCAAATCCCCTTCCCTTGTAACTTCAACTTGATCCAACTCAACCTCTTCTGCAAACTTTTTTGGGCATGTCCTCCTGTTGTGACCATCTGTCTCTCCACATAACGAACATGCATTCCTGTTCTTCGAATTCTTTTCAAGAGCTTGCTCTTTCCCTCCTTTTATGCGCATCTTTTTACGGCCTTTAGGATTACCAAGAGCTGGATTGTTAATGGTTTTTTCAGCTAGCTTCGGGACTCCAACAAGTTCCTCCAAATTGTCAGCCTTGTTCTTAGAAGGAGGATTTGGGCAATCAGCCTCGACATCAATCTTTAGCAACCTCAACTTTTCAACAAAAGAAGACAACCTCGCCTCATCTTTACTCAACATATGGATACAGTGATCAACAATGGAACTTGCCTCATTTGCATAATTCTCAACAATCTCATTCTTCTCACCATATCTATTCCTTTTGTTCCTCAAAGCAGTAGGTATAAGGTTCTTTGTCCAACGCCTCAATATGTATTGACTTGGAATCACTTCAATATTGGCATTCTTAAACACACAAAAAACATGCCTGCATAATATTCCAACTCGAAGAAAAAGCTGACAGGAACATACAACTGATCCATCCCCTTGGTTACGCAACACCTTAATGGACAAAAAAGAAAGAAGATAGTAAAAAATCATATATGATAAAACAAAAGAAATAAGGTAGTAAAAAATCATATATGATAAAAAAATAAACAATATTTTTTAAGTAGCTGACATACCTTATATAATCCATCAACTCTATAAAACAGGTTAACTGGCTCTTCTTCTTCTTCAGCTTTATCGTTATCCATAACTCTCTTCCTAGCTTTCTCTCTCAATTTAGCTTTCTTCTTCGCCATTAATGCATCAACAAATTTTGTTTCTCTAATAACAGATACCTCAGATCCTTCAACCAAGCTTTTGGTTTCTATCTGACAATACCATGTGCCTGAAAAAATCTCTGCTTGAACCAACTCGAACAGAGGACGAGTAAAAACCTTCGAAGCATGACGTTTAATCTTAAGATAGGTTCTAAACTTCGGAACAGAATCAATAGTCTTATGATCAAGCCTCTCTTGTATATGCCTCTGCTTTTCCATTGCCGTCTCAAAACAATTCATAAAATTCATAAGAGTGGAACCTTGATTCGTAAAATGAGAGAAAAAGGAGTTCTCACTCTCAGATCTAGACGTCGTCCTCATCAAACCACACAAGGGGGAATCAATAAAATAAGCAAGAATCCAACATGAACGTATATTAAACATCTTTGTTAACCACTTATGATTCTGCAAACTAAATTCCTCCAATAACTTTGACCATCTATCCTCAAACTCCTCCGGACCGATATACATATTCCATACAATTTGATTAAACTTCTTTTTAAAGTCAGTATCATCATAGATTTTTGAACATATCTGTAAACAAAACAAATAACATTTGATTTAACAAATGATTTGAAAAAAGACATGTGTTATCATATGTGATAAACCAATAATAAATACAAATAAAATCAAGTATCACATATGATATAACATATTATTTGAAAAAAGGTTCTAATTATCATATATGATAAAAAAAATAAGAAATACACAGAGAATCAAGTATCACATATGATAAACAAAAAGGAAGAAAAATACCTTTCCAGGGAGCTTTTGAGTAATATGCCACATGCAAAGTCTGTGTTTAGAACCCGCAAACTCAGCTTTAATGGCATTTCCCATAGCCCCATCCTGATCAGTAACAACAATGTTTGGAGCCCTACCAAATGCCTTTATGAACGCTTTGAGCAACCAAATATACGAAACTGTAGTTTCGTTCTTCAACAAGCCTGCTGCGACTGTTACACACCTCTGATGATTATCTATGGCTGTAAAGGGAACAAACACCATTTTGTACCTGAAAAACAAAAAACAAAAACACTTAAAATAACAGATTAAATAGAAAATCATATAATCAAAATATCATACTGAACATACAAATACTTACTTGTTTGTTCTGTAAGTAGCATCAAACAAAACAACATCACAAAACTCTCTATAGTTGTACTTAGAAACTTCATCAGCCCAAAAAATAGCCGCAAGCTCAGCATTTTCAACCAAATAATCAAACGAAAAATCCGGCACATGCTTCTTCCTATTCTCCATCTTAGATATAAGCATCTGCGCATCACTATCACCTATATAGCAGTTCACACCCCTAAAAAAGTTCTTAAAATCAACAGTCGTTCCATGAACAAGCAAATAAGAACCCTTCAAACTAGTTAAGATGTGATGAGCTTTCGTTGCGTCTATATTTACGCTAGCAGCTTTAACAATGAACAATTGCTCAGAATAGGTTAACTGCCTCTCAGTCTTCGAAAAATGCTTATACTCTTCACGTTCAAGCTCGTGATTATGAATAATATCAAACACATTCAACCTGTACTTAGAAGTACCAGGAATCAAATCAAATATAACACGTGCTTTGCAGCCTGTGATATGTAGGTTCGAACTTCTAACCTGCTTGTCACTATTCTCTAAGTCTAACGTGTCAGCATGAGTTCCCTTGGGACAACCTTCCCTATTACACACTAAATACTTTTGTTTCACAATACCATTCCTCAACCTTTTCTGGCATGACTTCCTAACCACAAACCCTGCTTTAGCAGCATATTCCATGTACGCAGCAATGCACTCATCAATAGACTTATAAACTTTGCCCTTAACCAATAAAACGTCCACAGGAACTTTAGGAATATAATAAACAGTTCCACCAGGAGTATCAAAATTAGAGTGAGTAGGAAACGATTCAGGAGTTTTCAAATGATTCAATTCTGAAAAAAAAAAATAATTAAACAAAAAATAAAAACAGTGATTTACTAAAAATGAAATCACAGACACATGTTCTAATTATATCATATATGATAATGTCATATATGATATATGTCGTACGATATATCATATATGATATGTCATATATGATATATGTCATATGATATATCATATATCATATATCATATATGATATAATATCCAAAATGCCTTATTCAGAACTTAAATCTACTTACTAACAGCTTAAAAACTGACTAACTCAATCAAAACATAAATAAATGGCATATTCAGAGCTTATAACAGCTTAATAACATAGCTTACTCTTAATTGCTTCAGATAAATCACCGTGTTCATAAGCAACAATCTCCTCAGCATACTTAGCTGAAACATCTTCACTAACAACAATCTCTTCAAAAGCAATAGAAGAATCATTAACAGCAATCTCTTCAGAAGTAGTAGAAGAATCCATAAAACCTGGATATAAGATGAAAAAAAATGAATAAGTTAGCTTATAATTAAGCTTATAGAAACAGAGAGCTATAATTAAGCTTGGAAATAAGATTAAATAAAAATAAACGATAAAAAATTAGGGTAAGCTGATGTACGGGATGAAGAATGAGCTAAATTAATTAATTGAGAAGCAAAAATTAGGGTTTGTTGAAGAACGAGATGAAGGAGGTGGTTGGTTAAAGGAATCAGTTAGATGAGAGAGAAGAAAGAATCACACACTTTGTGTGTGTGAAAAAATGACGCATTAATTGAGATGAGAGTAAAAAATATAATTTATAGAGTACAAAATTACCCTTGTAGTGTAAATGTAAAATCTAATCTCAGCCACTAGATCAGAACGAATGGAAAGTGGGGATTGATCCCTTGGTATGTAAATAATGTTTAATCCTCAAATGATCTTTGTTCAAATCATATATCGATAATAATCCATGTATGGGCATATTAAATGCAAGAAAGAATGAATCATACAACTCATGTATAATCTGTCTTTATGTCAATCCTTAACCAAATTTCTTTTCAAGCAAAATTAACACTCACGCCTAGTAATTCCTTTTGACATCTAATAAGTGTCCCTATAATTTCTTATTAGTTTTTAAATGAATCATTCGTATATTATTATTAGTCATTACGTCATCAAAAAGATCAACCCTTTATAGTGGACAATTTTAAGGAAAATGATTCAGGGACCTAATTGGTATGCTTAAAAGTATGCCTAACAAGAGGATGAAGACAAGTGGCAAAATGGAGAGTGGATATGAGGAAAGATAAAATGTAAAGAAGTGGAGCCTCCTGATGTCACCAATTAGAAGATGACACCTCAGTTTAGGCATGCTTTTAGTCATGCCAATTAGGCATGCCAATCAGAACTCTAATTTTAATTATTTATCAAAAGGATGACTAGAAAACTTACCTCGATTGTAACTTCAAAATCTTACTGCCTCCGTCCCATAATAAATGTCCACTTAGACTTTTTTTAGTCTTTCTTATTAAACTTTGACTATTAATATTTATATTTGTGTTATATAATACTTGATGAAAAATATATGAATGGATTGAGTTTTAAATATATTTTCATTTGATATAATTTTCATCAAGTATTATATAACACAAATAAAAATATTTACGGTCAAACTTCAATGAAAAAGACTCAAAAAATTCAAAGTGAACATTTATTATGGGACGGAGGGAGTAATATTCAAAAAAAAAAAAAAAAAAAAAAAAAAAAAAAAAAAAAAAAACGCCTGTATCTAATCTGGCGAAATCCAGAAAAATAATAATAATATTAGAGCGTGCTGATAACGTATTGTAAATATAAAGAACAAGAACACAAGAATGAGAGGAGAAAGAGATTTCTTATTATTGAGATGTATTCATAATGTTACAATAGGATATATTTATAAGAAACACCCTAACTTGTTAATCAAGATTAGGATGAATAGACATAATCCCATAATATTTTACAATAGATTGTTATTTAAAAATGAGTTTACACAATACATTTTAGGTTGTAAAATTATAGTTAACCAATTTTGAGATACGAAAATACATTTTAGTCATTTGAAAATCTATTACTAAAGTGTATATGTTTGTCATATCTCAATACATATATGATATATGAATTGTTTGCAATTTGTTTTTATCCGAAAGGATAAAAAGTTATGCATATAAAGACATCAACAAAATATTACACAAGAACAACAAGCATCCAAACCGAAAGAGAAATTATTAAAAAGCAAACTGGACCACATTTCGTATATATTAAGCGAGTAGTACCAAAAACTTGACACAAAACTACATGCAAAACAATCATAAATTACCTAATATTAAACCAATGAGAAAAAAGTATATGGAATAACTTTTGTATACCAAGGGGTGTGGTTGGTAAAAGTAGCAGCAAGCAGTAGCAGTGAGCTATGAACAGTAGTTGTGAGCAGTAGCCACAGCTCACAGCTCACCGCTTATAGCTTTTTAAAAAAATATTGAAAAAATGAGCTTTCTTAAAAATAGCAAAGCTCACCGCTCATTTGACAAACGAACAATAAAAATCAAAAAGCTCATTGCTCGCCGCTCATCGCCCTAAAAAGCTCCAAAAAGCTCCGTGCCAAACATAGTCCAAGGCTATTAAGATCACAAATTAGATCGTAAGATTTTACGATCCCACCAACTAAAAGATTGCAGGATCATTCTAGGATCATGTGTTGTAAGATCACACGTAAGATTGTAGGATCGTAAGATCGACCCTCGATTCGATCTCACCAATTTGATGAGTCAACTTTTTTTCTTTCCAAAACCTTACATAAGACTCGTATTTTATTCATTATTATTATATTACTCTATGATGTTTATATTTTAGTTCTAAAGTGTTTTACATAAGACTATATTTTTCTACCACATAAAGTTGTGACTAATACTGTGCGGGAAATGAAGTTACTGAAACATTTGAAATAGATTGATTTTGGATTTTTCGCATGTTTATGACTCATGTCTTTTTATTCTGTCTCACTAAATTGTTCACTTAGTTATGTAAAAATTGAACAAATTAAATGTATTCACAACTTTTATTATCATGATGTTTGAAATTCGAAATTTTTCTTAGGTTATTTTATGAGTTTGTGTTTGATATTTGACATATATGTATAAGTGTATTACATTAGACCCATCAACGCTTATTAGCAAGACAAGACATTTTGGTGTTACGGTCTCGATTAGATTTTACAATCTCGATCTTGCAAAAACAAAAACGATTATGAGTAGGATCTCGATCTTGACAATCTTTGTATAAACTATAAAGTGTCTCCTTATTTAGATCCTTTTGAAGACTCCGAATTAAGTCAGAAAAAAATGTCATGTTCTATCGTCTTTTATAATAATTTTACTTTAACTACTATCATGGAGTGTTAACTAAGATTAATAGTCTTAAGTCTTACCAATAAGAAGAAAAGAAGCATTGCTTGTGAATCAATCAATCAAGCATAGACCAAAAGATGGAAATACAACACATCTCTCCGAAAGAATGTACCAAAGTGTATGACTATAAAAGGTGAAAATGTAACCACTAACCAATGTAAATTTTGTTTTGGGATATGCAAGTGAAACGCTCATATGGTTATTTGGTAGATTATAATGAAAAACTTAGTAAACGGCTTTCGATCTACATATTAACAAACACTTGTGGTATCAATTAACTTTTGTATTGGTTTTACACTTTTCCATGAGGACGGAAACAAGTGGGTTTCGGGAGGTCTCAAGACATTCATGAAATTTTGTGGCATATTGTTCATTTTTGTAAAAAAAAACCTTGATTTTTTAAAATGCATCTGGTCAAAAAAAAATTATGTTCCTCATTTTGTATAACTTTTCATAAATGCACATTATCAAATTATGTCCTAGTTCCATCCATATTTCCCACCTATTATTAATTTCAATAATATGAACAACTTTTGTCAAAAGAAACATCTTACTTATGTTGTTAAGTTGACACACGACATCATGGGAAACAATATTCTCAATAGAGAAGTCTTCTTCGTCATCTGTCGTGTTGTCTTAATACTCATCTTTAACTTGTTTAAAGGCTCTCATTTTAACACGGTTTATAATTAAAAATAAAATAATAAACACTTATAGAGAAGATATTATTTACATATTAAAAGTTTTATTAATTTTAGCCACTCAACATTTTTTTAAAGAAGAAATATTTAATTAAAAATGCAAATAAACGCGTCTTTTTATAATTTATATATGATTCGTTAATCGTTTGACAAAATAAATTATACCGTCGCGACGAATATTTTTTATTTCCAATAAACGGCACTTTCATATAGTTTAACATTTTTTCTTTCTTTTCTTTTTTTTTTCTTTTTTTTTTATTAAAATTCACATGCCACACATTGTATTTGAATTATAGATTATGGCAGTTCATTTATGAAACTTCTATAATCACATGTACGACTGTAAATGAGCTGAACGTTCAGTGAACATTTCATGAACCTTTCTGTAAAAAGTTCATTTATGTTTGTTTATTTGTTAAATGAACGAATATGAACAATATTTTACGACCGCTTAGTTAAATGAACGAACATGAATAAAGTCACGTTCATTTATTTATGTTTGTGAACATCCAATTATGCGTTTGTTAACGTTCGTTTATATCCATTTATTTATTTATGTTCGTATATCATATCTTTTAATTGTATAATTTTAAAATAAGTTGGTTTAAACAAAACAACATTTATAAAACAATATTAGATGCATAATTTAATAAAGTTTATGTCTGTTTGTCTATGTTCATTTATGTCCGTTTAGCGTTCGTATAGTGTCTTAATGAACAAACATGAACAAGTCATTTTCTTAATAAACGAACATGAACAAGAAAATTCATCCGTGTAAGTGTTCGTGTTCGTTTATTTGTCCGGTTAAAATTAATGAACGAACATGAATAAGACTCCGACCGTATTCGTCCGGTTCTTTTAAAGCCCTAATCACATGTGATTTTATGTATTTTATCAAACTTTAACGAATTAATTGCACTAATAAACAATTTGAAATATAATGTGTCAGATATGGTTGAAAAGTTATGAATGTCTAGTTTTCATGAAAAAAATGATAAAATTTTTAAAATATTACAGAAAAGTTATATTCAATTTACTACATGTTTAAATATTATATTTGAATTATTGTTAAATCACATATAATTTTCCTTGCAAGTTTTGATAACGAAAATAAATAAAGAAAAGACGAAAAAACGTGAAAATGTAACAATTTTTTTTAATAAATATATCAGGGTGCTTATCTATGAAAAGGTAATTAATTGCTCATCGCAATAATATATTTTTTTTTTCAATCAACGATTTACGGTTTAAAAGATATTAATTTAAAAAACAATTGAAGTGGAAATGAGTTTGTTTATTAATACTCCATAAAAAAATGATTCACAATAATATATATAACTTTTAATTTGTAGATAAACTTACGGTACGTTTGGTTTATGAGTATAGAAATGTAGAATGGATTCCATTTTTAATAAATTGTTCGGTTAGTGGGTAATATTTAAAAATATGGGAATGAAACTCATAAAACTAGACATAATCTAAACCTAACAAGAGTGATGGGTTTACAAAACTCATACCCATTATGATACTTATATTGATTCCTTGACAAAGGTTATAAAGAACTCCCCCCCTTACACTTTTACAAGTGACATTTTTTTTCCTACAACATATGCCTAAATACATGTCTAATGTAGGGGCGGTACCAGGGAATAAAATTTAAGGGGGAAATTCAAAGTAATAAGGCATGCATTATATAATCAGAAAATGAAGTTCAGCAAACACTTACATATAATCTTTCTTAAAAGCGACGAAAAGTTAAATATCGTCTAACACAAGTGCAATAAAAAAGTGGCATACAATCGTTCTACATAAAAGTAACATATCATTTCTTTGGCGAAAGACCATAACAATTCTTCATTGCTTGAAAGTTTTTCATAATGACATCATCAGAATAATTTAATACACATCTTTCTTGATGTAGGTGACCAAGCAGTCGTTCAACCATCATTTTTCATTTTGGTGCACAGTCGGGTCTTCACAATCTTCATTTTTGAAAATACTCTTTCAATTGAAGTCGTTGAGTCAAGAAATGATAAAGAATGCGCTCAATGACATCACATGAGTAAAGAAGTACAAGAAAAAAATATATGCGCTAAGAATATGTTAAAGATAGGGTTATGTTAGTGACATATGTAAGGTCTAATGGAAACATAATCACCTTTTTTGTTGACATAACGAAGAACAACTGCCATCTGTTGTTTGCAAGAGGAATGCCTACAATCATCAACCATAATGAAAAATAATCATCCCCTATATCTTCAACAATAGCCTTAATAGTTTCTAAAGCTCATGCTATATCGTTTTGATTTTTGTTAGGCGATAACTTGTGATTTCCAGGTGCATTGTCTAAGACGACCTTTCTTATTCCTTCATTATGGTCTGCCAACTCTTAGTGAACTCTTTGAAGTTTCCTTTGTTGTTTGATGTGTTTGTTTCGTCATGACCACGAAACGCAAAACCTTGATGTAGACAGAAACGAACACAGTGAGCAGAAGCAAGCAACCTAATCTCATATCGAATTCTGACTTCCTGATCTTGTTTAAAAAAAGAAACCCCAATATGTTGTTCAGGATTCATGAAGTCTTCACATGCCCGTTGTGATTTATTATGAGCACTATGTATACCTCCAACATGAACTAGCAAACTTTCGGGCTTTTTCCAATTACTAAAACCCCCTATTGTGAAAGAAGTGTCATCACTTTCCTCACCATCATCGGCACATAAGTAAAAATATAAACAAAACACAACATCATTTTTCACACTATATTCCAACTACGATTTGTATAAATCAAACCAACCAGGGTTAAACTTCTTTTTTATCTTAGCAATCATCTTTTGAGGGAACGTATAAGCACGAGGTCGACATGGACCCCTCTTCAAGTACTCTCTTCGAATGTTCCCACAGGATTGTACTTGGAAATTCTTTTACAAGGCCCAGGATCATTGGGGAGATCATCAAGATTAGTTTTTTGACAAACCCTTTTGGAACTTTGCTCAACAATTGGAGTTTGTTGTAAAGCCGGTGTCTATATCACAAATTTATCCATATCCCATGTTTGCATTCACTCATTAATAGATGTCTAATTCAATAATTCACTTTACTCATATGAATTTGCTAACTAAACACCAAGTTAACGTCCACTTAAAACAAATAATCCTTCTCACCAATGTCCAAAGTAACTGTTAATACAAATAAACTATAAAAACGTTTATTTATATTTTACGATCTTCTAATGTTTTGTCGATAACAAATGTAAAATCATTTTAAAGAGATAAATAAAATATGTAATGTTTTGAGCCAATAGTTTACTAACTCATTTCACTAAACAAAGAGTTGAGTTATTTCAAAAACCATACTTTACTCACATACCAAGGGACAAATATGGACCATTGATTTACTTTTGATCAATGGTTGAGATCAAAACAGATACTACTACTAAAAAACACGGAGGGGCAATTACGTAAAATAACACATCCAACAAACACCACTAACGCATTTCATTTCCTCACAAAATCGCTCACCAAACACACACTAAAAACACACACTACTCACGCATATTCAAACCGATCAAAATCAAACCCTAGAAAACACCAGATCTACCAAAATCTCACCGGAAAAAATGGCGGAAAGCGACGGAGATGATATAGCACAGAAAATGACAGAGAAAAAGAAGAACAAAAATACGGTTAAAAAACCGATTAAAGGTATACTTGTACATTTCAAACAACAAATTTACTATCTCTTACTATCATATATGTTTTAAATATTGATGCGTACTATGCATAGAGAGTATACTGAAGATGTTATGAATTTACATTGATTATTGAATGTTTATGCAAGTTATTGTGATTCTGTGAAGAAATAAGTAACTAGAAATTAGGTTTTCAAAGTTAACATACTAAATAAGTGGATATTGAAATAAAAAAAAACAGATTAGAAGAATTTACTCGAGGCGTCTTATGCGGCTAAGCCTTCGGCTTAGCAGCAGAAGATGCCTTCGGCATGGCCGAAGGCGTCAGATGCGGCTAAGCCGCAGAAGAAGGAAAAGCCGGAGGCATCTTCTGCGGCTAAGCCACAGAAGACGCCTTCGGCTATGCCAAAGGCGTTTGTTGTGGCTAAGCCGCAGAAGAAGGCATTGGCTGCGGCTAAACTGCAGAAGAAGGAAATGCCGAAGGCATCTTCTGCAGCTAAGTCGCAGAAGACGCCTTCGGCAATGCCAAAGGTGTTGGCTGCGGCTAAGCCGCAGAAGACGCCTTTGGCTTAAATGAAAACACATTTGGCATACACAAAGGCATAGGATGCGGCATATATGTAAATGCCTTTGGCATACACAAACACTACGACTTTGGAATAGAAAAAGCCATAGGATGCTGCTTAGTCTGTATTTTATCACATATGATATATCAAAAATATTCACCTATAGATAGATTAAGTTGATATTGAATGCATTTTATCACATATGATATTGAAAAAAAACACTTGTCTTAACTGCATTGATAGCCTTCGGCTTTGCCGAAGGCTATCAATGCAGCTAAGCCTTCCAAAAAAAACTGATAATGTATCTTAATTGGTCTACTTGAACATAATTACTAAACATGCGTGTTTTAAAAATGTACATAAAGGTAAAGCAAACGAAACAGATGAGGTGGAAAAAGTAATAACAACATTGCCGTTCTTAAAGTCATCCGCAAAAGAAAGACAAACTGCAAAAGGTATATTTTAAATGCTTTATCATATATGATATTTCATATTTTTTTTTCAAATAACATGCTTTATCACATATGATACTTGATTTTATTTGTATTTGTTATTGGTTTATCACATGTGATAAAATTTTAATATTTTTTTGCAGTACATATACAAGATGTAGAAGACATGAAAATAGAAAGGCAGGAAGATGATAACAACAAAAAGAATCCAGAGCCAAAAAAGAAGGAAATAAAAAAAGAAGTTGTTCAAAGAGAAAAAAAGAGATATGTGAAGACCAAGTGTATGACAAGAGGGCGTGCACAGAAAACAAAAAAAGTAGCAGCAAAACCTGCTACATCTACTAAGGGTTTGAAAAGGCAAAACACTAAAAAAACAAATGAAGAAGCAGAAAGTAGTCAAGAGCGTGAAGAGGAGGAGGAGGAAGGAAGCGAAAAACAGGAGGAAGAGAAAAAGAGAACAAAAAAGAGAAAATTAGAAATTAAAGAAAAACAAGATGATGCAGAAGAAGAGAATGAGGATGAGGAGGAGAAGGAAAGCAAGGTTGTCAAGGCCAAAAAGGAAAAACCAAACAAAGAAAAGCAACCAAAAAGGTGATATACCCAACTTGCATTACAAGGTCATCACCGAAAGCCATGTCTGATGCCATGGCTGGTTTAACAGAACCAAGAAAGAAATGTCTCAGAGATATTGGTTTCGAAAGATACATAAACTTCCCGATAACTGAACTTCCAAGTGCTTTGATATACCACGTGCTTGATAAATTCCATCCACCAAGCATGGAATTGAGATTAGAGAAGGGCTCAATAAAGGTAACAAGATAAAAAATCAATGACATGCTTGGTGTGCCAATGGGAGCAAACAAATTGGAAGAGCTAGAAGAAAGAGATCATGACGATCCTTTCATCAAACAATGGGAAAAACAATACTCTCAAGTGAAGAAAATCACACCAGCTGCAATATCAACGGAGATATCTAGCACATTCAATGCTGATTTCATCTTCACAATAAACTTCTTGACACTCTTTGCTAGCACGATGGGAAAAGTTGATAATGGTGCAAAGGTGTTTAAGACAGTGTTAAAACATGTCAAAGAAAGTGATGAAATTTCAGATATCGACTGGTGTGGATACATAATGGATTGCTTAGAAACAAGTAAGCAAAATTGGGAAAAGGTGAAGATTGGTGACTACTTTTATGGGCCAGCAACCTTCCTCTGCGTAAGTTGTTCTACATGTTTCTATACATTTATCAAATGTGATTCAATACTATACAAATATTACATTCTAACACAAATTTATTTTTTGTATGAAAAAGCTGTTGTACTTGGACTCAACAAAATTCCCAGCATTTCAAGTTATGCGTCATCGTCCAGCACTGAGAAGTTGGAACACGCAAGCAATGAGGAAGAGGATTGGGATGGAAATGAAGGAAGAATGCCTGGGGAAGCTTGATCATCACGAAGAATTTGATCCAGACGAAGAGCAAACAGGTCTCAATTTATATAAGGGAAATGATGTGTACGATGAACCATTGCCACCAAAGAGACCAGAAACCATAGAGGTTAATTTTACCTTCTATTTTGATTGCTATATAAATTGATTGTGTTATAAATTGCAGCATAGCCTTCGGCTATAGCCGAAGGTTATGCCTGCGGCTTAGCCACAGTCAACGCCTTTGGCTAAACCTATAAAAACATGTGAATTATCATATATGATAAACCTATAAAAATACAAAAGAAAATCAAGTATCATATATGATATAGCAAATGATTTGAAAAAACATGTGAATTATCATATATGATAAACCTATAAAAAATACAAAAAAAAAAAATCAAGTATCATATATGATATAATAAATGATTTGAAAAAACATATGAATTATCATATATGATACTTCAAATGTTTTTGTAAAATAAAAAATATCACATATGATTTTAAATATAGATTAAAAAAACTAATACATATTACTAATTTTACAGGAGTTTATTGAAAGAATAGAAGAGAAGTTTGAAATCATAATAGATGAAAGGAAACAGCTAGCTGAGACAATGAGGGAGGGTATGATTAAGTTCAAAGGAGACATTAGGCTTATGTAAAAGATACAAATCAATGTTCAAAGAGATAGACATTTATATTGATGAAGAAAAAGAAGAAAATAGTGAAGAAAGCAACAATGATGATGGAGACACTGATGATGATAGAAGTGATGATGGAAGTGATCATAGAAGTGATGATGATGATAAGAAGGATAAGGAAGATAAATCTGAAGATAGAAAAAAAGAAAATGTCAGTCATAATACAGATGAAAGCGGGAGTGAAGAAGAGAATGGAAGTGACGAAGAGAATGAAAGTGAAGAAGAGAGTGGGATTGAAAATGAAGAACGTGAGAAGAAAAATACAATGCAAAAAGAAGAAAAGAGTGAAGAAGAGAGTGGCAGTGAAGAAGAGAGTGAGACTGAAGATGAAAAGAAAACAGGTGATGAACAAGAAAAAATAGAGGAAGAAGAACATAGGGAAGAAGAGGATAAGATGGATACAGAATTGGAGACGGAAAAACAAGTTCCGGTTGAGAAGGAAACAGAAGTGGAAAAGGAGATAGAAAAACCACTTGAGAAGTTAAAGGGAAGCCCAATTCATTCTTTTGAGACACTAAAAAAACAGGGCATCGATGAAGAGAGTACAGAAAAGATTCCCGAAAAAGAACAACCATCATCTATGACAGGAGGAGATGACCTAGATGCCTATTTCGCTGTGGATGATAATTATGAAGCCTTTATGAGTCAAGCACAAGAAAATTTGGAAAAGATTAATCAATCACAACAGAAATCGACAAAAACCACAGCAAGAAAATCCACCTCACCACAACAAAAAATGATGAAGCTAAAAAAAAGCATCTGACATAGGGGAAAAAAAGACAACAGTGATGAAGCTAAAGTGGGGAACAACACAGAATGTCATTGATTGTGGTATTTTCATAATGATGCATATGGAGCACTATGGTGGAGAAACTTTGAAAAACTGGAACTTTGAATTTCCAAAAGAAGGAAAATCTCAGGAGATGGAGATAATAAGAATGAGAATCAAGTATGCAGCCAAGATGTTAATGCATGAAATGAACAATCACCGAGAAATGATAAATGAAGAAGCACTTGAGTTTACAAAGAAACACACATGTTAAAACAAAAAAGAAGAGATTGCAAAAAAGAAGGAAGAGCAGAAAACGGAGCATGTTGCAAGTGCAAAATGATGGAAAAGGTTAGCAGTTAGTGGTGGAAAATTCAGATGTAGGACTAACAACACAAAGAATAGAAGGACGGGGGCGTACAGAATCTTTTTGGGGCAACTAATGCAGATTAAGATCTAATTTCTCTAGACTTTATTATGTAGTATTGTATGCCATATAATATGGCTTAAACATGTTAAAACAATGTCTTATTTCGTATGTCGTATGCTAGAATATCACAAGACAGTTTAAATTTCCAGGTAGGATAATGGTTTAACTTTCCAAGTACTACGTTGCCATCATTTGTCAAGAAAAGAAAATGGCGAAACATTTCTGGATGTGATTTTGAATGTCTTGTTTAAGTTTTTATTGCACAAATTGATAAATCAATTCTAATGGCTGTTGTTTATCAATAATCGACTCTGTTTTATAGCACACTGAAAAAAAGGTATCATACATAAATATCATATATGATAATACACTTAAAAAATTTGCTTCAGAATTTTATCATATGTGATAACTGAAACGAAAGAAACAAAAACACTTGAACAAAATCATAATATACTCTTCTTTATAAGTTATCATATATTATAAATCAAAATGGAAAAAACCAAGTGTAAAATCATATATGATATCAGAGAATTATCATATATGATAACACACCTAAAAAAATTATTTCTGGATTATCATATGTGATAACTCAAATGAAAGTAACCAAAACTCTAAAAAACAATCAGCAACAATCTGTTTCATATAAAAACTCAGTAATAATCAAACAATCATGTCTAGGTCTGTTACTCAAATTTCTTCAACACAATCCGACAAAACAAATAATAATTAAAGAAATTAAAAAAAAAAATATGAAGACGATTTATGTTGAAATTCATGCTTAATCCAAGACCTCTCCTCTTGTAACTTCTGATTGATCCAAATCCCCTTCCCTTGTAACTTCAACTTGATCCAAATCGGCCTCTTCTGCAAACTTTTTTGGGCACGTCCTCCTGTTGTGACCATCTGTCTCTCCACATAACGAACATGCATTCCTGTTCTTCGAATTCTTTTCAAGAGCTTGCTCTTTACCTCCTTTTATGCGCATCTTTTTACGGCCTTTAGGATTACCAAGAGCTGGATTGTTAATGGTTTTTTCAGTTGGCTTCGGGACTCCAACAAGTTCCTCCAAATTGTCAGCCTTGTTCTTAGAAGGAGGATTTGGGCAATCAGCCTCGACATCAATCTTTAGCAACCTCAACTTTTCAACAAAAGAAGACAACCTCGCCTCATCTTTACTCAACATATGGATACAGTGATCAACAATGGAACTTGCCTCATTAGCATAATTCTCAACAATCTCATTCTTCTCACCATATCTGTTCCGTTTGTTCCTCAAAGCAGCAGGTATAAGGTTCTTTGTCCAACGCCTCAGTATGTATTGACTTGGAATCACTTCAATATTGGCGTTCTTAAACACACAAAAAACATGCCTGCATAATATTCCAACTCGAAGAAAAAGCTGACAGGAACATACAACTGATCCATCCTCTTGATTACGCAACACCTTAATGGGCAAAAAAGAAAGAAGATAGTAAAAAATCATATATGATAAAACAAAAGAAATAAGGTAGTAAAAAATCATATATGATTAAAAAAAAAAAAAATTAAGTGGCTAACATACCTTATATAATCCATCAACTCTATAAAACAGGTTAACTGGCTCTTCTTCTTCAGCTTTATTGTTATCCTTACCTTTATCCTTAACTCTCTTCCTAGCTTTCTCTCTCAACTTAGCTTTCTTCTTCTCCATTAGTGCATCAACAAATTTTGTTTCTCTAATAACAGAGACCTCAGATCCTTCAACCAAGCTTTTGGTTTCTATTTGACAATACCATGTGCCTGCAAAAATCTCTGCTTGAACAAGCTCGAACAGAGGACGAGTAAAAACCTTCGAAGCATGACGTTCAATCTTAAGATAGGTTCTAAACTTCGGAACAGAATCAATAGTCTTATGATCAAGCCTCTCTTGTATATGCCTCTGCTTTTCCATTGCCGTCTCAAAACAATTCATAAAATTCATAAGAGTGGAACCTTGATTCGTAAAATGAGAGAAAAAGGAGTTCTCACTCTCAGATCTAGACGTCGTCCTCATCAAACCACACAAGGGGGATTCAATAAAATAAGCAGGAATCCAACACGAACGTATATTAAACATCTTTGTTAACCACTTATGATTCTGCAAACAAAACTCCTCCAGTAACTTTGACCATCTATCCTCAAACTCCTCCGGACCGATATACATATTCCATACAATTTGATTAAACTTCTTTTTAAAGTCGGTATCATCATAGATTTTAGAACATATCTGTAAACAAAACAAATAACATCTGATTTAACAAATGATTTGAAAATAGATATGTGTTATCATATGTGATAAACCAATAATAAATACAAATAAAATCAAGTATCACATATGATTTAACATATTATTTGAAAAAAAGTTCAAATTATCATATATGATAAATCAACAAGAAATACACAGAGAATCAAGTATCACATATGATAAACAAAAAGGCAGAAAAATACCTTTCCAGGGAGCTTTTGAGTAATATGCCACATGCAAAGTCTGTGTTTAGAACCCGCAAACTCAGCTTCAATGGCATTTCTCATAGCCACATCCTGATCAGTAACAACAATATTTGGAGCCCTACCAAACGCCTTTATGAACGCTTTCAGCAACCAAATATACGAAGCTGTAGTTTCGTTCTTCAACAAGCCTGCTGCGACTGTTACACACCTCCGATGATTATCTATGGCTATAAAGGGAACAAACACCATTTTGTACCTGAAACACAAAAAACAAAAATACTTAAAATAACAGATTAAATAGAAAATCATATAATCAAAAATATCATACTAAACATACATATACTTACTTGTTTGTTCTGTAAGTAGCATCAAACGAAACAACATCACAAAACTCTCTATAGTTGAACTTAGAAACTTCATCAGCCCAAAAAATAGCCGCAAGCTCAGCATTTTCAACCAAATAATCAAATGAAAAATCCGGCACGTGCTTCTTCCTATTCTCCATCTTAGATATAAGCATCTGCGGATCACTATCACCTATATAGCAGTTCACACCCCTAAAAAAGTTCTTAAAATCAACAGTCGTTCCATGAACAAGCAAATAAGAACCCTTCAAACCAGTTAAGATGTGATGAGCTTTCGTTGCGCCTATATTTACGCTAGCAGCTTTAACAATGAACAATTGCTCAGCATACGTCAACTGCCTCTCAGTCTTTGACAAATGCTTATACTCTTCACGTTCAAGCTCGTGATTATGAATACTATCAAAGACATTCAACCTGTACTTAGAAGTACCAGGAATTAAATCAAAAATGACACGTGCTTTGCACCCTGTGATATGCAGGTTCGAACTTCTAACCTGCTTGTTACTATTCTCTAAGTCTAACGTGTCCACATGAATTCCCTTTGGACAACCTTCCCTATTACACACTAAATACTTTTGCTTCACAGTACCATTCCTCAACCTTTTCTGGCATGACTTCCTAACCACAAACCCTGCTTTAGCAGCATATTTCATATAAGCAGCAATGCACTCATCAATCGACTTATAAACTTTGCCCTTAACAAGTAACACATCCACAGGAACTTTCGGAATATAATAAACACTTCCACCAGGAGTATCAAAATTAGAGTGAGTAGCAAATGATTCAGGAGTTTTCAAAGCATTCAAATCTGGAAAAAAAAAATAATAAAACAAAAAATTAAAAATAGAGGTTTACTAAAAATGAAATCACAGACACATGTTATAATTATATCATATATGATATAACACATGCAAGACAAAAACATTGATATATCACATGTGCTATCCTAACCTATATAAAGCACAAGTTTGATTTCTAATTTTAGAAGGCAAAAATCAAGAAAAATCCTTCAAAACTCTACAAAAACTACACCTGGCATGTATTCTTGAAATAGAAAGATTGCAAAATATTTGTGAAGTAAAAATCGGAAGAAAAATTCCAAAGCACGCTCCTTCCTCCTCCCCAATCTCCTTTCCAAACAAAACATAACCAAACCCTACAGAATCGCACAAATCAAACTGCCATATCAAATCATTAAATTAGTTCTTCCCAAAACCCTAAATATAAACTTGAAGAGACCCACAATTCGAATTGAAGTAATTGAAGATCCTAAATCAACCAAACCGATCGGATACAATGTGATAAGATCAAACGAATCTTCAAAATTAGGTAATTTCAATATATATCATCATATTTGTTACTAACATTGAAAGAAATAATTATGGATTTGAATGATTTCTTAAAAATCAAAATCTAAATGAAGCCTTTTTCTTAATATTAACATGGTTGATTGTGTTTTTCAGGTACATGAATCTCATAATGAATTAAGAAACAGAAAGAAGATGGTGATAATAAACTTAGATTATCAATTTCCGTTAAAACCAAGGTAAAATCTCTTATTTAGCACTATTCAATCATTCTTTAATTTGATTTTTCAAGTCTTCTACGAAATAATTATGCACACCACATGTTTGATGAAAAGTTTAGAAACCCAAATTGCTAATTAGGTTTTCAAATTGTATGTTTTTTATTGAAAATATGTTGAGAAAAATATTATGTACTAAGTGTTTGAGCGTCAAGGATCAAAAGTAAATCGATATATATGGATTTTGGTAGATATGAAAACCGAGAACAAACCGAGTGAACCGAATATAGAACGTGGAATACAAAGAGTCTACTGTTATGATATGGATTTTGCACTTGATCTTTGGTTTAGTTTTCTCAATTGATATGTATTTGCTACTAGACAAGATTGCACTTGGTTCATCTTAGAATTTCATAGATTTGTCTATCTGTTATGATAATTTTGTATTTGATTCATGTCTAATGTTATGGAAAAGATTGCACTTGATTCATGTTTACTATTATGGAAAAGTTATGGATTTTGCTACTTTTATGGTTTCCTCCTCTTATGTTTTGCTACTGAAATTATGCTAGCTATTCTTGACTTCTTGTGGATATGCACAAATTCTTGCAATAAGAGCATATTAGCATAAGTTCATGCATAAGTTATATGCATGTACTTTGTGGCATTTGATATGCTGGAAAATCATATATATTAGCATAAGTTATATGTATGCCAAAAAAAAAACAACGAAACTCAGTTTTGTTCTAATTTTGAAAGTGGCCAAGGTATTACAAGCCGAAGAAATCCGACTAACTGAAACCGAACTAGGCATTTCAGTTTCAGTTTCGGTTTCGGTTCATGCTATTTACAAAAGTCAGTTTTCGGGTTGGGTTGGTTTTGGTGGGTCGGTCCGATTTTGGACCGGAACTAGCCCGACTGTTGTAGATGGACCTAAGCATTAACTTATAAAAGTATACAGTGAGAAAAGATTTGAATTAATTCATATTTGGTTTTAAAGCTTGCAAGTTTGGTCATATGTGGAGCAAATGAGTGTCATCTGATATATTTGTCGTGCCTAAATGAACACACTCTACAAGTATTACATTATTTATGACTTTATATTATTGGGTGAATTTAATGTATGTTGAGCTTTTTTTTTTTTTTTTTTTTTTTTTGAACTTAATATGTTGAGCTATTGAGCTGTGATGAATTGCTCTTCTTTGTTGTATTGCTCTATATTTGCTAAATGATATTACTTGGTAGTCGGTATGCAATTAGTGAATTATTATAAATGTAATTAAGAATGGTGATTTTGGCTTTAACTATCCTAAACTGGATAAATGTTACGATTTTAGTTAAGAAACATTAGTATTTTAGTTACTTTGAGATGTGTTAAAAATAGTAAATTTTCTGAATCAAGCTACGTGTAAGTGTCGAACATTCACGAGGGTGATATGTTAGTATATACAGGTTCATCGTTAGGATATGTTGTGAGCGAATTGGATGTTTTGATGTTATAATTGTAGCTTAATTAGTTGGCTTAAGACATGTTGAGATTGTTTAATTGTGTGTTTTGATATGGAACTAGGTGTTGAATCAATGTTATCACATTAATTTTGGTCTTAGACCTCTTACAAGTGATGGTTATAGTTTGAAGGTACTAATTGTGCTAATATCAACTCAAGAAAGCCTACCCGAATCAATTTGTATGTATTTTTAAAACTTGCAGAGTTTGGTTAGATGTTGAGTAAATGAGTGTTATTGGCTGTTTTCTATTACTTACTCAAAATAAGAATATAAGCATATACTAATATACTACTACTAAAAATGGCTAATTTGCTTTAAAAATAATTTGGGGTACGGTCTAAAAGAATGGGATGGGTGTTGCATTTGTTTAAAGATATTTTTGTTTAAGTCGTGTTGATAAATTATAAATGACCGTGATCTTAATGATTATAAATTCAGATAAGTCACAGCTTACAAGCTCATGAAGAAAAAAATGTAAAGCAATATGCTCTCTAGATTTATGACAGAGGACTTTAAGGAGAAAACGTTCTCAATGATTTCTCAAAGATGCTTGACAAGCAGGTAAGCAATGTTAATTCGGAGACATTTAATTACAAGTTTTTTTGTTCTATGGGTGTTTGGTTGTTGTTTTACTTTCGAAAGGGGTGTTTAGTAGCTGGTCAAAAGGGTTGTTTCGTTGTTGTTATTGATGTCAAATGGGTGTTTGGTTGCTGTTTTTCCTATCAAAATGGGGTTTTTGGCTGTTGTTTTTGCTGTCAATAAGGGGTTGTTTGGTGGTTGTTTTTAATGTCATAATAGGGGCTGTTTGGTTGCTATTTTATTTGTCAAAAGTGGGGATATTTTGTTTCCATTGTGCTGTCAAAATAGCAGTTTGGTTGCTGGCTTTTGCTGTCCAAACAAGACAGTCAAATTAGAATTATTGTTAGTATGCATAGAATTCGGTATTTGATAAAATTTGCAACTTGTCAATATAGGGTTTGGATATTGAAACCTGCTTGTGCCCGAAAGGAGTAACCTTGATAATATAAGGCTATTTACGGATTACAAGTTTCATCGTTGGTACTGAGATAAGCTTAATGCCTTTGGTCATTTCACCTCAGAGCCAGTGGTTTCTTTTCATCTCCAGGCAACTAACTTATCGATACCCCACAACAGTAAAGATGCTAATATAGTAATATGAATCCCGTTACCTTATAATGGGTTAATTGGGGTTGTATTTTATCTTCAATAGGTCTAACGCATTAATTTTTATTATTAAAAAAAAAAAAAAAAAAAAAAAAAAAAAAAAAAAAACTTGTTTAATTTAGAGACTGAAGTGATAGTTAGAAAGTCTCCCAAAGCGTTTCAAACATTTGAATCTTAAAAAATCACATTTTACTAAAAGAGTATGGATTTTAAATCGAGCTATAGATTTTTCATAATCGTACATAAAATTATCATCTTTCCCACTTTGATCCATTTACGGTGCCACTCACTTTTGTCACATCGGCAAAACATACCTTGCAAACTTATATATTGTTTTACTTCGCAATTCCGAGTCCCCCTTCATAATTCTATTGTATAATCTTTCCCTTTCATAATTCTAATGCAGGATCGTTTGTTGGCGAGGTTCCTAAATATGCAAAAGGCAATGTATCTGAAGTGGCGGAAGGGGTAGGGTCTGATGTTAAAGGTCGATGGTCGCTTTTACTGATGTATCTCACAAGACTGGAATTTGACCTGAGTTTGTTGTAACTATGCATTCGAGAAAGCAGATAGGTTTGATAAAAACTCTAATGGTCGTGGTGTTCGACAGTTTAAAACAACTATCTTTTGTATTGTATGGTTTCTCATACTTAATCGTATGGTGTCTTTACCATATTTTCATGTATGTCATGAGTGTTTATTAACTCTCATAATAATTTTGCTTTCTTTCTCTTTGTTTTCAGCTTTCTTTGGTGGGTGTAACTCGATTGCCAAGGGCTGAGATGGCAACGAAAAAGGTGGTTCAATAAAAATTAAGGTAATATATTACCTACCCTTTACGCTTTATATGGAGTATATAATAACTGATTAGTGTATTACGTGGAGCCATATGTGAATTAAATTGTGGTAGCTTCGTTATCATAAGCAAAACCAAACACTATCTCTTGCGTTGCATTTAGTTATATATGAATATTTACTACTGCAGCTGTAACAAGCGACCCCAAACACCCCATTAATGATTAAATTACTGCAGCTTATGGCATTTGAAGTTGTAATATTCAGTAATTTAATCATTAATGTAACTTTCATGGCTATCATTGTGATTCAGGTTGTAAATATATATAATCGGGACATCACACATCTTTTGACAAGCTTTCATCCACAACGATGCACCCATTGGGTTTTTTAGATAGGACAAACTCATATTCAATTCCAAAGTGTAATGAGTCAGGGGAGTCAATGTGTTGTAGTGGATATAGATGTAGACCTAAGAGAAATATACTTTTTACTTATGCATTTTATATCTTTCAGCCCATGTCAAAGAACTTTTTACACAGTTCTGCAATGAACTTATGAAATATGAGCTTTTGCCTAAGAGATACCATGTCTGGTATACAAGGAATGCTGAAGTAACAAGAGATGAAACTGATGATGGCATTTCGTTCCCTTTAAGCCATGAAGGCGTTGCACGAAGGTACGCGCTGAAATGTTGACTTTTGTTTATTTATATAGGGACTTTAATTAATTATGTAACACATTGTAGTTTATTAGAGTGTTTTATCAATTAAGTTATATATGACACAAATGTTACATTAATGAAAATTTCCATTAATGATTACGTTACGTAGGAGCTTTATGTCAACAACCAACGACTCGAAACATTCCCTTGCTAATGTGTAGTTAATTTTTGTTTTACTCTTTTACCTTTTAATAACTTACTTGGACTGTGAATCGTAGCACACAAATATATACCATTAATGATTAAGATTTATTATTTCAACTATAAATATTAATGCGTATATTTTCAGATAAATTTTAGTAATGTACTAATTTTGGCCATTCGTGTCACCGAACTTACATTTTAATATTATGGAAGATAAGAGAGAGAGAGAGAGAGAGAGAGAGAGAGAGAGAGAGAGAGATACTCAAGGGAATTATGCTCAGAGAACTCCGCATGGACTTCAAGCACGTGATGCATCGAAGCTATTTAATGAGAAGAGAAGCACATAGAACTTTCTGAAATCACTGAACATGCTAAAAGATTGCTCAAGTTGCAAGGTAAATTTATAGCCCATTTTCACAATTTGAGGGTGTTTTTAAGACGTGCTGAAACGTTTTTATTTTATTTTATTTTTATTTTTATTATTTTTAATTAATAATGTACAATCAACGGCCTCTTTGATCATTGACTTTTCAATATATTTCTTCTTATATTGTATCCCAAGATCTAATAAAATGTTTTCTAAAAATCTACCTTGCACGTCACTGATCCTTTCCACTCATTATATGATCAAGAATGGTGAATGATGTATAGGTTATTAAATCTTATTTGCAATAATGTATGATGTGTAAGCAAGTAGAATGATGTGGATTGATATATGATTAACTGATCAAGGCTATATAATGATGCAGGATCTTGGCAGTTTGTTTGTGCGTATTCAAATATATGATTTTTACTTCACCAAGGTTGGACACCCCATATTGTCATGTTGTAAGTTGATCTTTACTCCTTATGCACATCCTTTAGGTAACACAAACACAAGTGTTGATTACGGAACCACCAATGTGGAAACGATGCTATAGGTAGGAAAGATGAAAGTTATTGAAGAAAATAAGATTGAAATAAATCTCCAGCTAATCTATTGATTAAAGGGTTGTCCTTTTTTGCAGGGAGAAGAAAGCAATGTAAGAAGAAATGATGAAATGAGGAGAAATATAGTGGGCAATAGTTTGTGATGTCAAAGAGAATGTAATTCAATTTGAACTAATATATATTGTTTGCAATCATCTCTTGTGTAGTGAAAAAAAAGAAATATATTATTTAGTAATTGTTATTTACAGAATCATTTGAGAAATTGCTACGACATCCTGGAAATGAAATACTTTTTTCGTTTAATATTATTATTTTTTTAACGTGATCGTATCAAGCTTTTTTACTTCATCTATTACCTTAAACAATATATGCATTGGGGGTTACTTTGAACTATCTTGTTTCAAAGGTTCATTATATCAGCTTCTTGATATATGAATTCGAGCATTTGCATGCACATGGAGCTTATCTATATTTGATGGGCATTGCTTATTAAGGCGTACATATATATCACTTAGAAGGATAATGAACACATGGAATACGTGTTTGTATTAACAGTCGTGTGTAAAATGGCTCTTATTCATCTAAGGAATTTATATGGCTTAATAGGCTTATTTTAAATTGTGACATCATTTTTTACAAGCTTCAACTATCTATTCTATAAGCTGGGGTTGGATATGAGCCTCGGGACAACTATCTATTTTATAAGGTGGGTCAATACTTGGAACAACCATTTTTTTCACACAAACAACTATATATAGCCGTATCGGGTAAAGAGCAAGAAGGGTCTGAAAGTGTTATGGTGTGACAAAGATGGCAACCATTGTAATTACACAACAAACATTGTGTATAAAGAAGTCCTTCATCGACTATAAGTTTCTCTTATTTATATAGCTTTTTAACTTTTAAACAACGTCGGATTTATTTTTATTTTTTTTGGATTATTTACAAATTGCATCTTACGTTAAGTTTTTATCTTTCAACATTATGTCATTTACGGATATTATACTTAAATCATCTTTGCCATATCAAGTTTTTTTAAGTCATTACATATTTTTATGTGTTTATTTTTTAGTTTGTAGTTTTTTTATGTTATTAATATAACGTTAAATAAAAAATAAAATTATAGAGCTAGCCCGGCCATCGGCCGGGTCTTGAAACTAGTATCATATATGATATGACAAGCTTAAAACTACTTATTCAAAGCTGAGATTAATATATCACATATGATATATCATTTGATACAAAAACATTGATATATCACATGTCATATATCATATATGATATCCAAACTACAAATATAATCAGCTACTCATTCAAAGCTTAAAACTACTTATTCAGAGCTTATAACATCTTAATAACATATTCAGAGCTTATACCATCTAAAATAACATAGCTTATTAACACTAACAAACGAATTATAGAAGAAATTAAAATAATCAAAAAACTCACTCTTAATTGCTACGGATTCATCACCGTGTTCATAAGCAACAATCTCCTCAGCATACTTAGCTGAAACATCATCACTAACAACAATCTCTTCAAAAGCAGTAGAAGAATCATTAACAGCGATCTCTTCAGAAGTAGTAGAAACAGAACTTTGAAGCGAATCCATAAAACCTGCATATAATATGAAAAAAATGAGTAAGTTAGCTCATAATTCAGCTTATAGAAACAGATAGCTTATAATTCAGCTTTGAATTAAGCTTAAATAAAAATAAACGATAAAAAATTAGGGTTAGGTGATGTACGAGATGAAGAATGAGATCAATTAATGAATTTAGAAGAAAAAATTAGGGTTTCTATGATGATCGCAATGAAGGAGATGGTTAGGGGAGCTCGTTACAAGAGGTAGTTAGATGAGAGAGAAGAGACAAACACACACTTTGTGTGTGTGAAAAAATACGCATTAAATGAGAGATAAGAGTAAAAAAAAAGTATTTAAATAGTACTAAAATACCCTTGTAGTGTAAATATTAACTCTAATCTAAGCCATTAGATCAAAATGAATGAAAGGTGGGGATTGATCCCTTGGTATGTAAAGAATGTTTAGTCCTCAAATGATCTTTGTTCCTAAACAAATATATCATCAAACATGTTTAGTTAATAAGTTTACATAAAACCAAAACCATTTTATAAAAAAAAAAACTTAAGTAGCTTAGTTACTTACATTTTATAAAATATATGCAAACTTGTAAAAATAACAAGGAAAGACTTGGACTATCCATGACCCAAACCCAAGTCCATAAACAATAACCCATGGAGCTTGATCCATAACACATGACCCATTGCATCACATCATGCATGACACCTAAATGGGTAAAACCTATGATCCATGACCCAAAGTTCATAACCCATAACCCAAAGTCCATAACCCATGACTCAAGATGTCTTTGACATCATACAAGACATCACATAAACCATGGATCATAATCCATAACCCATAACAAGGACTGATGATACCAGATACCCAGATCCCTTTGGGAAGGGATCCGCCGGAACCGGGTGAACAGTGCTCAGTTTTGCCTATAAACAGTGAGTCATTTCTCTCTTACTCCTCGCCCCTTTTAGACATGTATTCTCTATATGTTCTAAACTCTCTAACCTCAGATCTAAGGATCTTTCTATGTAGTCTTTCTTTGTGATTCTCTAGGTTCCTTCTAAAAGGCTAGATCACGACCTCTCAAAGACTTGCAAGCTCGTGACATGAGTTGCTAAGATTCTTCTTTGCCAAGATTATAGAAGTGCATCTTGTTCTTTCTTCATCTCAAAGGGTGTTGTAGATGTGTTGAGTTGTTAGATGTAAAAAAGACGTTGGTTCCTTTAGTTGTATTGTGCTAGAAGTGTTGATCGGGTAGTGGTTCCTCCTTTATAATGGAACTCGGTATCTAGCCTTGTACCGGATAAAGTGTAGGCGGAAAAAGTTTGGCTCTACCTCGTGGAAGAGCTTGGTATTTATCTTTGTACTAGATAAAGTGTAAACGACATTGTGAAGGCCTCTCTGCCAGTGAAAGGATTTAGTCTTGTGTAGTGTTTACGAAACTCTCGAGTTGGGTACTCGGGGAGTGTGTTAGGTCACCATTTTATAAAATAAATCACATAGAAATCTAGAGAGAGAAAGTAATTAGAGAGAGAGTGGAAGGAACTCTTATATAATGAAAATACGACAACTTTGATAACTAGAGAACCAACACCCTCCTTAGAGGGTTACAACTCTATTTATAGTGGAGATCTAGGGCTTCTCATAACTATTACCATATTACACATATAGCCCTTAGACCTTTACATAACATGTAAACTTAGCATAAAACTATTAAAAACATATTAAATCATTAACGTACTAACATAATATTGCAACCTATTACAAAACTCAATGACCGACACTTGATTTAACAAAGTGTATTCCCAACAATCTCCCCCTAAGTGTTGGTCATCAATGGTTGCCCGACGTCGTCATCTTCTAAACTTTGACATATTAGTTGATGTCTTCAAAAATTGTAGCAAAATCTTTCATCGTTCTTTATTCTTTGTTGATATGGTGGTGATTATCTTATGAAGTTGTCTGCCTTGTGTCACTTCTATGTCTGTGGTGGTTGTCCGCCATTCCAACATGCTCATACATCTTTGGACTTTGACTTACACATGCAAGAAGTTCCTTTTCTTTTACTTTGATATTTAGTCTCTTTACTTTGTAGATTCTTCTTTTTAGCGTAGAATCTTTCTTTGAACTTTACGTTGCTTAGATCTTTGGAAGAGCTTTCTTTGACTTCAAGATGTATGCATGAGCATGCTGGAATCTACCATCATGGAGGTGATATGTACCTGCAGGTAAACAGTTAGCAATAATCAACCGGTACTTACAGATAAGGAATTAGAGATCGTCAACAGCATATTGTGAAGACTCCTTCTAATCCTTATCAAGGTCGTTCCCATATCAGATACTCCTGAGGGAGCTTACGAGATCTACTTAGTAGCTCAATGAATGGGTGAGTCACTGGGGATCACTCCACGACTGTAGACAGCTATGTAACCACCGCAAACACTAAGCGTAACCCGTGAGGGGTTACCGAAGTGACCTGCTGTCAGGGCTGTTTGATGTTGACCCTGGCAGGAATTTCCGTTTAATCATTGAGAAATACATTTATAAATTCTCTCATAAACATTCTCGGCAGATTGCTAAGATCTGCGAAGGACTCGATAATCAGGGCCGGTCCTGAGTTTTCGGATGCCCTGGGCGAGCCAAGTGAAATATGCCCCTTATAAATAAACAACACATTTTATTTTAGGGGTTTCGAATTTTAAAGTATTGCTAAGATGTTTTAAATCATGTTCCTTCATTTGCAAATTACCTTCTAGATCTAGCAGTTTTAAGTAACTTAAAACAAAAACAAATTTTATCAAGCTATTTTGAGAAATCAACCATTTTCTATCATAAGAATCCCAATTACGTAACTTACGAACATAATGTTCACAAGAAAAGCGTCCACCAAATTTATCTTTTGGATAATTTATATTAGTTTCTCTAACAACCCTTTTGCTTACAAGTAACTCTTTAATTTTCAAATCTAAACCATCCCAATTTCTTACATAAAAAAATATTGTGATTAAATCAATCAGTATAACTATTTTGAGGAATTTCGTGATTTTCTTTAATAGGAGTTTCATTATCTTCGCTAACATTAACCTCATTAGTTTCAAGATTTTATTGTATATAGGATTTTCATTATCATCATTAATGTTAACTTTATCATTTTCTAAGTTTTCCTTATGTGTAGGATTTTCATTATCTATATTAACGTTAATCTCATCATTATTTCTTCAGTACTATTATTTTTTTCCCGTTCTAACTGCAAACCCTACCATAGAAACATGTTAAGGTTCCTCGAATTCTTGTTGATTTTTCTCGTTTTCTGTTTTGGGCACCTGACGGTTGTGAACGACGCAACATGACAAAATAGAGTGCAACTTATATTATATTCTACTAAAGCAATTAATAAGTATGGAACAATATTACCTGATGAAATTGTTGAAGAGGAGAAAAGATGATCGATTGATTCGTTTAATACCCTAATTGTTTCCAATTGGATACTTAATTCCTGTAATTACAATTCATAAATCGTCAATGTTAAAACATGTAAACTTTTGTGTCTATTCCTTCTAAAGATGTATTTCTTTTAAACCTGTAAACTGCCGTATTAATCATAATTCATAATACATAGGTTTAGTTTTCAAATAATAGTGTAAAATGGGCATTCTATAAAGTTGGGCTGAAATGAACATAGTAGGAATACATGGACTAATGGACTTCTAAACTGATGCCCCCTCTTTTGGGCTGCCCATGGGCCGTCTCCCACATGGCTCATAGCCAAATCCGGGCCTGTCGATAATTTACAGCTGGTGTCCATTGATGTAGAACACCAGTTGTAGAAATACTAAGTGTTCCTAAGAGATATTTGATGTATCTCATGGCTCTAGACTCGATAAGTGCACACTTAGGTTTCCTATGCGGAGACTAGGGAGGGGTCTCCTTCTTCAATATCAACCATCTCTAAGAGATAAGTTGATAGATTACACCGGTTCCCCGTGAGAATGAAGCAAGCTCTTTTAAGAAAACTTGAGTGGTTAAGAATGTTTAGTGCATTGCGTCACTGGGGCCATGACGTCTTTATCTTCAATACGGCGTTGCCTTAGCAACAACCAGTAGCATACGAATTGTACCCGGTGTCTGCCCTAAGGTTAAACATATGGAGGGCTATTTCTTTTCACCCTTTTCTTTACTTTTCTTTTTAATTCTTCAACCCCTTCTTTCTCCTTTCATTATTTTCTCCTTTTTTCATATCATACCTAAGGACTTATAATTCTAACTATTAGTGATGTCCTTGGGTAGATCCCTCTGGCTCTGGCGGATCATAGGACGGTTTTCCCTAACCTTAGTCACTTTATAACTCCATGACTATCCTATAATTGCCATGAAACCATTTTATTGAAAATCTCTCAAAGTGTTTGTGATTATCAAAACATTTTGACTAACACTTCGAGAGTTTTGTGTTTATCATTTGAAGGGCTCCCCCTTCACATGTGCTCATGAGTATTTAATAAATTTGCACATGCGGGAGGAGCAAGAACTTTTTGAATTGATCCACTTTCAGTGAACAAGACCGATTCGAGACACGCTTACATCACTAGTTAGACTAGCTTGAAGTTATTACCCGGCCTGGTCAAGTCCACAGAAAGTTTCTCGAAACGATACATTTCTACTAAGACAAATCCTTTTCGAGACACACTTACGTGGCTAGTTAAAGAGTTCCATTGTCAGTTTTTAGGTGACAACTAGCTCTAGTAACTAACTTGATGTTATTACCCGTCGAGGATAAGTCTTTTCGATTATTAACTTTTATGTTTCGTCAATTTTGAGTCTACCTTGCATGAGATTCGACTTTAAGCAACTTTGAACATTCATATTTTAATCACTTTTACTTTTCTCTCCCTCAAAAATAGCATATAAGATGTTATTTTTGATGAACTTTTGATTAAAATATGCTTTTTGAGTCTTATGGGGAGATTCACCAAGAACTCATCATTTTGAACAAAGAACATTTCAAATACTCCCCCTCAATAAGTGAAATAACTTTTTGAGGCTTTGATTACGAGAGGGGATACTTGCCCTTTTGAGTAGAATTTATGAAAAACTTAGAAAATTTGATTAAGTCTACTCAAAAGTTAGAAGCTTTCGCTCCTTATATTAGGATTGAGGCACTGACGCGCCTCAGGGTCCTTTAATTTCAAAGAACGGGTTGTACACTGCTATATGTGCACAAGCAATTAAGCATGATTTTGATGGAACATTTTGTTTTGGAAATACTCCCCCTCAAAACTCGCATATATTCCGAGGATTTTAAACTTTTTAGAGTTTGGGGGAAGGAGTCTTCTTGAAGCAAAATTCTGAAAGATTTAGAAATTTCAGTTTGAAAAATTCTTGAATAAATTTTGCCTCAAGGTAACTAAAACTTTATACGCTGAAATACTCCCCCTCAAAACTAGCATGTGTTTTGACATTTTTAAACTTTGGAACGAATTGGGGAGTAAAGATTTGAAAAATCTTGAGCATAATTTTGAAAAGTTTTGAAAAACCTTTTGAAAAATTTTGAATAAATTTTGCTCAAGATTAAGAAGTTTTAGATTAGCTTTGCATGAGAACTTCTTCTCGTTTTTAAGGATAAGTGCACGTTTGGTTTTAAAAATTGGTTTAGCAAGGAACTTTCCTTTCTTTGAAACCCGAGTTGTACACTGAAATGTGTGCACAAGTCATAATGTTTAATCTCGGGTTGCAAGCTGAAATACTTACAAGCCATCGTTTTAATACAAAATTTGTTTTCTTTTAGCAAAATACTCCCCCCTCAAATAATGAAGTTTATTCGAGAGATAGTCTTCTTGAGCAGAATATTGAATCGTATTAAAGAAATACCTTTCGAAAATTCATGAGATGATTCTGCTCAAGGTTTTAGAAAACACAATCAAGTATTATACAACAAAGAATGCTTGAATTTCAGATTAGACAACAACCTCGAGACTGAAAATCTTTCTTTACCAAAATTTGAAATCCCGATTAAAAGATGTTGAATTCCAACGAGGATTGAAAAATCTTTGTTTTATTTTGAAATAACACTCGTTGAATCAATGGAAATTTAAAACTTTTTACTTTTGAAAGTTGTTTGAGACCCAGAGTCTCTCTTTCGAGTTTTAGAAGTCTGAAGAAGAAGAAGATTTCCATCTAAAGTTGAACCTCACGGGTTCCTTTTGAAGATTTGTTTTTGTGATGAATGGAAACCCTCCGGTATTTGGGATTTTCAGATCAAAGTCATTCTTTTATTGCAGCCAAAGCATTCAAGATTTTGAAAATTTTAAAGGTTTTGAACGACTTTGCTTTGGTCTTCACACTTGCTTTACCGGTGTAAAACGAGATTGTAGAGTTTGAAAAACTTGTTTCTCGCCATTTTGAATCCTTTTATCAGTTTAGCCTTTAAACACATTTAACCCTTTGTCCACAAAATATGTTTCATAAGAAACATTTTGACAATTGTTGAAGTTTTGACTTTCAATAGGATGACATGTACTTGCACACAGAGAAAAAGCATCAGTCACAAACAAGTATACAGATGAATCAAAAACTCATTCTAAATCTTCCTAAGTGCTCAGAATTCTCAGATTAACACACGAGATCAGAGATTAATTCATTCTTTCACTCGAAATTTTCCAATTATTATCATGGTTTGGAGTTATGATTTGAGACTTTGCACGCATGTTAGCATCATAATGCAAAGAATATTGTACAAACAAACGCCCTAGTAGTAGCAGCAAAGACATCGACATCTTAAACCCTAAATCACATGATTTCAAACCTATTGTTGTTTCTAATCATGCAAACACACCAATCGAGCATTCTTTAGTGTTCTCTAAAGTTATATGAAATAATTAATTACACTAAACACATAAAAAAGAAACGCCACGATCAATAATTACATGAACCCTAGTTTCTGATTATGCATTTTTGACCGTTGAAAATATTTGAAACATTTAGGGAATGATTAGACAACAACAATGAAGAAATTAGAAACTCACAATCGAAAAGAAATCGAGGATAAAAAATCGTTAGTCTGATTCATTGAGGTTTTTTAATTATGTGTGAAACTTCTGAGAACATTTGTGGAAATATTTATTAGAGCCCGGTTTATTTTTTTTCATGCAATGTCCTTTTACCTAAGTTTAAGACTTTTGTGAACTTTACTCATTAAAGGTTAATTACTTTTCCATTTGAAGTCTAAACATAGTTAAATTTGGAATCCTTGCCCAAAAAAATTCTTTTCTCCCTCTCGAATTAGCATTTATTTTGTGAAACATTTTTGCACATTTTTATTTGAAAGATCATAGAACTTTTTGAAAATGAGTTTTTAATCTTAATGATGAAGAAACATTTTATCGTTGAAGAATAATGATTAGGTGTGCAAACTTCATGATTTTGTGAAAAATTTTCTCCCCCTCAAAACATGTTTCATTTTAACAGAGTAAAGCAAAATTTGTTTTAATATAGGAACATAGTTTTGAAGATACGAAGTTTGTACACAAAGAAAGAAGATTATTTTTGTAGCTTTTTATTATTATTTTTTTTTATCTTTTTGATAAAATATTTACTAAAAGAGTTTGATGTTTGACTCTCTTAGGTTTTAAGAAAATTTTACAAATCATCTGGAGTCAAACAAAACATACCAATTTGGTGAACTAAATCAACAAACCTTGATGGAGGTAATGCCTTTGTAAACAAGTCCGCCAATTGGTATTCAGTACTCACAAACTCTATATCAATTATACCCCTTCCCGACATGCTCTTTAGATGAAATGGTAGCGGAGAGCACTTTGTTGGGCTTTGGAATGATGAATGGTGTTGCATGAGATTGCAAAGGCACACTTTGAGTCGCAGTACATTGGGATCTAGTCAAATACATAGCCGTAGTCCGTGAGCTAAGTTCTCATCCAAATGACTTGAGCACAGAAAGCAGACATGGCTACATACTAAGCTTTGATTGATGACAGTGATGTACAATCCTGCTTTATTGACTGTATCCTTTTCCTATCAAACTAGATTTGTTGCTAATCACTGTGCCTTCTGCGTCCATCTTGTATTTCCAAATCCATTTAAGTCCAATGATGTGTCGAAGGGTGATGTTGGTAGAACGTATGCATATTAGACGGATCCAAATTGTGAGAAGACGACTCTATTATATCAGGAACGGTTGGAGTCGGTGCAAATGGATTAAAGAAAGTATTTCCATCATAATCTGCAGGTTGTGGTACTGATTGTTGTTATGGATCTTCAGCTGATTGTATGGAGTTAGAAGCAGTTTATCCTGCTATTGTTGGAGATTCACTTGGAGGACCGTCTTTCTCAACAGTGGTTGTTGTTTGTTGAGGTGTGTCAGGTACTTGAATATTCTCAGGGTGTGCAGCAGAAATTGGTAAGACCTCTTGAGAACGGCTTGCAAATGAATCATCAAATAGTGGAGAAACCATTCCAATTCTTTACGGGTAAGTGACAATGGTTCAGTTGAAGAATCTGGAAAGTTCAGACGGTTGGTTGCGGGTCCTAAGCTGTTGTGCTCAGAAGCCATAACATTAAGCTCGGGTCTGAAACTGATTTGTTCCGAAGCCATTCCTATTGAATCTGTAAAGAAAGAAAGAAGAAACAAAACAGAGAACATGGATCCCGAAGTGTAACTGGGTTCCAGATGTTAGAAGCATAAAGATGTAGTGTCAATTATCTTCTTGACACTCGAACACACAATTCCGAGGGGTTTTCTTCTTGTCTCAGGGGTAGATGTAGTGGAGTTCACATTAGTTTTGGTGCAAATATCTAAACTCTTTCGTAGGAATCCACCTAAGACCAATCGTTTTAAAAATTCTACCCGTGGGTACCCACCTAATGTTAGATCTAGGAGATGTTTTCTTTTTAGATGCAGTGGAATGAAATGTTGGAGCATCACTTCTTTTAGAAAAACTATGTCCTATATTAATCTACTTCTTAGGTTTCTGAATTATAACTTTTGGTTCAACGGGTTTGTTTGTCTTAGTTGATTTGTGCCTTTGCAAGTGAATTTCCTTTTTGAAGATATTTTAAAGCATAGACAACATGATTATTTACGCAACTACTCTTAGATGCTAGCCAATTCCTATTAGTTTGTTGAGTACTCTTAGGTTTTGGTTTGCTACTACTAGCAGTGTTCTGTACTACAGTGGAAGGCATCACACGAGGTTTAGAACCTAGAATTCCATCCTTTTGAAGTAGCACCTTTATTCTAGCCTTTTCTAGATCATAGTTCTTGTACATGTCATATTTGACATAAAACTCTTTACTTTTAATGCTCGTTTTAGACACTGTTTTCGAACTAATCCTAGATGAGCCAGGTATAATCACGTGTTGAGATTTAGCAGACACAGATGCATTTTCCTTAGGAGTGACTGGTTTTGTCAAATTGTTTTTCTCAACAACTTGGGAGGCAAACCGAGATTTTGAAAATTTAGGTCGTTCAGATTTAAATGCAGTTGGTTGTCTCACTACTGATTGTTTTCTAATTGTTTCAGAAGGCGGTTTCCCCAAGATTGATGGTTTTGCAAACTTAGTATCTACACTCTGGCCAGTCAGTCTTCTTAATTTGTTTTGTAATGCAGCATGTGCAAACACCTTTGCTTGAATTTGACCTTTTAAAAGTTCATTTTCTTTAACTAATGTATCCACACGTTTACTTTGTTCATTCAAAAATTGACCGTTGTTGCCCGAATTTAGAGATTCATTTTGCAATTAAAGTTCAAGTGAGATGCAATGTGCCTCTAGTTTTGAAAAATCTTTATGAAACTGGGCAATGGTCCTTTTGAGAAGAATGTTTTCAGACTCAAGAGTTTGGTTTGATGTTTCAGTCATTAGATTATCATGTAAGGACTCAGACTCAGAACGTTTGTCAAGACTTTGTACAAAATCCTGGTCAACCTCTCCTTCATTACTGAAGTTAGGTTGCTCAGATTGTTGTTTCTCATTTGCAGGCATAATATGATTAACAGTAGATTGTACCTCAACCATTTGCTCTTTGTCAAAGTTAGGTTCTGTGTCATAGATGGGTATGACATCTTCCTCATCCATCAATTCTTTGTCAACGTTGGGCTCTGAGTCATAGGAGAGTCTGATCTCTGCACAGTCTGCATCTGTATCATTCCCTAATCTACTGCTGTCATCCTACTCTTCTAATTTTGTCCCATTGCTTTCCAATACAACCAAATTAGCTTCCAATACATCAACTTTATGAATTTGCTCTTCTTGAATCTGCAACTTCCTTTTATTAACCTTTTTGTCATATTCTTGTCTGTGAAGTACTCTTTCAGCAATTGACTTCTCAATAACATCCAGGTGTTGGAGCAAAATATCTTTGAAGGTTTGAGCCTCAATTCGAGTGTATTCTAAAAAATACTTGCTTACATCTTCACAGTCATAATTGATGAACTGTTGAAACTGTTCCTTGAGCACTCTGAAGGCGGCCTTGGATTCATTTTCGTGAAATTCTTCTATTGCAAGTTCCTTTTCAAGTTGATTCACGTTGTTAAACATCGTATTAGTGAAATTATCAACTTTTTCTCCAAAGATGTATTTAAATTCAACTTTGAATCCACCCTCGGAACGAGTTTCAGCTAAGTCTTTGTTTGAGAGAAGCTTAAGGTGTGACTGAAGTAATCTAAAAGATTTCATGCATTTCTCTTTGTTTAATTTCACAAATGGATCTTTAGAATCATCATAATCATACTCTGGGCCTGTATTATTCATGTGAAATTCCTGCATGTTTGCCATTAACATCACATCTGCTGTATCGACTTCCAAATCTACAGTATTTGCTTCCAAATCTTCATATTCATCATCAGATGGAATATCTCCCATGAAACTTTGCAAAACAGCATTGAGATTACCCCTTTCAACTTCCATTTGACTAAGTGTGGCATCGTATTCAACATTATCGTCAAAGAGTGGAGTTGAATCATAATCTTGAGCTTCCACATCTGCAATATTTTCCGTATATGCCAAAAATGCCATGATTGGTTCGATAAGATCTTCTTCGTCACCAATATCTTCCATTGTGTTTAACCATTCAGAACTAGAAGTCATTACGCCATCGCCTTTCTCTGTAGATACTTGTCCAAGCTTCACTAGATTTTGTAGAAGATATTGCATATGAGCATATAGTGTTGTAGGATGGTATTGTGGAATGAAGATTGGCTCAAGTGCATTTGGAGGATTAAAGAATAGACCATTTGGAGTGTAGAATAATGATCCATGGTCAACAGCTTGGGATGATGGAGCGGGGAGAATGGTTTTCAGTGGATTCATGCTTAAACAAGATTCAAGAATTTGCTTTATTCTGATGTGATGAAGTTCTTCTGTATGATGCATAGCTTCAAGATATTTCCACATTTCATAAGCACTGTCTTGAAAGTCCATATTCATGTAAATTGAGTTGGGAAGTGCTAATGTAATGAACCATACAGCCTGTTGGTCAGCATTGTACTGAGCGAGTTTAGTAGCATTCAAATCTTCATTGGTTTGTAGTCTTATAATTCCTGTTGAGTCAACAAGAAGTATCATTTTGTATGGACCATCTCGAATTCATTTAAGTATGAGATCTGATTCAGGACGATCTGTGAGCCATTGTATAAATCTTCATTTCCAATCGGAGTATGTTCCTGGTAGCAACATTGGAGGCCTTGATTCATTGCCAAATAGCAGAACATGACGAATGATGGAGCTGTGACTTTGTTGTTGATGATACTGTTGCTGTGGAGAATATTGGTAAGGAAGGTAGTTGGAAGAAGGTGATTGAGACATTGTACATGACATTTCTCTCCCCCTTGATTGTTGCGATGTAATCGAAATAATCAAACAAAAATGTCACACTCAAGGTCGATATAGTGATTTCGATTTTTCCCTCCAAAAATTGAATTTGAAAATTTTCTCTCTCAAAATTTGAAAATCACTAGGAAATGCAATTCTAATGTCACAGGAAAAATTTGAGTTTAAGAAATTTTGCTCGCCAAATTTCACCGAAAAAATTTGAATTTTGACCTAAAATTTTGAATTTTGGGCCAATTTTTTCCCCCCTTTTTTCTCTCTCTCTCTCTCTCTCTCTCTTTCTTTCTTTCTTTTTTCTTTTTTTTTTTTTTTTATTTTTTTTTAAATAAGAGAGAAAGATAAGAAGGATAAACTTGTTAAGATGAGATGATTAGAGATTATGTTAATATGGATCTTTAAAGAATAAACCAAAGGTTGTTGATGTAGATTAGATGTGTTGACAATTCACGGTTCTTTGATTCTGATTCCCTTACTCGATATTATAGCTTACTCAATAATTGTTCCTTACTCTGTATACTATTGCTAACTCGGTAAAACTTGGAAACTCGGTAAGTAATACTGAAAAAGTGCTTACTCGATGAATCAGCCAAAAGTATCCCTTACTCGGTACAGTTGAACTACTAACTCGGTAAAGAAGCTTAGTCAATACTATATGTTACTCGATAGAAAGTTACTAAGTCGAAATGCTTACTCGATAAAGAGAAACCAACCGAGTATAGTTTTGGCCTAGATATAGAACTTTTCAAGACCTTACTCGATAAACGATAAGGTGAGCTAACTCGCTAAAATTGGCTAACTCGCCAAACGTTACTCGATAATCAGAAAGCTTACTTGATAAAGAACCGTGCTAACTCGATAAATACAACACCTTACTCGGTACTCCGAAATTTTAGCTAATCCTTACTCGATAACAGCCTTTCCTAACTCGATAAGATGAACAATGAACTGATCCACAAATAAGCCTTCAAACCTAGTTTTTTCGACCAAATCTAACCTAAAACAACCTATATTATCCCTTGGCGAATGATACCAATTGTTAGGTCACCATTTTATAATATAAACCACATAGAAATCTAGAGAGAGAAAGTAAGTAGAGAGAGAGAGTGGAAGGAACTCTTATATAATGAAAATAAGACAAACTTTGATAACTAGAGAACCAACACCCTCCTTGGAGGGTTACAACTCTATTTATAGTGGAGATCTAGGGCTTCTCATAACTATTACCATATTACACATATAGCCCTTAGACCTTTACATAACATGTAAACTTAGCATAAAACTATTAAAAACACATTAAATCATTAACGTACTAACATAATATTGCAACCTATTACGAAACTCAATGACCGACACTTGATTTAACAAAGTGTATTCCCAACAGAGTGGAGTAGGGCAAGGAAGGTGTCCTTGTAGCCGAACCATTATCAATACTTGTGTTATGGTCGTGTCTCTCTATCTCTACCTCGTAGTTTAGTTTTATATGCTTTTCTACTATCAATATCCAACATGTCAAAACTAGATTAACATAAATCGATCTAAAAGTTTTAAAACGAAGTTTTAATTGGTAAAACTATTCAACCCTCCTTTTAGTTTTTTACACTAACTATGGTGTTGCAATGTGTAACCAAAAGTAGTGATGAATTATAGCCAATTGCAAAATAAATCAATTACACAATGTCAAACATTCACTTTGAATTATGTAGGCAAGTAAGTATAACCCCTAAATTGGCTAAATGACTACTACCTTAAACTCAAAAATACACAATCCAATCAGAAAGTGACACAATTACACAAACATGTTAACATAGTATTAGATCAAAGCCTCATGATTCATGTTAAAATAAATAAATAAATAAATAAATAAAATAAAAAAATCATAAAAAGAAACATGCAATTTTGTAAACCTTAAAATTAACAAATTGAAAATTTTACCTTTTCACTTTCAGTTGCCTTCTTCAAATATCTTTGATCATGTAAAATATTAACCGAACAATTTTGTATTATGCAGTGCTTGATTGTTGCTTAAATTTCGAAACCCACTAACACACAATGTGTAGAAGTAAAAAATTGTTGCCGCCTTTTTTTTTTTTTTTTTTTTTTTTTTTTTTTTTTTTTTTTTGTCTGTATTGCCGCTTGTTTTTTACATTAAGATGTGGGGGCAAATATAGAATATTGCAAAAACATTCCTCAAGAAAAAATAATTTTCAAAAAAATCTGACAGGTTTGTGGGGGCAGCTGCCCACATTAACTCCCCCCCCCCCCCCCTTGGTACCGCCTCTGGTCTAATGCATAAATAACTTGTACAATAGTACTATATACTTTTCCTCTTCGAATTCCAACCAACAATATTTTTAATCAACTAATCAAATCATTAAATTTATTTGTAGGCATGATTAGTAGGCACACCAATTATTTTTTTTTTCTTTTAATTTTATAATTTTGTTTATAACATAAAACTGTGAAACGAAAAATGCGGAATAAAAAATATAAAGTTAAACAAGTCAAAAGTATTAAACTGTCAAAAAGTACGAAAAAAAAAAACTGGTAAAAAAATATCTTGTACTGTAAATAGGAAGACAAAGGGGTGAAAAATACAAAACATTTATACTTTTAGTAGTAGAAGACTAAGGGTACGTTTGGTTCGCAGAATGTTTTTGAAAAAATTGTAATTTTTGAAAGGAATTATAATTTGAATTAATGTAATTCAACGAATTGGAATATGTTAGAATTGTAATTGATGAAATCTCATTGTGTTTAGTTGACTTGCAACGTAATGTAATTCAGAATTAATAATAATAATAATAATAATAATAATAATAATAATAATAATAATAATAATAATAATAATAATAACGATAATAATAATAATATATTTGTATTATAATAATATTAACTTTAATATAATATAATATAATATAATATAATAATAATAATAATGATAATAATAATAATAATAATAATAATAATAATAATAATAATAATAATAATAATAATAATAATTTTAAATACTGATGCTTTAAATTATAATATGATGAATTATAATGTAATTCAAAACTTTTCATCCAATTTGCTATGTAATATGAATTCCCTCACTTAATGTAATTGAAAAGATTGAATTACACTTACATTGCAAACTAAACAGCCTGCGTAATGTAATTTGAATTACAAGTACATCCATTATGCAAACCAAACACCCTATATAATGTAATCAAATTAGAATTACATCAAATCACGTCTGATTACAACAAACCAAACGAGGCATAAAGATATCAATAACATAACCCAAACAACAAATAGCACCCAATAAAAGCACTTACAGTAGTAACGTGTAACACCCCCAAAATTTGTAATGAAGCAGCGGAAGACTAGCTGGGGTATTACATTTCGGATCATTGTCACAATCATAGAAAACGACTCAAATGAGACGTTTTGGGAAAATTCGTTATCATTTATTCAAGATAAAAGTTAGAGTTTTGCAACAATGGTTCCACAATGTTTAGAAATACATAGAGAAAAGTTTAAGTTAAAACGAATGATAACATAATTGGACGTCGTCCACAGATAAAGGTAGCCTTACCGAATATGCCTCTTAGATACCTGAGATAAAACATGCTAAAAAGGTCAATACAAAGGTTGAGTGAATCCATAGTGTTTAGTTAGTAATAGTTTGAACACAAGTTGATTAGTAGTAAAACAATAGCATCGTAGTGTAATATCTTGCTCTAAGCCTCATGACACGCAAACATTAACATCGGGTGATATCATAAATGATATAAATAGCCCATATCATGAAATGATGTGGGTGATAGTGCCCTCGTCGTAGTAGGAGTTTGCCAACTTCCTATTTATATTAGAATAAAGTGCATTTGGTAACCATTTTAGGCTAACTTCAAATGGGGCGTCAACTGCCAATAGATCTATTCACTAAATTCGCGTTCACTCGCAAATGATTAATGGTTCATGATATGAGGGGCTTTTGGCAAAGGTGTTAACTTAGGCAATAGCAATTAGGGTAGCATACAAAAATACTTGTGTTCAGTTTTATAGCACGTATCTCCCCACGGGATTTGAAAACATAGTAAAAGTTGGACTATGAACTCACCTTAGCAATAGTAGCAGTAATGCAATAGAGTCAAATGGTAGGTGGTAGCTCTGATGCGTGACCTAGATTAGTATGGCATAGTTTAGTTCATAATTCTAGCTTAGGACTCGATAAGTTCATAAATTTTCAAAATGATATTGTTGCTTGTGTGGCATGGATTAAGTTTGAAAATAGTTTTGTAAATATCGGCTCTTGGAAGTGTACACGTACATAAGTAGACAAAGAACGAATAGCGAGGACATATACATATTTGGCTCGACAATGACCGAAAGACGAAATGTACGAAAAGTGGCGATAAGTGAGGTTGGGTTAAGAGATGTTGTTTAAAAGGTATATATATGTATTTGTAAAGAGACAAAGTGTATATAAATTTTGATATAATAGTTTTACTAAAAACATTTGTATTTAAAATTACTTATAAATTATAAGTATAAGAATTTTAGAAAATCGGGCATGACTTAAGTATAAGTTTTTATTATACGTGGTGACTAGATGTCAAAATAATTTCCGTTTAGTGTTTTATAAAATATTGACTAATGATTTAAATAGTTAAGTTTTGAGTATAGTTTGTATAATGGTTTATAGCTTTTTATGTGTTGAGAATATTTAGGTTTTGAACGTACTATGCATTTTAGGAAATCCGTTTATAAGATTCGGTTACAAAGTAGGTTTAATACGTTTGGGGTATGTCGCCAAAACGTAAGCCAAGAGCGATTAGACAAGTGAGTTGTGAATGAGGTGTGATATGGAACAAGTAGTCGTGAGTCGATCAGGATAACGATTCGAGTGAACGTTTGATTGAGGCTAAACCGTCAACTAAAATCAACCACGGATGTGGTCAACACAGTCAGACAGCCTAGAGTCAATGCTCCGCGGAATATAGTGGTTTCCCCGGGTCGTTATGTCCCGACGAGGTGTGAATGGTTATAAAACGGTTTCGTGATCGGGTGAATTTGGATAGAAAGGGGTTTTGAGTTATTTGAACTAAGGAATCTACAATGAAATAGCTTTATACAAGCTATATGAATAAGACGGGAAAGTCAGAAAAACCAGAAACGATTTAAACCTAAAAACGCGTACGTTACGTTTAAATAAAACGTAAACGTACAAAATAAAAAGTAAAAACTGAAATCTAAAAACACCCAGGGGGTGAAAATGACTTTTTTACAAACTTAAAAGTAAAATAAAAAATTTAGAAAAAGAAAATAAATTTTAACACTAATTAATTATTTAATATTAATTAAAAACTATTTAATACTAATTATTAATATTAAAAACACTTAAATATAATTTAATACTAATTAAATACTAAAAAGGTGAAAATAAAATTTCTAAAATTATAAAATAACTAAAAATAAGTTTTAAAATTAAAAATAAGTGTTTTTGTCTTTTTGTGAATTTTATATTAATTAAACATGCATAAGCTGGAAAAAGCACAATTGGACCTCAGAATAAGCTATAAGCCACAAAATAAGCACTTGGCTTATTGAAACTCTACTGAAACTGGGACAGACTTGGGGAGGGTAAACAGATGGGGTCCACTAGGTCCTAGGTCAAATGGTTGGTCAAAACATGGACCCTGGTAGGAGGGGAGTGGAAAGGAACAAGATTGGTGGCCTTGGGCCCACTGAGATGATCAGAAAACCACCACCAAGTGGTGGTGGTGGTGGTGTCTGCGGATGCAGCAGGGGGCAGCTTGCCCTGCAAGTAAGTTTCAGGCCAAGTGGGGCCAAGGTAAAATTCACAAAAATAAAAAGACCATGGAAACTTGTAGATGAGGTGGTAGACAATTAAAAGAAACAAGTCTCAAGTCTTAAGAACAAACACAAAAATCAGCAATAATCTTACAACTTTTGAGAAAAACTGATGAATGCAAATTTGACTTTCTATAAAAACCTAATATTTGACTTTTGTGAGTTTAAATCCTACTTTTACTGATTAAATAAGATGTAATAGACTGAATTGAAACCAAATTATAATAAATTTGCAACTTTAAAGCTAACATGATGATTTGTGAGGCTCAAATCCCTCACAGTTAACTGTGAGGGAACCAAGGGTGTGATCTTGACTTCTTACAAAACAGATACTAATTTTTAAGGTTTGACTAGACTATATTACCCTATAGTGATATGCTCAGACCAAAACAACAACAATATAAGGGCTAGATTGTAACAATTCACATTTTCAGGATAACTTCTATTCCCAGAAAATTCACTATTCACTTTTACTATTCATGTTACTATTCATTTTTACTATTCATTTTTCCCGAAACTTTCCCGAAAGTTGATTTTTATTTGATATTCTCGAGTGATAAATCATTTCCATGGCAAATTAAATGTTTGACATCCGTCAGATCATTTTCGTGAAAGTTATTAAGGAATTACATGGAATTACACGTTTTAGGGTAAAACGTCAATCAGAAATTCTACGCACAACGAAATTCGACCGCGTCAGGTGACCCCACAACAGAAAAATGTTTGACACACTCATGATTTATTTGAGAATTAATCGTGACTGAGAAAAACATGACCAAAGACTTCCCAGCAGGTCACCCAAGCCTGTACTACTCTCGCATGAGCACGCTTAACCGTTTGGGCGATTAACCGTTAGACCACAAAACGCGTTTCTAAGAAGATTTGAGTTTTCAACTTATTAGAAAAAGTCAACATGTTCTTTCCCTCCTCCATTGACCAAAAATCATCCCTTGATGTTATAAGTCATTTCGTGATTTTTAGGCTTACGGTTTGATGTCTAAAAGACATTTAATACCAACCGACACTAGACTGAGCCCAGTCTAGACATTATAAGTTATTTTAAATCATTTTTATCACATTAGAAAAGTAACATTTTACTTTTCTCAATTTTACGCAATATTCAGCGTTTTACGCGAATTACGCGTTTTAGACCCGTGTTTCCAGTTTTTAGCAGGGTTTTAGCACCCGATGGAACCTACCACTCATTTTATATTTTATTATGGAACTTATTGACATGTTTATCAATACTTTCAAATTCCATAATTTTACGACACCCGATTTTACGTTTTGAGGCTTAATCATTTACGATTGGCATTTCCCGGAGTCAAAACTAACCAAGTATCTTGGATAATACCAAGAAAAGTCCACACCCTTGCTCTCCAAGCTTACAAACCGACCTTGGAGGGGGGGAGTCATCCCATGTGGCTTCATCTCATGAAATTACCCCTAGATCATCTCTAAATTACAACTTGGTCACCAAGTTTTGGTAATTTCCTACTAGTTTCCTAACCTCCTCATTTTTGACTATAAATAGCCCCTCTCCCTCCCATTTGTGCCGTGCATCCCCAACCTCCAAAACCTTTCCATCCTTTGCTCATTTCCTTCTAGTTTCATGCAAGATTCAAGTGCTAGTTCAAGGTAGAAACCCTAGATAGGTTATCATTCACCAAAACTCTTCCAATCCCTAATATACTTGGTGTTTTCTCTTGAGTTTAAATCCACTCAATTCACCTCAACCTTCATCATCCATCTTTCAAGATTACAAGAGTAGAAAGATTGCATGAAGAAGTGGGTTGAAGCAAGTCTATCAATGTCCTATCCTTACATGTTAACTTCCTTTCATGTTTGAAAGCCAAAAGTTGTGAGCCAAACCCTAACTTGATTCTTGTTAAATAATCATATTCATGTTATTTACATGTTATTCTTGCTATATTATGTCTTGTAGTTATGTCCATGATGTATAAAAGTGAGCAAAACAAGTTATTGTTATTGATTGTTACAACAAGTTACTAAAACAAGTAAACTAGTGACTTTCTTGGAAAACCACGACCAAAATGGTAAAATTATGATGTTGGATCATTACATATTACAGTAGAGGACTTAACAAGGAAACCATAGCAATTTGAACCACCCAAAACGAGTATACGAGTCAAAAGTTACGCCCATTTGAAATTACCAAAATTTCCGGCAAAACTGCCAAATACCATTCTGATCAAATTTGGGTTTTGAAAGTCCTACTTCTGGTCCGATTCATCAAAAAGTTAAAACACGAAAGTTGTCCGGAACGACGTTTTCGTTCAGGAATAAAGAAGCTCGAGCCCTGAAAACGCTTTTTGATGTGATAAATTCTTCAAAATCTTAACAGCCCATTTTTACACCAAAGTCATTACATATAAGTTATGGTTTATGAAGACCAAAGGGGTCTTATGACCTAGAATCAAGACACAACCATGGCTAGAGCCAAGGTTGAGTCTCAAGACCATGGAACAATGACCAAAGGTCATGGCTAGGCCATGACGAAATGACCATACAAGCTTACCAAGGCAAAAACATGAAACAATGAATTAGGCGATAACATGAACATGCAATTTGGATCTACTTCACTTAAAAGGAAACCATGAGATTTTACCAAGAGAAAATGGTCATTCAAGACTTATGAAACTACCCCTAATAACAATCTTCATGTACAAATAAACTTTCCTAAGTTTATACAAATATCGGACATGTAACTTTCGGATCAAAACTTATATCTATATATTTCATCAACTACTACAATAGTAGGGAGCCTCATGTGAGGAGTTCATTATGTAAGCCGTCGAGATGAGTTGTGGATTTACGAGTTAAAGTGTCCTGGCTCCTCGAACGCTTACTAACATGACTTCTGAATTATGTCGGCCCGAACGGTAGTAAACGATATACAAAACATACATGTTTCATGAATCTTTTCTTTCAAGGACTTACAATATACATCATACCACATCATGGACTAAATGCAAGATATATATATAGGCACTACTTCATATTCTTTACTCCGATCCTAAGTCGCGACATTCTATTATAGGTTGCTTGTAGAAACCTTCGCAATTCGACCATCACATTCACTACTCACTACATAACTTAAGGTGAGTTCGTAGCCCCACTTTCTATTGTTTAACTATTTTACAAATCCATGGGGGGAATACATGCTATTATTTTTCTACTCGAACACGATGCTTTCTACTGTATGCTACCCGACGATGTTTTATTATCACTAAGTAACGATTGCCATGTTCGAAGTCCCTATATCATGAACCATTAGTCACTACCTTTAGTGAGCGCGAATATTGTGAATAGATCTATTGGGATTGACGAATCCCATTTGTGTTGAACAACGACGAGTTCACACAAATGCACTATATTTGAGATTTAGCGGTATAAACGGCAAAAGTACCTTGATAGGGCTTCTATAATGCCAATTTTGTTGGTTCGATGTTAACGCTTTGGTTGTATGAGCTTAGTGAAATAAATAACGATTTTGTTTTCTAAACATTGGTGTGAGTCTATAGCTCACACTACGATTATTGTGTTCAAACGATTTAACTACAAACACTACGATTATTGTGTTCAAACGATTTAACTAAACTCTACGAATTCCACTCAACCTTTGTGTTGACCTCTCAAGCATGTATTTCAGGTTCATGACGATCAAGGATGGAACGGAAGGGCACGGATACTCAAGAGGGCTATAAATTTTATTATCATTCAAAACTCATTTAATTTGTAAATGGAACCATCTGGGACCTCATTTTGTATCTCTGATATTTATACAATTTGAATGATAAATCTTTTAAAACGACTCAATTGGAGTTCGTTTTCTATTATTGTGTCTATTGTGCCGTCAAGTAACACCCAGTTCGAATTCCGCTGCGTCCATGAATTGGGGGTGTTACAGATTGGTACCAGAGCCATGGTTATAGAGAAACGGGTCTAATTGAGACCTAAACTATAACCACACTACAAGCAAAAACATTTTATAGCCTTCCGATCTTCGTGTCTTCCATCCTCCAGACGATTATGGACTTATTAAGCATTTTATGCTACATGAACATATATGTATATTCATATATACACACTAGGCATTTTACACTATACGAACAAATACTAGTATATTTATATATACATTCGAGTTATTTTCAATCATTTTATCTAAACATATCTACACATGCCTATTCTATGGCATTTCGACACAACCACATTCTCCCAACCATGTTCCTACTCCAACATTTTATATCCAAGATATTGTAACGAATTACGATGGTCTTTTCTATTTCCCGAACATTGTATGACACAATGGTCTAATCTACTTCCGAGACATTGTGATTTGTGTAATGGTCTCTCGAATTATTCCACCACCTCATCAATATCATTTCATATGATATCAAAAACCCATCACAATCTATCGATTTCCAAACAAGAAATATGAATTTCTAAAGGACAAACTAATCCATTATCGACAAAAGCTGAACTTTCTCTACATCCATCAAAGTTTTCTTCTGAATAGGTTTAGGCGGGAAAAGTTGTTTTGGCAGCTAGGGGTTTGCTTGGAAATACTTGTGGGCATTGAATGGGTTTTGGATGTATTAGGAGAGTTGGGGGGGACATGGAATGGGATTAGTAGCAGAGGTGAGGGAAAGGTTGAGTGTGGAAGGGAGTAGCAGTTGCAAGTGGAAGGGGTGAAGTGGTCAACGAAGGGTGTTGACCGGAGGGAGTTATAAAACGGGGTAATATTGTTTGTTGTGTGGGCTGGGGGTGTTAGTTTGGGCCTTGGGGAGTGTCTTGGGCCTGGTGGATCAGGTTTGGTGTTATAAGGTGGGTAGTGGATTTGGTTTATGGGTTATAATAACACAAGGGATCCGTTTGGTATATTTGGTAAACACAAGGACCATTTTTGCATTTTCTAAAAATTGTAAGGACTGAAAATGCATTCTTTCCATAGATATCATAAGGACCAAACTTGCCTAGTTTAAATATCCAAAACCATTTTTTGCAATTTTTGTACTTTTCAAAATTCCCGGGGACCATTTTTTTAAAATTCCAAACTATGAGGACCAAATATGTAACTTCCTCAAACTTCACCCCGAGGACTAAAAATGATTTTTGTAACTTCCCCTGGACCCAAAATGATTTTTCATTCAAAATTATCCCACCAGGGACTGAATCTGCCAAAATCTGTAACTCCAGGGACCAAAATTGTAAATTTCCAAAACTTTTGAGATTTTTCACCGACGGACTAAATATGATCACTTATGATTGTAAAAGGACCTTTGGTGATAATTTTCCATATTTTGAATATCCAGGGACTAGTTTTGTCATTTTATGAAAGTTGGGGGACTGAAACTGCCAGTTTTGCAAACTTTGTGCGTTTTTCATTTGTTTTTGCTCATTTTGCATCTAAAACATATAAAACACGATTTTGAAATATTTTTAGAATTTTGATACATTTCTGAGTGTTTTTGTATGTTTTGCAGTTCAGATTAGACCAAAAATGATGAGTGTTTGAGCACTCATCAATCCCCCACACTAAACTATTGCTAGTCCCTAGCAATACTGTTTTGAAAACTTGATTGATTTTAAACTCTTTACCAAAAGCCATCACTTCTGGAGTAGCCAGGTGTTAGAACTGTGGCACACCTGATAACCGTGTGATTTCGAGCAAACCACCAGCTGTCAACGGATTTGATTTGTCTTTACCAGGAGCCGTTTGCTCCTGGACTAGCCAGCTCTTGATGGAATAGTCAACATCTTGGTGAGCTGATTACCAATTATGGATTTTCCACGGCCTTTACCACAAGCCATAATCTTGTGGGCTAGCCAACTCATTTGTTTTTGGGGAGTTGAGGAACCATACAATTTTGGGCAAATTGCAAGCCATAAACGGATTTGAGATGTCTTTACCAAGAGCCGTTTGCTCCTGGACTAGCCAATCCCTTTTGTCGGTTAGACAAGGCGGACTGATTACCATAAAAATTTTGAAGAACCAGTGAAAAATTTTTGAAATTTTTGAAATTTTGGCAAAAACGGGGGTATTATATAGTAAAATGTGATAAAATTCGCTAGAATAGCGAATACCCCCCACACTTAGCATGAATATTGTCCTCAATATTCAAAATCCCGGCTATTATGCCGCCATTTTGAACGTAAAAGGGCAACATTACAAGCTAAGCGTGGAAATACCATTTTGTATTTCACTCTTGTAACCATAGCATGGGGGACTCCCCCACACTTAGGGTGAAAACCCTATAAGCATGCTACTGTTTTTGTTTACCGAGTCGCTAGCTTGACTCGACCCCTAATTCATTTGTCATTGGGGAATGTGGAAGAAGTGATCTCCATCGGACTTTCATTCAAGATGTTTGGACAAACATTTGAAGCACGTAAAAGTTCCACACCGATGAGATATAATACCGGCTCAAGATAATGATACATGAAAATGCCGGGATCAAAGATGGTATCTTCATTCCCGAAGGAGTGAAGAAGAGAATAAGTCACCTTATAGGTGAAGAAAAGGAAGAAAATCATGAGTTGATCTTCTTCCTCAAGAGGAGGCTCAATAGCCTGAGTTTGGATTTCAAAGAGTAAGCTCGTAAACAACCCGGGAGGGTGGGTGGGAATTTGCAAATTCTCATGACTGAGAGCATCTCCCTCGGGCTATCAAACTCCGGAGGAGTCATGATATGATGAGTGAGTTCACCGGAGAACTCCTTATGAAGAGAATTATTCACAAGATGTGAATTTGTGAACTCATGTTCCATTGTGGACTCATCACAATCCTCGTCAAAGATTGGATTGTTAGAAATCATAGCGAATTCAGATTCGAATTCAAATAGAGGATTGGTGAGAGTCGTGTTGAATGTTTCGGGAACCAAGAGATTAATATTCTCTATTGGATTGTCGGGATAAGAAGTGAGTGACGGATCATGATATAGGAGACTTTCAATTTCTCCTAGATCGGCTTGGAAATCGAGGAGACCATTATCACTTTCCAATGAAAGTGGATCGATGTGAGCAAGTTCATCAACGAACTCCTCAAGAAGATGATCAGCATCAGATTGTGGAACTGACGCCTCAACATACTCGATGTCTCCATAAGATGTACAATCATCGCTAAAATCTGAGAAAGTCTCAAATTGATCTTTAGGATACTCAATAGATGAAGGAATATCACACATATCAAGTTCCCTGTGACTCTCTCGGGATTGGGACAAGGATCTCAACACTAGACTTTATTAATTCGTCCGATTCCTTATTAGGAACAGTGCTAAGATGCTCATCCCCCATGTTAAGAGAGTGAGTGTGAACTTCGGGTGTGATAGCAGTTGTTTGAGATGGAATCTCAACTGCTGGGGTATCAACTGATGAACTTGAAGTTTTATAAAATTCAAGGATGTCAAGTGTATCCTCATCATCACTGTCATCAGGAATGAAACGGAACAAAGAGCTAGATTTGGCTGCTTTTTCTCTTGCAATGGATTCCCTCACAGATTTTTCATAGGCATCTTGGGAATTTATTCTAGCAGCCTGCTCTTCAGCAAGAAATTCTTCCATGGATTTTTGATGAGTGTGTCTTTGGGCAAAGTCTTGAACTAAACCCTTAAGCTCATCAACGATTTTCATCATATTTTGCATTTCAGGAAGAAGTGCTTGATTCATATCGTACTGTGGAGGTTGGTCGTAATAAGGTGTGTCAAAATTGTCACAAGGATATGGATTACCCGTTTGACAATCTGAGCTGAAATGTGGACCTCCACAGTAATCACAACAGTAAAACTGTTGAGGCTGTGAGTCGTATGTGCTAGAGTCATAATTGTTATCGGGAAACTGCTCATAGACAAGTGTGTTTCCCGATTGACAATCAGAACTGTAGTGTGAACCACCACAGTACTCACAACAGTAAATCTGCTGAGACTGATGGTGTGGTAACTGATGGAATGAATCAGTCGTGTCATGGTAGGAATAAGGATTCTGGTTATAGACAGACCCGTTTCCTGACTCTACCATGCCACAGCTGGGGCAATTGCCACCATTATAAGGATTACCACACCAATGGTAAACCAGAAAGTGTGGATGAGACATAGAAAGAATCAAATGTGTATAGAGGGTGAGGAAATGAGAATCAAAAGGGTAGGAGGGTGAAGAAGGATATTTTTGGGTTTTTGGAAAGACATTTTGTACAAATAGAAAAGAAAATGTTTTTGTGTTTTTTTGTGTTCGTTGAAAACTTGATTTTAAAAAGTTTTCGGGAACGGTTTTGTTTTGATAATGGGAAAATATGAACAAAGGATGGATAAATGTACAATGGAATGAATTCCAAAGACACTAATCAGAAAAACCGTTTAGAATAGCGCGTACACCTCCCCGGCAGCGGTGCCAAAATTTGATTGAGGCTAAACCGTCAACTAAAATCAACCACGGATGTGGTCAACACAGTCAGACAGCCTAGAGTCAATGCTCCGCGGAATATAGTGGTTTCCCCGGGTCGTTATGTCCCGACGAGGTGTGAATGGTTATAAAACAGTTTCGTGATCGGGTGAATTTGGACAGAAAGGGGTTTTGAGTTATTTGAACTAAGGAATCTACAATGAAATAGCTTTATACAAGCTATATGAATAAGACGGGAAAGTCAGAAAAACCAGAAACGATTTAAACCTAAAAACGCGTACGTTACGTTTAAATAAAACGTAAACGTACAAAATAAAAAGTAAAAACTGAAATCTGAAAACACCCAGGGGGTGAAAATGACTTTTTTACAAACTTAAAAGTAAAATAAAAAATTTAGAAAAAGAAAATAAATTTTAACACTAATTAATTATTTAATATTAATTAAAAACTATTTAATACTAATTATTAATATTAAAAACACTTAAATATAATTTAATACTAATTAAATACTAAAAAGGTGAAAATAAAATTTCTAAAATTATAAAATAACTAAAAATAAGTTTTAAAATTAAAAATAAGTGTTTTTGTCTTTTTGTGAATTTTATATTAATTAATTACTAATTAAACATTAATTATCTAATTAAACTATTTTAAATTATAAAAAAAATACTAAATGAACAGTAAAAATTACAAGAAAATTTCTAAAATTATTTTACATTATATAAAAGCTAGGAAAAATATAAAAACAAGGTTTTACTTAATAAAAACTAATTATGCTATTTTAAACTTAATATTAATTAATAATTAATAAAACTAAGATTAATTCTAATAAACACTAAATGATGAAATAAAAATCTGAGAAAATTACTATAAATACTTTAATATATGAGTAATTTAAGAAAAATATAAAATAGCTAAGTACTTAATTAAAATTTAAAAATGAAAATTAAAATTAAATTACATTAAATAGAAACTATCACTTAATATTAAATTGATTTTTCTTGATTTTTATTTTAGAAACTTATTTTACAACTAAAAACAACAAACTTTTACAAAAACAACTTTTATGAAAATCAAAAATAAGCACTTGAGGTGCTTATTTGGTCAACAGTTGACTTTTGTTGACCAAGGGGCAAAATAAGCTAAAATCAGCTTAGGTGGGGCCCACTCTGGTTGAATCTGGTTTAAATGAGTTAATGAAACATGCATAAGCTGGAAAAAGCACAATTGGACCTCAGAATAAGCTATAAGCCACAAAATAAGCACTTGGCTTAGTGAAACTCTACTGAAACTGGGACAGACTTGGGGAGGGTAAACAGATGGGGTCCACTAGGTCCTAGGTCAAATGGTTGGTCAAAACATGGACCCTGGTAGGAGGGGAGTGGAAAGGAACAAGATTGGTGGCCTTGGGCCCACTGAGATGATCAGAAAACCACCACCAAGTGGTGGTGGTGGTGGTGTCTGCTGATGCAGCAGGGGGCAGCTTGCCCTGCAAGTAAGTTTCAGGCCAAGTGGGGCCAAGGTAAAATTCACAAAAATAAAAAGACCATGGAAACTTGTAGATGAGGTGGTAGACAATTAAAAGAAACAAGTCTCAAGTCTTAAGAACAAACACAAAAATCAGCAATAATCTTACAACTTTTGAGAAAAACTGATGAATGAAATTTGACTTTCTATAAAAACCTAAGATTTGACTTTTGTGAGTTTAAATCCTACTTTTACCGATTAAATAAGATGTAATAGACTGAATTGAAACCAAATTATAATAAATTTGCAACTTTAAAGCTAACATGATGATTTGTGAGGCTCAAATCCCTCACAGTTAACTGTGAGGGAACCAAGGGTGTGATCTTGACTTCTTACAAAACAGATACTAATTTTTAAGGTTTGACTAGACTATATTACCCTATAGTGATATGCTCAGACCAAAACAACAACAATATAAGGGCTAGATTACTGGCAAATTGCTTAACCCAAACACCCCTAATCCTATGACAGATTTTGTATTATTGAAGGAAATGGTGAATTAATGCAATCTCACTTATGCTAAGCTATTTTATAAGCTACTAAAACAATTTGAGAACTATATTGACCAAGGATTGAACACAATAACAAGCATAAACTAAAAATGACTTATTACAACTGAGACATGAACAAAAGAAGTAATTTAAGAAGCAAACCTCGCTTTAATAGCACAAAGCTCATCAGAGCTTATCACCAGGCTCAAATGCAACAGAAAGCAAGCCCAAATACCTTGCTACTTCCCTTATTCACAATGTCACCCAAGATTTTGACTTTTGTTGACTTGTGGAAACTTTTTGCTAAATCAGTGATTGTTGAATACTAACCCCCACTAATAACTATGTTAAGCATTATTAAGCTTAAGTAAACCAGAATCAACTTATTAAAGCTAATGAAAACTACTTGAGCAACATTGATATTTCACTCCAATGTATAAAAATGAACTAGCACTAAACTCTAACAAGGAACTGAATACTTTTATTAAAAGGATAAATTAAGTACTGAGACAGAGATTACAAAGCTTAATTAAAAAAGTTTACAATAATTTAAACTACATTTTTGACCTAAATTATACTAAATAAAAAAATAAAACTAACTACTGCATTCTTCTATTCTTTCTTTTCTTTTTATAAGTCCCAGAGGTACTCCTTGACTTTCCCACATGAATCACAGCCCTTGGATGGCTTTGTGTTGATCCTGGCCTTTGAATAGGTTTAGGCGGGAAAAGTTGTTTTGGCAGCTAGGGGTTTGCTTGGAAATACTTGTGGGCATTGAATGGGTTTTGGATGTATTAGGAGAGTTGGGGGGACATGGAATGGGATTAGTAGCAGAGGTGAGGGAAAGGTTGAGTGTGGAAGGGAGTAGCAGTTACAAGTGGAAGGGGTGAAGTGGTCAACGAAGGGTGTTGACCGGAGGGAGTTATAAAACGGGGTAATATTGTTTGTTGTATGGGCTGGGGGTGTTAGTTTGGGCCTTGGGGAGTGTCTTGGGCCTGGTGGATCAGGTTTGGTGTTATAAGGTGGGTAGTGGATTTGGTTTATGGGTTATAATAACACAAGGGATCCGTTTGGTATATTTGGTAAACACATGGACCATTTTCGGATTTTCTAAAAATTGTAAGGACTGAAAATACATTCTTTCCATAGATATCATAAGGACCAAACTTGCCTAGTTTAAATATCCAAAACCATTTTTTGCAATTTTTGTACTTTTCAAAATTCCCGGGGACCATTTTTGTAAAATTCCAAACTATGAGGACCAAATATGTAACTTCCTCAAACTTCACCCCGAGGACTAAAAATGATTTTTGTAACTTCCCCAGGACCCAAAATGATTTTTCATTCAAAATTATCCCACCAGGGACTGAATCTGCCAAAATCTGTAACTCCAGGGACCAAAATTGTAAATTTCCAAAACTTTTGAGATTTTTCACCGAAGGACTAAATATGATCACTTATGATTGTAAAAGGACCTTTGGTGATAATTTTCCATATTTTGAATATCCAGCGACTAGTTTTGTCATTTTATGAAAGTTGGGGGACTGAAACTGCCAGTTTTGCAAACTTTGTGCGTTTTTCATTTGTTTTTGCTCATTTTGCATCTAAAACATATAAAACACGATTTTGAAATATTTTTAGAATTTTGATGCATTTCTGAGTGTTTTTGTATGTTTTGCAGTTCAGATTAGACCAAAAATGATGAGTGTTTGAGCACTCATCAACGTTATACTATTTTATTTCTTACCACATTGTAAATTTGATATAAAAAAAGATTTTTATACGTATCTAATATTATTCAAACGCACCTAAACAATTTTTGTTGGTGGGCTTTATACTAAAAATCAATCCAAGGTACAACTGTTGGGGTTTGGGCTTGGCCCAGGCGTGATCTAACTTCAACACCAGAGCTAATGAGCACCATTTTGACATTCATTTGACGTGAGGAAGACAGCTATGACACAAGGGTAAAAAGCTCGACTTGAACTTTCTAGTTAGCAAGGTGATTGGCTCCAAACAGTCAACCTAAATTGACCAAGGAATGGTCAACCAAGTCAAACAGCCTAGAGTCAATCTCCGTGGAAGTATAGGGTTTCCCCGGGTCGTTATGTCCCGACGAGGTGTGGATTGTATTCAAACGGGTTTGTGATCGGGTGAATTTGGACAGAAAGGGGTTTGTGATTGATTAAACTAAGGAATTTTGAAAGAAAATAACTTAAATAAGTTATATCAACAAACTGTAAAATCAGAAAAACCAGAAACGTTTTAAGCCTAAAAACATGTATGTTCAATTTAAATTTACGTGAACGTACGAAATAAAAAGTGAAAACTGAAATCTGAAAACCCTCAGGGGGTGAAAATGACTTTTTTACAAACCTAAGGACGAATGAAAATTTTTAGAAAGAAAATAAATTTTTACACTAATTAATTATTTAATATTAATTAAATACTATTTAATACTAATTATTAATATTTAAATAACTTAAATATAATATTATATTATTTTAACACTAGAAAAATAAAAATTAAATTTCTAAAATTATAAAATAACTAAAAACTAATTTCAAACTTAAAAATATATCCTTTTTTTCTTTTTGTGATTTTTATATTAATTAATTACTAATTATATTAATTAAACTATTTAAACTATTTTTAAATTACTAATAATACTAAAAGTGACTAGAAAATTATAGAAAAGTTTATAAATCTAATTAACCATCTCAGGAATCCTAAAAAATTATAAAAAGTTTCTAAAAATTAAATTTAGACTATTTTACTAATTATTATATTGAATATTAATTAATTACTAATTAAACTAATTAAATTATGAAAACTAGAAAATGAACAATAGAAATTCTAGAAAAATTCCTAATATTATTTTATAACCTATAAAAGCTAGGAAAAATAGAAAAACTAGGTATTACTGATGAGTGCTCAAACACTCATTATTTTTAGTCAAATCTGAACTGCAAAACATACAAAAACACTCAGAAATACATCAAAATACTAAAAATATTTCAAAATTGTGTTTTATATGTTTTAAATGCAAAATGAGTAAAAACAAATGAAAAACGTACAAAGTTTGCAAAATTGGCAGTTTCAGTCCCCCAACTTTCACAAAATGTCAAAACTAGTCCTTGGTCATTCAAAATATGGAAAATTATCACCAAAGGTCCGTTTGAAATCATAAATTGTCATATTTAGTCCTTTGGTGAAAAATCTCAAAAGTTTTGGAAATTTACAATTTTGGTCCCTGGAGTTTCAAACTTTGGCAGGATTGGTCCCTGGTGGGATATTTTTGAAAGAAAAATCATTTTGGGTCCTTGGGAAGTCATAAAAGTCATTTTTTAGTCCTTGGTGTGAAGTTTGGAGAAAAATACATTTTGGTCCCTCAAGTTTCAATAATTTGCAATTTTAGTCCTTGAAGGACCAAAAGTGGAAAATTATATTTTTAAACCTTGGACTATTGAAAGTTGGCATGTTTTACCCTTATAACAGGTTTGGCAGTTTGGCAAATGCAGCCCTTGCATTTTCAGAATTTACAAATATGGTCCTTGTAAAATGAATAAACCAAATGGATCCTTAATATTACAACAAAACCCAAACACAAACAAAACCCAATCCACCACAACACCTAGCCCACTACCACTCCCCAAGCCCAATTACCCTTCCCAGCCCAAAACAAACCCCCGTTTTTAATATAACCCTGGTCGTTTGACCAGGTCAAACCCACACCCCAAACACTGTACACCCGTCCCTAACCTCCATTAACACCCCTAATTATCAGGATACTTTGCTCCCCCTCTCCCCCATTTTCCTCACCAAACCAATTACTACACCCAACCAAACCCCCTCCTCATTTATTATACCGCACCAAACTCCCCAACTGCCCAATCCCATTTTTCCCGCCAAATCCTATTTGAACGGTGGAGATCAAAAGAAGCAATCCTACGGCTACAAATGAAGTGGGAAAGAGAAAACATACCTTCGGGGTCTATAAAAGTCAAAGAAAGAGAAGCATGAAGGGTATTAGAGTAGCTAAGTAGTGTAATTGTAGTTCAATTTAGTCGTTTAGTAATTTTTATCATTTCTCTTGTATTTTAAAGCTTTCCAGTACTCTTTTAAGTTAAATCAGTGTATTGTACAACTTTTCAAGCAATTAATTTAAGTATTTTCATTCGTATCCAGTTTGTGGCAATTTTACTCAAAAATCTCATTTTAATTTAAAGTTGTTTGCTTGTGTTGTTATGGACTGAGATAGCTCACATAAGCTCCCAGGAAGCTTGATAAAGCTTTTAGTAACCATAAAATTTAGTGTAGTTTCAAAAATCCAAAAATACCAAAAATACATAAATAAATAGTGGTAAATTCAAAAATTATTGCGGAAGAAGATTGAAGCAGAAGACATGGTGGAATTTGGATTTCTATGGGTTTAGAAGCCTTAGTGGAGGCTTTAGGAATGGTTTTTAGTCTCTGGTTACTTGATTCTCAGTTTGATCCAATTGTAAGCTAAGTTCCACTTTTTAGCATTATACTGTAGAACAGCTTGTTATTGCTTGTATCTTTGCTTTTTGTGCTTATTTAGTATAACTAAGTAATATTATTGTTTAAAATCAATAACTTGTTTTGTGAAATCCATAGTTGCTCTTACCTCTTGTTTCACTGAAAAATTAGCATTATATTAATATGTAAGTTGTTGTTATTAATATTGGTACTTCTGAGTTTCATTTAGCATACTATCTCATTACAAGTCCTTTTGAATAATTTTCATGGTTTAAATCAGTACTTTACCTTGAAAAATTCATTTCAAATCTTTTTAAGGAATGTTTGGAACAGGGAAATTCATTGGGTTCTATTATGTTTGTGTTGTTTTTCAGTGTTCAACCAAGTCCCATTAGGTCCTAATAGGTTATATCTAGTATAATATACACAGGTCTTTTGTGAAAAAAGTCAAATACATTTTTGATCCATTTATCTGTCAACTGTGTGGGGTTTTGAACCCACAAACCCTAAATTTAGCTTTATAGTTGCTAATCTAGCCTAAACTAGTCTTATGTTAGCATATTACAACCATTTCAGTCACTAGGAATCATTAGAATTTCATATAAGTCAAAGTTCTAAGTTTCATCAAAAAGTCAAAGTTGTTCTTTAAGATTTTTCCAAAACTAGCAAGATTTTTGTAGAATTTTGTGTTGGCTTTCAAGCTTTGAAACTTGTTCATACTTATAGCCCACCAGCTCATCTTTGCAATCTCACCTCTCTTTGATTTTTGCAATTTTTTTTACTGGGACCCACATCCCCTCAAAGACACCTGCAGGGCAAGGTGATGCCCTGCTACACAGTCCATCTGTCTCAGACCCCAATTTCCATGCCTTCCCCTGGCCTACATAGTGGGCCCCACAATGAGCTTATTGGCTTTTTGAGAAGCCAATAAGCTCATCTTCAGGTTCCAAAGCTTATTTTGAGTTTTGAACTCCATTTCATAGGGCTGCACTTCCCCTTAACCTTGTCCCATTCCTGATGGACTGCTTAGTTTTTGGATTAGCTTAATCAGCTTATTTGGCTTATTCAGAGCTTGTGCTTGTTCCTTCAACCTTATTTTGGTCCCATTCACTGATTTACAGCTTATTTCACCCTTGTGGGCCCCACCTAGGTGCTTACATCAGTTTTTCCCTTAACAGTTGACCAAAGTCAACTATCACACCAATAAGCTTGTACTTTGCTTATTTTTAAGTTCCAAAAAATTTGTTTTTACAAAAGTTGTGTGTTTTTGGTTTTAAAATAGTTTTCAAAAAGAAAAATCCAGAAAAAATAATTTAATTTTAAGTGATAGTTTCTATTTAATGTAATTTAAATTTTCATTTTCATTTTTAAATTTTTGTTAAGCACTTAGCTTTTTTATATTTTTATTAATTACCTTTTATATTAAAGTAATTTTTGAAAATTTCTCAGATTTTTATTTTATCATTTAGTATTAATTAGAATTAATATTAGTTTTATCAATAATTAATTAATAATTAAATTTTAAATAGAATAATTAGTTTTTATAAAGCAAACCCTAGTTTTTGTATTTTTCCTAGCTTTTATATAATATAATATAATTTTAGGAATTTTCTTATAATTTTTACTGTTCATTTGCTATTTTTTATAATTTAAAACATTTTAATTAGGTAATTAATATTTAATTAGTAATTAATTAATATAAAAATCACAAAAAGACAAAAATACTTATTTTTAATTTTAAAATTAGTTTTTAGTTATTTTATAATTTTAGAAATTTTATTTTCATTTTTCTAGTATTAAATTAATATTATATTGTATTTAAGTATTTTAAATATTAATAATTAGTATTAATAAGTAATTAATTAATAATAAATAATTAAATAGTGTAAAAATTTATTTTCTTTTTCTAAAAATTTTCTTTTATCCTTAGGTTTGTAAAAAAGTCATTTTCACCCCCTGTGGGTTTTCAGAATTCAGTTCACTTTTTATTTCGTGCGTTCACGTAAATTTAAATTGAACGTACGTGTTTTTAGGTTTAAATCGTTTCTGGTTTTTCTAAACTTCCAGTCTTGTTCATATATTTTATTTAAGCTATTTCTTTGTAGATTCCTTAGTTTAATCACTCTCAAAGCTTTTCCTGTCCTAATTCACCCGATCACAAACCCGTTTGTTAACCATCACACCTCGTCGGGACATAACGACCCGGGGAAACACTGTATTCCGCGGAGCATTGACTCTAAGGAGTTTGACTATATTGACCACATCCGTGGTTGACTTTAGTTGACTGCTTTTGCCTCAATTAATTACTTTATAAAAACTAATTATGCTATTTAATACTTAATTATTAATTAATTATTAATAAAACTAATATTAAATCTAATAATTACCAAATGATAATATAAAAATCTGAAAAAATTACTGAAATTACTTTAAGATAAAAGGAAATTAAGACAAATATAAAAATGCCAAGTACTTAATAAAAATCTAAAAAGGAAAATTAAAAAATTAAATTACATTAAATAGAAACTATCACTTATAATTAAATTGGTTTTTCTGGATTTTCTTTAGAAAACTATTTTAACACTAAAAACAAACAACTTTTACAAAAACAACTTTTTTCTATCTTAAAAATAAGCCAAATAGACACAATAAGCTTGGACAGTTGACGTTTGTTGACTTTTGCAAGAAATGAGCCTCTGTGGGGTCCACAAGGTTGGATTCTGGTTCAAATAAGTTTGTTGGACATGTTTGAGCTCGAATTTAACAAATAAGCTCACAGGATAAGCCCATAAGCCAGATTAGCACTTTGTTTTCTTACTTGAACACAAAAAAAATGGGACAGAAAGTAGGGGTGATTCCAGGTGGGGTCCACAGGGATTGAGCTCAAAATCTTGCTCAATCTTGGAAGGTGGCTAGGAGGGGGGTTGAAAGAACCCAAATGGAGCCTGTGGGACCCACTGAGGTGATCAGGAAGAACCTCTAAAGTAGGGGTGTTGGGACTGAGATACTGCAGCAGGGGATGTTCTTCCCCTGCAGGTGTGTTTGAGTGTAGGTGGGGCCCACTAGAAAAATGGAAAAAATAAGGTGAAGGTAGGATTCTATAGTTCAGCTGGGGGACAATAATTTCTGAAAAGCTCAAATCTTAAAACCTACCACAAAAATCAAAACAATTCCTGGAAGAATTGAGATTCTGCCTAGGGTACAATATTGACTTTTTATTATATGAACCTAAGTTGACTTTAGTGAATTTCTAATGGTCCTAAATTACAAACTCTGATGTTATAACCCAAAATGAAACTAAATTCACCAAGCCTAACTAATTTCATGATTGTTTAGAGGATTTGGAGTCACAAAATCTTGACAGTGAAACAGTTATTGAGGCTAAGAGATGATTTTGACTTTCTGAGGAAAAAAACATGAACTAAATGTTATAACTAACATCTATAAGCCTAGTGTGACTTAAGTAAACTGAGTTCAACAAGGAACAATGGCTAGAACACATGGAACAAACCTATTCCAAACACCCCTTACAAAAGACTAAACTTGAGATTTCAAAGTAGGTTACTGATTCAAGACAAATTACTGGTTTGTGAGGTTATAATATGATGACAAAATATTGTTAAAGCATAAAAGCACACATACTAACAACAATTAACCATAAACCATAACCATGCTATTTTTACAGTTAAAATAAAAAATTTATGTTATATTGAGTTTACTGCACCACTGATCAAACAACAACATCCAACTAACTTGAATATGATAATAAGACTCAAAGATAACAGGTAAGCACAATAATGAGCTAAGTATAGTGAAATGCCAAAAAATGAAAACTGAGCTTACAAGTCACTTCAATCTCAGAACTTGTGACCAAGGTCCTTAGAACCAAAACACTCCCTAATGACCTTCCACAAGGTCTCTATCCCATAACTATGCTTACACTACGTCTGCTTCTCTTCTTCCTACTCTTCTTGAATTTTACTTTATTTTGGAATTTTTATGTATTTTTAACTTTTCGCAAAAGAGACTTCCTAAATGCTTACTGAGATTAACAAAGCTTATACATAAGCTTATTGAGTCCAAATTACTCAGTTTAAACACATTCAAATGGTTTTTATTTACTAAAATGAGAATTTCAAAGATATAATGCAATTTCTGGATTTTACCCAAAGAAGCTTTAAATTGAGATTAAGGAAAGTCTGAATTACATTAGTAAAGCTGAGTACAATATGAAAATACAACTGGAAAATGAGTTTATACTACATACGATTTTCTATTTTACACTACAACTATTGCTACCCAAATAATTCTTCCATTCTTCATTTTTTTTTTCACTTATATAGGCCCTGTAGAATCTTCTGACTTTCCCACACCTCTGTGAGCCCTTGGATGGCTTTAAATCAACCCCAGCCGTTTGATTAGCTTTTGGCGGGAAAAAGGAGCAGGGCAATTTTAGTGGGTTTGGTAAAGTAGCTGGGTGTAATAAATGAGGAGGGGGGAGGTTGGTTTGGGTATTAATTGAGGTTGGTGGATTTGGTGAGAAATGGTGGAGAGGAGGGGACATGGAGCAGGTTTCATGGAGGGAAGGGGGATGGTGAACAGTGGAGAGGGTGGAGGTTTGACCTGGGGATAATATATTAAACGGGGTGGTTTGTTGGGCCAGGGTAAGGAGTTGGGCTGGGGTTTATTTGTGGATCAGGTTGTGGTTTTGGGTGTTTAATAATCAAGGGTCCATTTGGTTAGATAGTAATACACAACGACCATAGATGTAATTATCCGGAAGTGAGGGACTGAAATTGTAAATCCTCCAAAGTAGCCACAAGGATAAAAATTGCCATCTTTCATTTACCCAAGGTCCAAAAAAATATAATTTTACAACATTTAAAACCCCAGGGACCAAATCTGCCAAGTTGCCAAACTTGAGGGACCAAAATTGACATTTCTTCAAACTTCACACCAAAGTGACTTTTGTGACTTTCCAGGGACCTTTTATGATATTTTTCAATGTTATGAATAACCAGGGACTAGTTTTGATATTTTATGAAAGTTGGGGGACTGAAACTGTCAATTTTGTAAACTTTGTATGTTTTTCATCTGTTTTTTCTCATTTTGCATCTAAAACATATAAAACACAATTCCTGGAATATTTTCAGTATTTTGATGCCTTTTTGAGTGTTTTTAAATGTTTTGCAGCTCAGATTTGACCAAAAATGATGAGTGTTTGAGCACTCATCACAAGGCCTAAAGCCTTTAACGAGGGCTGGTGTTAGGACGAGTGACAAACACCCTCGAGGTGTTTTGATGGGACTGATACGACGTCCAAACGTACCCAGTTGGGTGCAACTTGGTGACCCGAAAACAACACAACGCGATACTCATTGGATTCAATCCGTCCCCCAAGACAAAATCAACACTCACAACTTAACGTGAATGCTAGACTCACACTTTGTGAGACTGCTATACACCAAAGCGAATGGTAATCAAACTATAAGTTTCTATTAGAACTTATTCCTTCCTTGGACTTGTTTTGACACCAAGTAACAATGACCCTACGTGGATTCATGACAACCAAAACAAAGATCAAACCAGCCCTATGTGGGCTTGTCGACAACCAATTCAAGGGTAATCCAACTCCTTGTCGATCCATAAATAAATCAAACAAACGCACCCCTTTGATAACTGATTTAGCACACCAAAAAAAATAAGCAGACTCAAGATCAATCCGAGATAAACAAATTCAACATACCCCTAATGTCAAACGAGACACGACCAAGCCTTACGTAACAAAGTCCTTCATGAGTTTATAATATTGATTACACAACACAATACGTCTACCCAACACCCCTTGGTGTTGAGTTTAAACTGATTCGACAACACACCCCTTTCGAGGGGAAGGTGTTTCACAGCCAAGTTCGAGGACAATGGGTAAGTCAAGTAGTTAACGAGGCGATACACGGGTTTAGCATTACTAGGCACAATTGAGCTAAAGATACCAAATCAGTCGGGTCATCCAAACCGACCTCAAAACGACACGAGTTTAACATCAATAAGTAAGATTCGAAGCTAAGCCAAACATACATATCTCGAATATTTGAGCCGATACTTAATCCAGTTTTTAGTTTAGTTTCAGGTTAGCCACACAAACATTATAACATCAAGACTTAACATCACAAGCTAAATCGATTCGCAACAGTAAAACCAACGAGACAATACAATTAAAAAAAAATAATTAGTACCAAAGAAAGCAGTCACATATTCGATTGAACAAGTACAAGAAACAAGAAACAAAACTCTTACAATAAGTAAACTTGATCTGACAGAAAAGCAGATGATGAAACAAAGGACTTGAAGCCGATTCCACCACAAGCAAATCCACACACCCTTCGAAATTCCTCAGCCACTTATCTCTCAATATCAAACTAATATTTTGATGTGAAGCTTTTGGATGTGTGGAAAACCCTTGTGAGTCGATCGGTTTAAATAGTACAACTACGAGAGTGGTTTGATCCCACCTTTTCTTTAGGTTAGTTGATCTTGTAGCCAAAAAGGGGAAGAGTTTATCACCGCCTAGTCACCCTTCGGGGCTTGCGTTTGACTTCGAGAATTGGACAAAGGGGCGGTCCCGTGAGTGATAGATACCATTACTTGAATCCTTGTTGCCATCAGATCAGGCCAAGCTTGAATTTATTAGTTGATAGGGATGCTAGGTTGCAGAGGATCGGATTTATAAGAGAGAAGAAAGAGATAAGGCATGAAAATGGGAGGGTGAGTGATACGAGGGTAGAAAGGGGGTTGTTTATCTCCTTTTTTATTTCATCCGTTTTTTTTTTCTTTTTTTTAAAAGTAATACTTTTGTTTGTGTAATTATTTGCAAAAGTAATTAAGTGTAGTTAAAATAAAAGGTGAGGTATGAGGGTGTTTCTTTTGACTCTGTAAAGCTCGGGGTGAATTAAATGAACCGCGGGTTTAGATGAGTCCCGATATTTGATTATTAAGTTTATGCCATACAATCGCGGTTTCGGTACGCGTGTGTTTTAATAATGAAGGGGGTCGTGAGTTCTTCATATGTTCAATTGGCACTATTAGTCGTTGCATTATAGTTTAAATGGAAACAGGAGTAAAATGTCAGAGTGATTGAGAACTATTGCATATAACATTCATAATAAATTTTTCGGTCATACAGGAAATTAATAACTTGGAAAATTAAGGGTACTTACAGTACCTACCCCTAATTCTGAATTCCGTCCCGGAATTCTTAATTCGTAGTAGTCATTGGGGTTGTCTCGGTGAATAGGTGTGGATATTTAGCACGAATTCGGTCTTCACGTTCCCATATGTACTCGGGTCCTCTATTATAGTTCCATCGAACCTTGACGATAGGAATGCGGCTTTGTTTTAGTTGTTTCACATCTCGGTCCATGATTTCTACTGGTTCCTCTATAAAGTTGAGTTTCTCGTCAAGTCGAAGTCCTTTGAATGGGATGACAAGAGTTTCATCCGATAAACATTTCCTCAGATTGGATACATGAAAGGTATTGTGCACCCTACTGAGCTCCTCAGGGAGTTCAAGTTTGTATGCAACTGGACCAACCCTGTCCAGTATCTTGAATGGTCCCACGTATCCAGGATTTAACTTTCCTCGTTTCCCAAATCTGATCATTCCTTTCCAAGGGGACACCTTCAATAAAACCCTATCCCCAACTTGAAACTCCATAGGCTTTCGCCTTACATCGGCATAGCTCTTTTGCCGGTCACGGGCAGCCTGCAAGCGCTGTCTGATTTGTACTATCTTTTCGGTGGTTTCATGGATGAGTTCAGGTCCTGAGAGTTGAACATCTCCAACTTCTGCCCAACAAACCGGTGATCGGCACTTTCGTCCACAAAGTGCTTCAAATGGCGCTGCCTTGATGCTAGCATGGTAGCTGTTGTTGTAGGAGAACTCCGCTAATGGTAAGTGCTTATCCCATCCTTTCCCGAAATCGATTACACATGCTCGTAGCATGTCTTCCAAGGTCTGGATGGTTCTCTCACTTTTCCCATCAGTCTGCGGATGATACGCGGTGCTCATATCTAACCGAGTACCCAAAGCTTTCTGCAATGACTGCCAAAAGTGTGACGTGAAACGGCTATCTCAATCTGAGATGATGGAAATTGGCACTCCATGCCGCGAGACTATCTCCTTCACATATAACCATGCAAGGATGTCCATATCATCAGTCTCTTTGATTGGCAAGAAGTGTGCAGATTTAGTAAGACGATCCACAATGACCCATATGGTGTCAAATCCACCCGATGTCTTAGGTAGTTTTGTGATGAAGTCCATTGTAATCGTCTCCCATTTCCACATTGGAAGTTCGGGTTGTATCAATATGCCAGATGGTTTTTGATGCTCAGCTTTTACCCTTGAACATGTTAAACATTTCCCTACATATTCGGCGATGTCGGCTTTCATGTTTGGCCACCAATAAAGTTTCTTGAGGTCCTGGTACATCTTGTCAAAACCAGGGTGAATGGAGTATTTGGACTTGTGAGATTCATGCATGATGAGGTCAAGAATCCCTCCATAGAGTGGAATCCAGCTTCGGTCCTTGAAGCACAATCTCCCGTCTGATTTCTTCACGAAACTATTTTCACTTTCTGGCATACCATAGATCTTCCCTTTTGGCCTGTTTTCTTCTTTGAGGGCTTCGGTCTGAGCCTCAAGGATTTTTGATGGTAACGGTGACCTAATTGTCATTCCCAAAGATTGGACTCTAAGGGGTCTAATTCGCTCCTTTCGACTTAAGGCATCTGCTACAACGTTTGCCTTTCTGGGGTGATAGTGAATCTCACAATCGTAGTCACTAAGTAACTCCAACCATCGGCGTTGTCTCATGTTCTATTCCTTCTGATCTAGAATAGGTTGGAGACTCTTGTGATCTGTAAACACCGTGCACTTGGTGCCATACAAATAATGTCTCCACATTTTAAGAGCAAATACTACCGCTCCTAATTCAAGATCATGGGTGGTGTAGTTCTTCTTGTGTATTTTGAGCTGTCGGGAAGCATATGCGATCACTTTACTCTTTTGCATCAACACGGCGCCTAAGCCCTGGTACGATGCATCGCAATATACCACGAAGTCTTCACTTCCTTCAGGTAGTGCTAAGATAGGAGCTTCGCAGAGCTTCCGTTTCAAAAGTTGGAATGACGATTCTTGTTTTTCTCACCAGTCAAACTTCTTCTTCTTTTGTGTTAATTCTGTCAAAGGTTTAGTGATCTTAGAGAAACCCTCGATAAACCTTCGATAGTATCCAGCAAGACCTAAAAATTGACGTATTTCTGTGGGGTTTGTAGGAGACGCCCAACTCTTAATAGCTTCGATTTTTGCGGGGTCCACGTGAATACCTTTCTTGTCAATCACATGCCCGAGAAATTGTACCTTCTCAATCCAGAAATCACACTTAGAGAATTTGGCATATAATTTCTCTTTCTTGAGCAGTTCCAGGATAGTATTCAGGTGTTCCGCGTGTTCTTCCATGTTGCGGGAGTAGATGAGGATATCGTCAATGAATACAATCACGAACTTGTCCAAGTAAGGTTTGCACACTCGGTTCATTAAGTCCATAAACATAGCTGGTGCGTTAGTTAGACCGAATGGCATCACTTGGAATTCATAGTGGCCGTATCGTGTCCTGAAAGCTGTCTTGGGAATATCTTCTTCCCTAACTCTCAGTTGATGATACCCCGACCTTACATCAATTTTTGAGTAGACACTTGATCCTTGCAGTTGATCAAACAGGTCATCGATTCGAGGTAATGGATATCAATTTTTCACTGTAAGTTTGTTCAACTCACGGTAGTCAATGCACATCCGAAATGACCCGTCCTTCTTCTTTACGAACAACACCGGAGCTCCCCAAGGTGAAGAACTTGGACGAATGAACCCTTTATCTGACAATTCCTGCAATTGCTCAGATAATTCCTTCATTTCGGATGGCGCCAATCTATATGGTGCTCGTGCTACGGGTGCTGCCCCCGGCACTAATTCAATCTGTAACTCCACCTGACGGACCGGTGGGAGACCAAGTAACTCCTCGAGAAATACTTCAGGAAAGTTTTTAACGACTGGAACGTCTTCAAGTTGCTTCTCCTCCGACTTCTTTTCTGTCACTTGTGCCAAAAAGGCGTGACATCCTTTATCGATATACCTCATAGTCTTGACGTATGATATAATGCTGAGCTGAGTCTTACTTCGTTCACCACGAACAATTAGGGTTTCACCTTGAAAAGGGATGTGAACGACTTTCTCATCATAGATGATTCTAGCCTGGTTCTTGGATAGCCAATCCATGCGGATGACAACATCGAAGCTACCAAGCGTAATAGGCATGAGGTCTATGCCGAAAGGTTGGTCAAGTAAGAGTAAGGTACAACCTCGGATTATGGTGTTAGTGCTTACAAGTTTTCCATCGGCTAGTTCGATTTCGTAAGTGGTGTCTAGTCTAGTTGGGGTGATGTTAAGTTTAGATGCAAATGAAGTAGACACAAAACTTTTGTCGGCTCCAGAATCAAATAAAATTTTAGCAAGATGGTTGTTAAGGGGAAACGTACCCGTGACTACATCGGAGTCTTGCTGATCATTTCCTTCTCCCAGCACATAAACCCGTCCCCAAGCATGGTTGTTCTGGTTGGTAGTCTGGTTTGGGCATCGATTCTTGTAATGCCCTTTTTCACTACATCCATGACAAACCACAGTCACCGGTTGTAAGTTGGCACCTGTAGCCTTGCAGTCCTGAGTCTTATGGCCGGTTTTCTGGAATTTCCCACACTTAGCAAAACAAGGCCCATTGTGATGCAGCTTGCATCGGTTACACAGAGGATCGGGTCCAGCATAGCCCCCAGTTCTAGCGGGTGTGGCAATGTAAGCCCTGGCGGCTTCCTGTCGGCGGTTCTGTCGGTTGTGATGGTGGTTTCGGTTCTATTGGTAATTCTGATTGTTGTTGTGATTGTAGTTGCGGTTGTTGTTGTGGTGGTTATTGTTATTGTGAGAGTTGTTATTATTGCTCCTTCGATCATCAAATTTTCGCTTGTGGTCATTGTTCCCTTGAGCCTGGTTGCGTTTGATCTCCCGTTCCAACAACCTCTGAGCAATCTCGATAGCCTCTTCCAGTGTATGAGGTTTGGATGCAGTGACATTCCCCTCGACACTCTTAGGTAACCCTTCAACGTACTTCTCTAGCGTTTTCTCAAGGTCTGGCACCCTTGCTGGGCAAAGCAAAGCAAGTTCCTGGAACCTTCGATCATAAGTCCTGAGATCATTTCCCTTCACCACTAGACGTTCAAACTCATCTTCCAGTTTCCTGATCTCAGTACGTGGGCAATATTTCTACAACATTCTTTGTTTGAAATCAGCCCAAATGAGTCGATAGGCTTCCTCTATGCCCATATTCTGAGCAGTAGAGTTCCACCAAGATAGAGCATCTTCCAGTAGCAAAAGAGACCTTGTTGTCATCAGAACATCCGCTCTTGGTGAACACGGTCTCAGAACGCTCAAACCATCGAGCAAGTTCAGTTACTCCTTCAGTGCCCTTAAAGTGGGTTGGCTTGCAAGCTATAAAGTCTTTGTAAGTGCATTTGCGAGCCACAGCAGTCTCACCTTCCCCAATTGGCCTGTTGATACTACTAGAGCGTGCCATAGCCGCTGCTTGTTCCTCTAGTGCTGCAGCAACGCTGTCAGCGACCAACTTTCGGATTGCAGTTGGGGTCATGGTAGGTGTGGGGGTTGTTGTTGCTGCTGTCTTTTTACGAGGAACCATTCTTTTATAAACAACACAAATGCACAATTTAGAATTTGACCAATCATAGTCAAACGAGATGTCATAACCAAACCAATAATAGCCGAGATTATCACATAATGTAACACAATCACACTATGAACACATACATCAAGCATAAGTCATATCATTAATAAATAATCATCACGACATGTAATCTAGGGGTGAACATCGGTCCAGGACCGGACCAGAGCGGACCGACAAGACTGAGGACCGAATTAGTCAAAAAACCAAGACCGAGGACCGGACCGAATGTGGTCGGTCTGGTCCGGTCCGGTCCGGTCTCGGTCAGTCCATCGGTCGGTCCGGTCCAACTAGGCCAAATAATCGGTTTTTGGTCCTGTCCGGACCGGACCGGACCGAGGACTAAATTAGCCAAAAAGCCAAGACCGGGGACCGGACCGAATGTGGTCGGTCCGGTCCGGTCTAGTCCGGTCTCGGTCGGTCCGGTCCATTCGGGTCATTTGCTCAGCCCTAATGTAATCATAACACCAATGACATTTATAATGAATCGTAAAATAGTGGTGCACAAGAGTATCATAACATAAGATCAAACATCCATAACATCATAAACCAACATCATTACAATACAATCATAACCAACAACAACGTTTTAATAACTTGTCTGCTTGTTTACAAAACAAACTAATACAACATTATTAATGCCGCTTAGGGGAAGTTAGGATGTCTTTGCTGCAATGATATGTCATAGACCTATGAAGTCCCAGATGCGCCTCCTGACCTCTGCTCCAACTCTCGGACGATCCTAATCAACTCAAGCATCTCCAAGTCTCTGGCTCACTCCCTGGCGTGAACCTCTCCAAGTGAAACCCTGGGGGCATGGATGGTATCACTAGCTGCTGCTAACTCTCGTGTCCGGTGCTCGAGCCTCTGCTGGGTCATCACAACAATCTCCCTCAGCTCCTATATCTCATAACCGGGAGCATCAAGTCTGTGGCCGAACTCGGCAACAGTATCCATAGTCTCCTCAATCTCGGTACCCATCATCTCAAAGACCTGCTCTAAAGCCACTCTATGAACCACGAGGTTGGTAACCTCCTCCTCCATGTTCTCGACTCGTTCGAGAGAAATCTCCTCAACAGCACTTACAATCTCATCAATGCGGTCCTCGTACCTGAGCATCCTGGCAATCAACAGTGGAATAGTATGATGCATAGGCTCCCCAGTCTCTGGAAGCACAGCTGTGGAGCTCTCACCAGGATCAGAAACTCGTGGGGATCCCTCCACGAATCTCCAATGACGGATGGCCTCCAACAAAAATGACCCTCTACTAGCATCCACTCTCCTCCGTACTCTATGATGGGCTGCAGCCTCAGTATCCGCCTGAACATATGGATCAGAAGATGAAGGACTCAAGGATTGCTCTCTCTTTTGAGAGGGCAGCGGAACACTCTGAGCTTGGATGGGTGAAGAGGTGGGAGATGATATGGGGATAGTGGTGGTCTAGGTGTAGAACACGGTGGGTGATGATATAGGGGATGGTGAAATCTCATGTGTAGGTTATGGTAGCATGCAGGGGTGGGGCTGTAGTACTGGTAGTGATGACTCAGGAGGAATGTGTGGTGATGGAGGTGTGGAAACTGGTGATAGTGGTGGTGGAGGTGTAGAAACTGGTGGTACCAATGGTGCTGAAGGAACACGTACTCGTTTCCTAGCAGTGTGCTTCATGACAAGACCCCCATGAAACCGTCGGTAACACTGGCCAAATGGCTCCGACTCATAGGGCTGGAGGACCCTAACTCGCCTACGCTTAGCGGGTGGAACTGACGAATCAGAGGAGTCTGAGTCGGATGACTCGTCATCAGCATCAGACCCTGAGTGGTGGCTAGAGGGTGGGGTAGGACAATCATCGGCAGCTAGGAACTGCTATGATTGGAGGTACTGGTCGTAAGTCATAGGCCCAATGAGAGGGCGGAAAAGTGGTCCATCAGCAAATGAGTCAGTGAGTGTCGGAGCGACCTCACCCTCCTCAAAGGGTTCGATTTCTCCAGAGGTGTTCCCGGATGGGACAGCAGAAGGAATGATAGGTGAAATAGGTAAGGTGTCATCAGATAACATGGTAGTGGGGGTGGGAGGTAATGCTGGTAGAGCGTCATCACTGTCGGACAATATGATGATGATCGGGGGTGTCATGGTACTGCAATAACCCAAAATAATAAATATATAAATCATTTAATTCGAAATATCTACTAGTCATGATGTCTAAAAGTTATGCATCATCTGCCAAGCAAATCTCAATGCATGATGTTCGATAAAGTGTTGGCACGAAGGGCATAGGGTAGTAAGGTATAAATAGTTCGTTTTGAAAATGCGGTTATAGTCTAGTGTTTTGTAAAAATCACTTGGTTCTCCATAACCATGGCTCTGATGCCAATCTGTAATACCCCCAAAATTTGTAGTGAAGTAGCGGAAGACTAGCTGGGGTATTTCATTTCGGATCATTGTCACAATCATAGAAAACGACTCAAAGGAGACGTTTTGGGAAAATTCGTTATCATTCATTCAAGATAAAAGTTAGAGTTTTGCAACAATGGTTCCACAATGTTTAGAAATACATAGAGAAAAGTTTAAGTTAAAACGAATGATAACATAATTAGACGTCGTCCAAAGATAAAGGTAGCCCTAGCCCACTCCGTGCCCAATATACCTCTTAGATACCTGAGATAAAACATGCTAAAAAGGTCAACACAAAGGTTGAGTGAATCCATAGTGTTTAGTTAGTAATAGTTTGAACACAAGTTGATTAGTAGTAAAACAATAGCATCGTAGTGTAATATCTTGCTCTAAGCCTCATGACACACAAACCTTAACATCGGGTGATATCATAAATGATATAAATAGCCCACATCATGAAATGATGTGGGTGATAGTGCCCTCGTCGTAGTAGGAGTTTGCCAACTTCCTATTTATATTCGAATAAAGTGCATTTGGTAACCATTTCAGGCTAACTTCAAATGGGGCGTCAACTGCCAATAGATCTATTCACTAAATTCGCGTTCACTCGCAAGTGATTAATGGTTCATGATATGAGGGGCTTTTGGCAAAGGTGCTAACTTAGGCAATAGCAATCAGGGTAGCATACAAAAATACTTGTGTTTAGTTTTATTGCACGTATCTCCCCACGGGATTTGAAAACATAGTAAAAGTTGGACTATGAACTCACCTTAGCAATAGTAGCAGTAATGCAATAGAGTCAAATGGTAGGTGGTAGCTCCGATGCGTGGCCCAGATTAGTATGGCATAGTTTAGTTCATAATTCTAGCTTAGGACTCGATAAGTTCATAAATTTTCAAAACGATATTGTTGCTTGTGTGGCATGGATTAAGTTTGAAAATAGTTTTGTAAATATCGGCTCTTGGAAGTGTACACGTACATAAGTAGACAAAGAACGAATAGGAGGACATATACAAATTTGGCTCGACAATGACCGAAAGACGAAATGTACGAAAAGTGGCGATAAGTGAGGTTAGGTTAAGAGACGTTGTTTAAAAGGTATATATATGTATTTGTAAAGAGACAAAGTGTATATAAATTTTGATATAATAGTTTTACTAAAAACATTTGTATTTAAAATTACTTATAAATTATAAGTATAAGAATTTTAGAAAATCGGGCATGACTTAAGTATAAGTTTTTATTATACGTGGTGACTAGATGTCAAAATAATTTCCGTTTAGTGTTTTATAAAATATTGACTAATGATTTAAATAGTTAAGTTTTGATTATAGTTTGTATAACGGTTTATAGCTTTTTATGTGTTGAGAATATTCAGGTTTTGAACGTACTATGCATTTTAGGAAATCCGTTTATAAGATTCGGTTACAAAGTAGGTTTAATACGTTTGGGGTATGTCGCCAAAAAGTAAGCCGAGAGCGATTAGACAAGTGAGTCGTGAATGAGGTGTGATATGGAACAAGTAGTCGTGAGTCAATTAGGATAACGATTCCAGTGAACGTTAAACTATTTTATTTGTATTGTAAATTTGATATAAAAATAGATTTTTATACGTATCTAATATTATTCAAACGCACCTAAACAATTTTTGTTGGTGGGCTTTGTACTAAAAATCAGTCCAAGGTACAACTGTTTGGGGTTGGGCTTGGCCCAGGCGTGATCTAACTTCAACACCAGAGCTAATGAGCACCATTTTGACATTCATTTGACGTGAGGAAGATAGCCATGACACAAGGGTAAAAAGCTCGACTCAAACTTTCTAGTTAGCAAGGCCTAAAGCCTTTAACAAGGGCTGGTGTTAGGACGAGTGACAAACACCCTCGAGGTGTTTTGATAGGACTGATACGACGTCCAAACGTACCCAAGTGGGTGCAACTTGGTGACCCAAAAACAACGCAACGCGATACTCATTGGATTCAATCCGTCCCCCAAGACAAAATCAACACTCACAACTTAACGCGAATGCTAGACTCACACTTTGTGAGACTGCTTAGAACTTATTCCTTTGTTGGACTTGTTTTGACACCAAGTAACAACGACCATACGTGGATTCTTGACAACCAAAACAAAGATCAAACCAGCCCTATGTGGGTACGTCCACCCAACACAAGACGTCTACCCAACACCCCTTGTTGTTGAGTTTAAACTGATTCGACAACACACCCCTTTCGAGGGGAAGGTGTTTTACAGCCAAGTTTGAGGACAATGGGTAAGTCAAGTAGTTAACGAGGCGATACACGGTTTAGCATTACTAGGCACAATTGAGCTAAAGATACCAAATCAGTCGGGTCATCCAAACCGACCTCAAAACGACACAAGTTTAACATCAATAAGTAGGATTCGAGGCTAAGCCAAACATACATATCTTGAATATTTGAGCCGATACTTAATCTAGTTTTTAGTTTAGTTTCAGGTTAGCCACACAAACATTATAACATCATGACTTAACATCACAAGCTAAATCGATTCGCAACTGTAAAACCAACGAGACAATATAATTAAAAAAAAAAAAAACTAATTAGTTCCAAAGAAAGCAGGCACAGATTCGATTGAACAAGTACAAGAAATAAGAAACAAAACTCTTACAACAAGTAAAGTTGATCCGACAGAAAAGCAGATGATGAAACAAAGGACTTGAACCCGATTCCGCTACAAGAAAATCCACACACCCTTCGAAATTCCTCAGCCACTTATCTCTCAATATCAAACTAATATTTTGATGTGAAGCTTTTGGATGTGTGGAAAACCCTTGTGAGTCGATCGGTTTAAATAGTACAACTACGAGAGTGGTTTGATCCCACCTTTTCTTTAGGTTAGTTGATCTTGTAGCCAAAAAGGGGAAGAGTTTATCACCGCCTAGTCACCCTTCGGGGCTTGCGTTTGACTTCGAGAATTGGACAAAGGGGCAGTCCCGTGAGTGATAGAGACCATTACTAGAATCCTTGTTGCCATCAGATCAGGCCAAGCTTGAATTTATTAGTTGATAGGGATGCTAGGTTGCAGAGGATCGGATTTGGAAGAGATAATAAAGAGATGAGGCGTGAAAATGGGAGGGTGAGTGATACGAGGGTAGAAAGGGGGCTGTTTATCTCCTTTTTTATTTCATCCATTTTTTTTTTCTTCTTCTTTTTTTAAAGTAATACTTTTGTTTAATAAAAGGTGAGGTATAAGGGTGTTTCTTTTGACTCTGTAAAGATTGGGGTGAATTAACTTAACCACGGGTTTAGATGAGTCCCGATATTTGATTATTAAGTTTATGCCATACAATCGCGGTGTCGGTACGCGTGTGTTTTAATAATGAAGGGGGTCGTGAGTTCGTCATATGTTCAATTGGCACTATTAGTCATTGCATTATAGTTTAAATGGAAACAGGAGCAAAATGTGAGAGTGATTGAGAACTATTGCATATAACATTCATAATAATTTTTTCAGTCATACAGGAAATTAATAACTTGGAAAATTGCGGGTTCTTACATAACGCAACAATGGCGTTTAACGTGCGTTAAAGTGGAGTTAACCGATGGAGCATGCTGCGTTAAATAGGCGTTAACGCCTTGGGTGAGGGACTTAACCCGGCGTTAAAGGCAAGATCGAGTAAAAAAAATAACTTTAGCCCCTCAACGGGTACTTTTTCAACCGTTGGTTTAAAAAAATTCAATTCCACCCCCTCCACTTTAATACCAAACGGCTATTTTTCAAAATAATTAAAAAAAAAAAAAAAAAATCATATACCCACCATAATAAATACCCACTAAACACATAATTTTTTTTCACACATCTACTACTAATTGTCAACTCTTTATACTTACTCTATAAGAAAAAAAAAAAAAAAAAAAAAAAAAAAAAAAAAAAAAAAAAAAAACCTTCTTCATTCACAATGAACCCAAATGAAAATGCCGAATCATCTCGGACTTGGTCAGACATAGATGACGAAGAAGATATAGAGTCTATGATTGCTGCGTACGAGTATCAGCAACGCTTAGAACAAGAAGAAGCTCATCCTCAGCCTCAGGTGCCTCGTACCCACATATTTCGTGAACGCGATCTTGCTGAAGAACGTTTGCTAAACGACTATTTTGTTAAGGGTTGTAAGTATACGCCCCGTAATTTTCGTAGAAGGTTTCGCATGCGCCAAAAGCTATTTCTAAAAATAGTCAAAGGTATCTTATGAATCCGATTTTATTCCAGATCACTTTCAATACTTTAAGTCAGGGCTTGATTGTACTGGTCGAGGGAGTATTAGTGCTATTATGAAGTGTACATCTGCCATACGGCAACGCACCCGATGCATTTGACGAGTATTTGCAAATGGGTTCGAGTACTATGCGTTTATGTCTTGATAATTTTAACATGTGTGTTATAGATTTGTTTATGCCTGAGTTTTTAAGAAAACCAACATGGGCGGACATTCAAAGTATTTACCTAAAGCATGAACGGGAACATGGTTTTCTGGGAATGCTTGGTAGCATTGATTGTATGCATTGGGCGTGGAAAAATTGTCCGGTTGCTTGGTAGGGGCAATTTGTTAGGGGTGATAAAAGATACCCAACGTTAATGCTTGAAGCTGTTACTTCACAAGATTTGTGGATTTGGCATGCATTTTTTGGTATGGCAGGGGCAAATAATGATATTAATGTTTTGGATAACTCTAATTTGTTCGACGACTTGCTAAAAGACGAATCCCCAAAGGGCACCCTTTATTGTAAATGGAAGAAGATATGAACATGGGTATTACTTGGCTGACGGAATTTACCCACAGTGGGCAAGTTTCGTCAAATCCTTCTCAGCAACGATTGACGAGAAACATAGTTATTTCAAAAGGAAGCAAGAAAGTGCACGGAAGGATATCGAACGTGCTTTTGGTGTGCTCCAAGGACGGTGGGGTATACTACAACAACCGGCACGTGCTTATGAAATTGTCAAGATACGACGAATCATGTATACATGCATTATTTTGCATAACATGATATTGAAAGATCAAAAGTTTGTGCTCCGTGACTATAACAAATTGTTTATGGATCCGGTATCAAATTTGAGGCAACAAATATGGGTCGACAGATGTGATACCCAGCAACGCAAGTCAAGGGAATTGCGCGACTCAGAAATGCATTCGCAGCTCCAACGCGACCTTATGGAGCATGTTTGGCAGAAACGTCTTCAACACCAACAACAACATGAAGAAGAATATTTCGAAGACGAAGACGATGAATAATTAGTTGTAATTCGTTTGGTTTAATTTTATATGTTTTGTTTTTTTTAATTGTTGTTATTGTTATTTTATATTTTTTTATATTTCGTATTGTAATATTTAAGTTTTAATGTTATGTGGTTTATTAAATGAATTGTTAGTTTTAGTTTAGGGGTTGAATTTGAAAATAGTTGAGTTAAAGTTGAGTTATGAATGAGGGTGTTTTTTTATGAGTTAAGGTGAAAGTGTTAAAGCTGATGTGACGCTGACGTTGCACTGAGTTAAGATTTAACCTAGATGATTGTTGTAAGTGCTCCAAGTAACTATGTCCTTTTCGTATCAACTTTACTAAGCCGCTAGAAACATATAACACATCAATTAAATTAAAACTATATCAAACCATAAATTAAAACACATGTTTATTTTTACAATATAAAAATGCGATTACTTTTTTCTTTTCTTTTGGATTTTTAGTATATTTATTTTTTTATTATTATTATTTTTTTCTTTTCTTTTTTAATCTTGTGTGGCATTGGCCTTCTCTTTATGAGGTATTGAGGTAGTATGGAGTATGTATTGTTTCATTTTAGTATTTAAATCGTTAAAGAAGGTAAATTAGTTGAATAAAATGAGGAATTAAAACGGAAATTATGGAAATATAATCAAGGATCTTTGACTGTCAACCATGGCTATCTGGTCCAAGCTGTAAAGTATATGTCCATGTGGAATTGTGGATTGCCTGTACGATGCCATTAAATCAAGACGTACCATAAGCAACAAGTGCAATATACCCGTGCATACGCGTCACACTTTTAACTTTATAAATATTTTCACAAAATAACGCTTTCAACAATTACAAACCAAATAATATTAACTGAACAAAACGTTGGAAAAAACAGAGACTAACATAAGTATGCCGCATGTATCCAAAGTTTGATAAAAGATTTTATATGTTGTGAAACCAGTCAACTTGTACTCTTTACATATATGGTCATTTTTCAAATAAATAATAATTAAACATGTTAGATATACAATATACAACATGCAAGTATGAGAAGAAATTATCACAATAACCTTATAAAGGCTTAAACATGAAGTTATAACGTTGTGTTGTGATTTTTTGGTCCCGTTATATATCATCGATTTCTACGTGTCAACTTTTTAATGCAAATAAAAGATATATCAAACACGAGCTTATAATAAAGCATGGTAAAACATGTAACATGAAAACATACAGGCTCACAAAACCTGTATCTATTGTTGTATGCAATCAGAACCGAAAGTTATGCGTTATGTAATGAGTTCTAGTACAATATATGCAATAACAATATTTTAACATGATCAAACATAATAAAACAACATCTAACAAAGAATTTATACCAACAATACATTTTTCATTATATTTCTATTTTGTTGTTTCCTTTCTCCCCAAACCTTGCTGTGAGCGTAAACCATCGAAACACGCCTTGAGCTTAATGTTGGCCTATCTGCACCAATATATTTGACGGTCAAGCAAGGATCAATGATTCAGTAGTCTCAGATGTACGGTAGATGTGCATGTGGATTGCCTCGCGTGGTATTAATCTTTTATTCACTGGTACTAAATCTCTTCGTGCCATAATCAATCTAATAATAATGTACCTTTCAATCTCAACCATGGTTGTCAGGATCCCGATCCTGATCGTAGGATCTTACGATTTTACGATACTGCAAAGCAAAAATGATCCGGATCTTACATAGGATCTTTGAAAACTTAAGATCTTATAGGATCCCGATCTTGACCATAGGATCTTAAGATCTAATACGATCCGATCCTACTTTTCTCGGATAACAAACTAAAAAACTGCAATTTTCTGGATTATTTTTGTAGAATTTAAAAAACAACGTGTTAATCTTATTAAACGTTTCATAATCATAATTTAGGGCAACATTTCGATGAAACATTCATATAATTTTGTGTTTATAATATATAATGATTTGTAAATTTGTATAATATTACAAAAACTATTAAGAAGATGACATTATAGTAGGATCCTAAGATCTCAATCCGATCTTACGATCACGATCTTGCAAAGACGAAAACGATCCTGGGTAGGATCCCGATCTTGAAAACCTTGATCTCAACTATAGAGTTAATTGCAAAAATCGTCTCTAAGGTTTGCTTAAATTGCAGATTTCGTCCCAAATAGTTTAAAATTGTAAAAATCGTCCCAAAATCAAACCTTTTGGCAAATTTTGGTCCCTAGCTTTAACTGCCGTTAAGTACATTCCGTTAGAATTTACACGTTAGCCCTTTTAGCCAACAATTCTTGCAGCGTTCATCCTTTTAACTAGCGTCCGTTATAATTGAAAAAAATCGGTTTCTATACGTTCATTTTCGTCCATTTTTATACGATTTCGTCCATTTGTCTTATGTTTTTATACGTTTTCATCAATTTTTATACGTTTTCGTTTGTTTTTATACGTTTTCACCCGTTTTACTTACGTTTTTATACGTTGTCGCCCGTTTTTATACGTTTTTATCCGTTTTTGGCCATTTTTATATGTTTTCGTCCGTTTTTATACCTCTTTGCCCATTTTTATACGTTTTCGCCCGTTTTTATACGTTTTCATCCGGTTTCGTCCATGTTTATACGTTTTCGTCTGGTTTTAAACCTTTTCATACGTTTCTAATCATTTTAATTCGTTTTTACATGTTTTCGCCCATTTTCTTCAATTTTTATACGTTTTCGTCCGTTTATCTTACGTTTTATACATTTTCGTCTGTTTTTATATATTTTCATCCATTTTTATACATTTTCATCCATTTTTATACATATGAAAATGGGCGAAAATGTATAAAAACATACGAAAGCATATAAAATGGACGAAACCGTATAAAATCGGACGAAAACATATAAAAATGGGCTAAAACATATAAAAATGGACGAAAACAAATAAAAATAGATGAAGGCGTATAAAAACAAACGAAACATATTAAAATGCCAAAAATGTATAAAAACAATTAAAAACGTTTGAAAAGGTATAAAAATGGACGAAAACGTATAAAAATGTAAGAAAAACGGGCGAAACGTATAAAACGAATGAAAACGATTAAAAATGTATGAAAAGGTATAAAACCGGACGAAAACATATAAAAACGGATGAAAACGTATAAAAACAGGCGAAAACGTAAGAAAAACGGGCGAAAACGTATAAAAACGAACAAAAACGTATAAAACGGCCGAAAACGGATGAAAACGTATAAAAACGGGCGACAACGTATGAAAACATAAGTAAAACGGGCGAAAACGTATAAAAACAAATGAAAAAGTATAAAAATTGCTGAAAACGTATAAAAACGTAAGACAAACAGACGAAATCGTATAAAAACAGACGAAAATGAACGTATAAAAACCGATTTTTTTCAATTATAACAGACGTTAGTTAAAAGGATGAACGCTTCAAGAATTGTTGGCTAAAAGGGCTAACGTGTAAATTCTAACAGAATTTACTCAACGACAGTTAAAGCTAGGGACCAAAATTTGCCAAAAAGTTTGATTTAGGGATGATTTTTGCAATTTTAAACTATTTGGGACGAAATCTGCAATTTAAGCAAATCTTAGGGACAATTTTTGCAATTAACTCTCAACTATATTTAAATGTCATTTACTTTTTGTATCTTTCGGTTTACCACTTTACCTGACGCAATAAATCTATATATATTTATTAATCTTCTGGTTAAATAAAGGATAGGAAAGGAACTTTGCAAGTGAAAGCAATTGGCTATAAGAGCATTAGGTGTAGTGAAGAGGCAAAGCCTCTTCATTCGGGTCCCACCCCTGCTACATCATCTAACACCTCAACTTCAACTATTCATAACAAACCCCTCTCACCAAACAACAAACCTCAACTTCCTCATTAGGGCCCCACCTCTTACACATTTATTTTTTTATTCATTTCATTAAATAAATTAAATTCATTTCACAAATACTTAAAAATAACAACACAACACATTAATTTTATTTCATCAAAATTTAAAAAAAAAAAAAAAGAAAAAAAATGATGGACGTTATCTTCTTAAAAAAATAATACAACACATTAATACAACACCTTTTATACCCAATTTATAATATATATATATATATATATATATATATATATATATATATATATATATATATATATATATATATATATATATATATATATATATATATATATATATATATATTATCTTCTTCTCCATGTTATCTTCTTCAAAGGACCAACACACACACACAAACACACACACGATCTGAAAAATCAATACACACAAACACAAACACAAATATACATCCCAACGTCTTTTTTTTTTTTTTTTTTTTTTTTTTTTTTACCATACTCTGTTTTACAAACACAAACACAAATATACATCACTTTTGTCAGGCTTTTGTCAGGTAATTTATCTCGCCGTGGCCACGGGGAGATGCCCAACAACGAGCAACGGCGAGGCCATCTTGGTGTAGCAACGAGCTACAGCTCGCCGTTGGATCATCCACGTCGGACGGCGAGCACCATTTCGCCGACTACACCTAGTGCTCTAATGATGTATCCATAAGAATACTATATACTCTCATACATTATTCTCACGCATTTTCTAGACCAAGTATAGTAATCTAGTAGTTAAAAAAATATGGAGTAGTTATAACAAATTTGAGGAGGATAAATCTTTTCTCATTTATGAAGATCACATCTCTCAGCTCATATATATACGCGTTTACCATTTATCATGTGTTGAAATTTGAAAGTGTATAACTTCTACAGTTTTTATGTTTTTTGTTTTTTTGTTTTTTTGTTTTTGTTTTTTTTTGTTTTTTTTGTTTATATCTTATTAGCCACTTAAAAGATGATAAGTGCTTACATTGTTACATGATGAGTATATGACCTCGAGTTAACGTAATTATATGATAAGATTCGACTTGTTTAATCTTGTTGAGGAGGATAAATCTTTTCTCATTTATGAAGATCACATCTCTCAGCTCATATATACGCGTTTACCATTTATCATGTGTTGAAATTTGAAAGTGTATAACTTCTACAGTTTTTATGTTTTTTGTTTTTTTGTTTTTTTTTTTTTGTTTTTTTGTTTTTGTTTTTTTTTGTTTTTTTTGTTTATATCTTATTAGCCACTTAAAAGATGATAAGTGCTTACATTGTTACATGATGAGTATATGACCTCGAGTTAACGTAATTATATGATAAGATTCGACTTGTTTAATCTTGTTTTAAAGTCTTAATAAATAGTGAGAAATAATGATGGGTATAGTGGAGTTAAATTGGAAGGAACAAGAAATGGTGGAAACTCCACCACGATAAGAATGCCGTATGATTGCATTTGCACAACCACCGTCCTTTTCATTTGACTACCATAATTTAAGGGAATAAACAGACACTATTTTTAGTAATGATGTATTGTACTACTTGTATTTCGTATTTTCTGAGTACAAGATTATAAGAGGGTTCACTGCCGATAGGACCGTTATGGGGAAATTTTGGCATATAACATGTTAAATTGCAACGCTCCATGTGTTATACGTTATAGGCGCACACGTTATACACATAACGCATGATTTGTGTGTGTGATTTTTTGAGTTTTTGAGTTATTATTATTATTATTATTATTATTATTATTATTATAAAGTGAGGTTTTTTGTCGTGTGTTATAGTGTGTTATATGAAGGTTATTGAAAAAGATGTTTTTATTGGTTTTGTGTTAGGAATGTTATAAGGTAAAAACTGAGGTGGCAGTGTGGATAACCCGCACTGCACCTAGCCCTCTAAAGTTGTCCGGTGTACTTTAGGGGAGGGTTGAGGGGCTTTGCATTTCATGAGGGCTTCTCAGCTCATTGAAACCAGTCCTTTTTCATTTGCATTTGCAGAACCACCCTCGCAGTACTTAAACCATAATAGCGTCACGTTGTCTGAAAATAGTCTTTAACTGCTTCTATAAGCTCATTCATCTATTTTCAAGTTAGTTATTTGTTGCATACGAATTAAAAATACAATTTCGAGTTACAACTTTGGAGGGAATATTAATCATTTTACCTTTGTGGACATCAACAAATGTAATCATCCCATTCAGAAATTTCCCAAAAGTGTTTCCACTTTTAAGATATAAAGGACAGTAACACTGTGTAAAGGATGCGGGTCATGCGATGTACAATTCTAAGATAGATGAAATGGGTTGTTAATTGGACGAGTTTGAGCTTTGTATGGCTGACATGTAAGTATTTATTTGCAGTTACAGTTTAGAGCTTTGTATATCGTATGTATCAAGCAAGACTACAATATAATGATTATCGGTACCTCAAGTTGTGTGTGAAGTTTTTCAAATAAATGGTCATGGGTTAAAGTCCTTACTAGGACATGAGAGATACATTTTTATGGTGTATATATTGTAACATAGTTATTTTACCGTTAAAAAAATAATATAATGATTTTCTTGTCAAAATATAAATGTGATATTGTAATTATTTCTAAATGTATCAAGCTAACCACTATATACTTTTGTGTTTATCGAATTATTTTTTTCCTATTCTACATACAAACTTATAATAACTTCTATTGTGTGTATCGTAAACTTCTAATAATTTTTATTGTGTGTATCACTACGTTGATATTATGACATGATAACTACTGAATACCTTTCTATTCAATATATACATGTTCCGTCTAATTTATACCTGTCATAAATTAACCACGTATACCCCAAACAACAGATTCACATTTCATGGTGGATATAAGTGGTTTGTTTTATGAGATGACTTAGATGTTATGTGGGAGAATGAAGAGTTAACTGAGGGTTAAATGGGAGAATGAGGTGTTTAGGGTATCCTAATTAATATAGAACGGATATAATGTAAATGAAACATGTATGTATTGAACGGAAAGGGTTAAGTAGGGTCACGTAATAATCTTACCATAATGATATACACGATAAAAGTTATTAAAAATCTATGATACATACAATAGAAGTTATTTAAACTTCGTATATATAATAAAAAAAGTAATTTGGCTCCGTTCGTGTTTGTTCGATTCGCTTAGAGTAGTCTTATCCCCACTAAACAAGAGGATGCAATCTCATGTTATGCGACCCATGAACAACATTCCAAAAAGTTGATTGACCAATCAACATTAGTATACTTGCATTCACAATCATAAAAACATAAAAACTTATAAAAACATAAAAACTTCTTGTTGCACCTTGAAATTTGCTTACCAATATTTTAAAAATCGGTTTTTTACCTACCTAGTCGAGCTATCAGGTCACAGTTTAACCGGCGGTTCAATCGGGTTTTTCGTTTAAAACCGTCTTTCGATCACCCGACCCATTCACGGTTCAACTGGTCGAGTCAAACCGGGTTTAATGCCCCAAATCAACACCCTTCCAAATTACGGAGTATGCTATGCCGATTTGTCCTTTGCTTTTTTGTTGTCAATGTAATTAAATACAAATTGTACCGTAATGATAAAGGTGTTGCAAAAAGTCCGGATTCAGTGTATATTTTCATTACAAATTTTGTTTTGTCAAAGTACCATTACTATATACACATTGAATCATATTATTTTTATTTCAATCTAGAATGAATTTTCGTCTTGAGAGTGACTATGATGTGTAGGAGTTATGGTGTATATTATATTTGAAAATGAAAACTTTTAGCTGAAGTAATACCGCGTAAGAAGTTTTTATATTAATTTGCCTTGGTGTAAGAAACTCTAGTTGTATTTTAATCGATCTGTTATGGTAAAATAACAGAGAAATAGAAACAAGAAGAGAATACTCGATGCGAGGCCCATGTTTGGTACCGGTTGCTGAAAGTGAAAGCTATTCGGCTCATGTTTTGCACCCGGTACATAGACATATATATGATCGAAACACAAAAGGTATAACAAGCCGTCCGAATTGTCTCAGTTATAAACTCTTTCAATTTTGTTTGCCTACCAAGCAAACTCAAACACACTTTTCTTCTTTCGGCTTCCACTTTGTATTTCTGATTAGTGATCACTTTAATAATGGATATCTTATTCACATTAGCTCTTGAACGTATTTCTATCACAACATATTACTTATATGACAAATGTAATATCCTCCTAAAGTCCTAATTATATCACATGTCAATCATTCATATACATAAACGTAATTTTCTTTTTAGAAAGACAAATTATTCACACACCTATACCACTAATATTTCACAAATCTTTCAACTGAGAGACTCGAACCACATCTCTTGGTTAGAGTCACTCAATGACTCGAATAACCACTAGATCAAATGTTCTTTGTAATATACATGCATGTAAATATCTCACTGTCTCACAAACTTTTAGATGAGGTTGAGTAAAAGGATACTTCTTTTCATACCTATCACAAATAAATTTACATAAATTAGTCTAAAACTAGCAAACGATCACTTTTCCCACCAATTTTTCCAACAGTTTGTCGAGTTATACACGGTCTCACACGTTGGCCCTAATCCTCAACATTGGACAAATGGTCCACCACCCCACCTAAGAATGCAACATCAGTTTTGAACCATCCATGTATGTCCAGTTTTAGGCTTTTCGTAAGCGGATTCGATCGAGATGATGACATTTGTTTTTCCATCCCTCTAAAGTATATGCTGCTTGAAAAAAGAAATGATGGAATGACAAAGATATGCTCAAGAATGTTTTGAATCAGATTTATAGGAGTATATTGTAACGTATTTGTAATCTCGTGATAAGCAGTGGCGCAGCTTCATAGGGGGGGGGGGCCCGACCCCCCGAAATTTTTTTTGCGATGTAGGGGTATATAGTTTTCGTGTAGAAAAATTTCGGTATTTTCGGTTTCGCCCCCCCAATTTAATTCGGTTTCGACCCCCCATAGTGTTAGGAAAAAAAAAATTTAGATCTCTACCCCCCACTCGAAAAATCCAAGCTTCGCTACTGGTGATAAGTGTACACTGTACAATACATGTACAGTGTACTTGTTTCATGCAAAACCTATACGGAGTACTCCATTTTTTAATCCTAACCTTAACCTACTAGTTACATATATGAAAAATGCTAAAACCATTCATAAAATTCACACAAAAATTCACTCGCTGACGTGTCAGCGGGTGGGTGATTGGTTTAGTAAGAAAGGAGAGACAAACTGTCAGAAAATGCATCAATCACACGTAGAAAATGCACCAATCACACGCAGACACATCAACGAGTGAATTTTTTGTGTGGATTTTGTGAGTGGGTATAACATTATATTGTTATGCAGATAAACAATTATATACATCTTGCTCTAACATACTCTAGTTTTTCATTTGATATTTTAGATTGTACGTAACAACATGTATGCAACATAATTAATTCAGTTGAAAAAAGTAGTATACATATTGTCACTAGATAACCTTTTATTATACTGAGAAGGTGGGTTTGACGATGCAAGCCGTTTTAGTGGTGATTTAATTGTTTTCTTGTGTTGGAATTTGAATGACAACTCGTCAAATTTGATGCCATGCGCTTGATGGTTTCAGTCATCGTTTTTGGTATCAATAATATTGTAACCTCAATGAGGTGGCCTATCGATAAGGGTCTGGAAGTCTTCATAGGAGGTCTTAAATTTCAATCTTGTAGGCTGCAACTCCCTGCGGGCACCCACGTATATTTTATAACTACAGTTATGACAATATTGTTTTTTTGTTGAACGAATTGACAATAGATTGATCATTGATATATTAAGTTATTAACCCTTTGATGTGGACAAATGGACATGGTAGTGTACTTAAAATAAAAAGAGTCTCGCATCCCAATGGGTGATGGGTGAAGTAACAAAGACTTGCGACCTTGTTAACCTAACAATAACAATAGATAAAAGTGGTATCATATCTTTCTCAATGGTTACGAAGATTCAGTGACCATCAAAATTCTAAATTCGTTACACCAAATTCTATTATATTCTTCATCCTCTTCTTGCAACCAAATCCCGATGCATATGCCACGATTCCCTCCATGCATGTTCATTCTCACCGTCCATATCTATAGTATTATTTCTTTATTGCATGCAAAGATATCTAAAAACGTACGTATATGATTACTTGATTAGGATTTATTAATGGAGTTAGACCATCTGGGAAAATATGCTTAATATACAATTGGATTATAGTTTTTTTATCAAGAAAAAATTACACCGTTGGTACACAGGAAAGTACGAGTCTCAAAGATACGCCTTTAGTCGGTGGGTAATCTCGGCTTTCGTATCTGGTCCTCATTACGGGAAATATACACCACTTCCCCAAAATTCTGATTTCATAACACCAAAGGGATTCAAAACACTAACAATCATTAAATGTTAGCCAAGCTTTCATCGGATAGGTAAGACCCAAACCAAGAACTAATGTCATTCGGAGTATGTCTAACTGTCTAAGCCAAGCTTTAGTAAAAATCATACACCAACATACTTGGTCTAAAAGTAGAAAATAAGAAGATTGATGCATGTGTGATACAATTAAGAGTAATAAATCAAATCATCAAGATCACACAAGATATCCTTCTGCCAACCAATGTGCAAACATCAATGTGGACCAACTATAACTATTCATGCATGATTTATTTCAACCAAATCGCTATTGCCCAACAAATGGGATAAGATACAAATCAATTCAAACATTAAATTGGTCCAACAATACAGAGAATATAAAGCCCATCAAGGCTTACAATTTTAAGCTGGTGGTGATTGACTGTATACAGCAATGCAAGAAATTGACATGAATGAAAGAAACTAACCCGAAGTTCTGTCACCACCAAATCCTGAATCTAAGTATCCGGCACCATTAAGATGACTTACATCTCCCCATAACTTGATGACCCATTTGTCGGTATCTGTTAAATGTAATACGTTGACCGAGACATTCAGTATCCTTCCTGCACGGTGTCGTTTTCCTGTAGAAGCCCGCTCATGAAGTGCTCTGATGACACCGCCATGTGTCACTACCACCACCCGCTCCCCTGTAGAAAGTTAAATTTGTTTAGTGGTAAACTTCTTATTCCATTGCAGCAGTGAATAATTTAAATGGATAGTAAGAAAATTTTTCAGCAGCAGCCAGCCGTGCCGTGCAAATATCTGCCTGTAACTAAATACTCAATTCATCCCCAAATAATTGCCCACAAGGAAGAAACACAGTATTAAGAATCTATAACAAATGCTTCTTTTATATATCTCAAACTAATATAGAAATCTGGACAGCTTTGCAACAGGGGAACAAATTTTTAGATGTTACAACTATTTACGCAGAAAATGAGTGACTGCTAACTAGAATGACTATAAATATCCTGTAATGGTAAATTGAATCGAGTCACTTTCATTTCATTGCAACTATGATTATCCAGCAGATAAAGGATGGTTAGACGATTTCACATCAACCATCCAAATTTTGAATATGTATGTTGTAATGCAAAGTTTCGTTACAAGATAAAGATGTTTCATGTTGTAATCCAAATTTTGTGCAGACTGCTGGTTAATGGTTAGTGGCCTCCTCTTAATGCATACAATAAATATAGTACCTCGGTGTTTACTGGCAATTGTTTGCAATGAAGCTGTGCAACGTCTAGAGAGTTGATTCAAACTTTCACCACCACCCTACATAAACAATAAACGTGTAAAGGGTCTCTGTTTTCTTTGTTCAGCGAACTAATTAACTAAAAAGTGTTCTATTACATAGTCAATACTGATTTTAGGGATGAGTTAAATTCTTACGAGAAAGAATTGCTTTAACGGCCCTACATGTAGAAAATGGTAGCAATAAGCAAGTAAAGCATACACCACATGACCAGACTACCATCTATACATGAGTCGCCTATAATATTATGAAGTTTACTGGCTAGACATTGAACAATAATCAGTTTCACTAGGAATCACAATTTCAACCCATTAGGTTAATTCAGGTTATAATTTACCTCTTGAGTCGTTTTACTGAATAGAAAATAGATTGATATATTAATAATAAAGTTTTCATAATCACATTTAGTACATCAATTTAATAGAACTGCATGAAGTGGGGGAAAAAAAAAAGGTTTGCAGTCAATCAGACTTGTTTTGCTCTGTTTTAAAAATTACCCGTTTCAACATGTTACCCGACAAGCCCACCAGCTTTGCCACCTCCAAGTTTGACGCTATTTACCAAGCAAGATTATAATTGGTTTAATGCTGAAAGCAAAGGCAGTCGTTACTTACTGGAATTTCAACATCCATTCCATGAGACTGAAGAGCTTCATATGCCTTGGTTTTGAGTGTAGGTGCGTCACCATATACAAGACCTTGAAGCTCACCTAAGTGTCTCTCTCTTAAGTTAGGTTCTTGTATTACCTGACACAGTGAAGTGACAAAGTGAGTGTGCTGATTGATAAGTTCAAAAAAATGCTAAAGCTTGTTAGCTTCATGGTTCCAATAACAAATTTCCCTTTCATGCGTTTTAAGGTATTAACTGCACTATATAAATCTCAGTCAGCAACTCCGGCTGCCCCAATATTGTGCTAGGTAACTAATTGGAACAAACATGCCGGTTATAATGTAGATATCAATAAGCCTATTTTAAGCAATACTGTTTGTAATTATACACACTTTATTTTAGGCATGGCTAGCCCAATAACTAATTTTTTGATACTTGGAGCAGTAATTCCGGATCCTATATATTCCTTTTTGCCAACAACGTTTTAGATATGACATCACATGCTAAGTTGGAAGTGAATTTCAGCCTACCATACATGTCACGAGCACTAACTTCTATGGAATGCCAGGCTTACTTTTTCCTGATATATAGCATGCGTTTTTGTATGTCATTTGCATGCTTTTTTTGTACATTCTATTGTATCTACCTCCAGGATTATGTAACAAAGATAGGATCTTTGTGATTTCTCTATCTCCATGCCTCTTTTCCATATATTCAGATCAGGCTACTCCCTTGACGGGGTTGGATCTTTTCAATATTTCAGGGCGTAAAACGAAAAAAGTGTTCATGAAAAGGAAAAGACCGGCTTGCTTCATAGTTCTATCACCCAACCTACATGAGATCTCATTTTACTGGACATCAGCTTCCAACTGCACTCTTTCACCATTCTTCTAGTCTAATGGGTCATATTATTGAGAAATCATAAAAGGATATTAGATTCGTACCTGAAGCCCCCCACATCTGCTGGCTATCGTCTTAGCAGTCTCAAGAGCTCTTTTCAGGTCAGAAGAATATATGGCAGAAATTTTGGACTCTCCCGATAATCTTTCAGCCACCTCCAACAAGATCAAACAATTTGGGTTACTATAGTGGTTGAATATAATAGCAGAAAGATAAAGTCCAATATTTGTTAATGAATAATGATAGAATTTTGCAAAGATGTGCAAGTGTGCAAGCAGCACCAATGCCAACTAAGCTTAGCAGATAATAACCCAGCAACTAAATTAACATAGAAAGACCCACATTTCCCCCAAAAGATATAAGGTGTAACTTACTGCAACTGCTTGCTGTCTTCCAACATCATTCAGGTCAATATCTAAGTGTCCCTGGTCAGCATAAAGAATAAAAACTCTTAGAAGCAACATAAAAGCTTATAGGAACAATGTAATCTTTTGACATGAAAAGTTCTTTTTAAAGTAAATGAAATTCACCAAAACAGAAGTCAAGTAATTAAGATGCAATTCGAACAAACATTATCAGCAAAACAATTAAACAGCCTGTTTTCCTCACTCTAATTAGAAGCATTAGCTAAAACGCTTCTAGAATCTAAATAGGCCAGCTGACACAATCCTTTTTGAGGGGAATATTATATGTCAGATGAATTACTTGAGAAACTTCATTGAAAAAATTGCTTTTCAAGTTCTCATGAATCTAATGTTACTTTGTTCGGAATTTCTCATCTTTTCTCTCTAACTTCCATGATTTTCTTGTCTCGTGTATTTGTTCATGACTTTTTTAGATGATAAATTTCTTAGTCTTAGTTTACAAGGTATGCAGACGGGTCCACAGCAGCCATGACTAACTTAGGTCCCATGAAACCATAACTGTATCTGACAAAATTTCCTCAATCATATAGCTCCTACCACGAGATATAAAATAAGAGTGATAATTCAATCAGTGTGATCCTCTAAAGTGAACGGATACAGGCCAAATGTTATGCAAAGTGAACAATTGTGTCACAACGGTCGCTAGGATATGCATTTTGAAATTATTGGATTTATCATTACTTACATATAAAGTCAGATTACACTTGGATGTCTAAATGCATCATCTGAGTAATACGGATACCTAATCCAAAGAGTGCATTGTTCATATATTTGAGGAGGAAGGAGGCATGATGTAAAGTCTCTTTTTTGCTATTAGGCAGTCAAATCATATATCACATGCAGCGGTTTGTTTTCTAATCCGGACCCATTAAGAAGAGCAAAAAACTAGTAGGCAGTGGCGGAGCTATGTGGGGGGTAAGGTGGGCCATGGCCCACCCACAAGCTCTAAAATTTGTACATAGGTATTATGTAAAAAATGTCAATATTGTAAAGTGTAACTAATACTCCGTATTGTTTTTCTAACCCACCTTATCTACTGATAAAGTCCATGTATGAATACTAATTGTTGTACTATTGATCCATCGCCACTTATATTTTTTTATAAATACTTTACAAAACTTGATTGGCTAAATAAATAAATAATCCTTAACAGTTTATATTCACTTTTAGATGATTTTAATGATGCGGATAAGCGACGTGTGAAACTAAAGAACTAAATTAACAAATTTGTTGCTAACATTTTACATCGTTATACATTATGATGTTTTTTAGCACTTGATAACGTCCTTTAATTTTGTTTTGGCCCACCCTAAAATAAATTCTTGGCTACGCCCCTGCTAGTAGGCATACGCATACTGATTTACCCTAATAAAGTTAGACTGATCTTGCTTACTAAATCTAGGAACTAAATTAACATAAGGAAACACCTTAAATTCCCCACGTGAAACACAAATTCAGACACTTGTATAATTACCAACTATAACGGGGTTGATCATCGTCTTCAGGAAAAGTGCAATATCCAAAAACAAAGACATTTGTTAGTTGACAAGTACTTTGGATAAGGCATGTCGACGTGCTCACTTAATCAAGAACGACGCGATTTGCAAAAATTTCATACGATTCACGTGTGGCAGGTGACAATATTTATCAGCACTTGCCCTTTTCTGGAAACAGGTTATACGACAGGTGAATAATTGAGGGATACATCATGCAATTTTTTTATTTTATTATTATTATTATTATTATTATTATTATTATTATTATTATTATAATTATTATTATTTTTTTGTTATGTTAGTTTAGTTGCTTATTTACGCTTTCACACATACACTGGTTAAGTTATAAACAGGATGCCTATGTATACGAGTGTAGAAGATGCTTTTACATCATATTGGCATAGTCGTCTTGTTACAACCTATCACAACTAAACATGACACATTGAACAGCTTTTCCCTCACTCTCTCGTGACTCGGCATTTTGTTAGTAACAACTAATGAATAGAGAAATCTAGCACTTTTGACAGGAAGTATACTCTATACAATTATCAGAAAACCAGCGTGCCTAAACAACTGTTAGCCAGTTAAGTAAAAACAAAACCTGTATCCGTCTCTCAGCGTTCCACTCCGTCTCACCGTGGCGCACGATCACAATCTCCGTAACACTCCGATCAATATAATCAACTTCACCATCACTACAACAATTAATAAAAAAATTTAACTGCCTAGAAATTATCGTCAACTGTTTAAATCCAGACAGCATGCATATATGACGTCATGATGATATGTATCAAACACACACATATATATATAGCTTGATTGATTGAAATGTTAACCTGGAATGAGTAGCGGTGGCCATTGATGAGATGAGTGCCGTGATCGGCGGAGGAAGTGTGGCGGAGGAGGTGACGGAGTGTGGTGGTTTCCGGTACCGGAGAAGTGTGTTTGTGTTAGTGTTAGGGTTTGAAAGGTTTTTATGAGAAGAGTTGATTATTGTTATTGGTGGTAAATTTAAATGACTCACTATGGTCATTCGACTTGTAATTAACTCCTGTTGTTTAATTTGTTTAGTTAACCAACTTTTTGGATGGATTTATTTATGTGTGTTTTAATTTCATTGCTTGCCATTTCTGTTTATAAAAATTATTATTTGGATCATTCAACTAATTTTTTTTGTCTAATCATGTACTCATTGTAAGGCAAGCATAATTGAGTGAGCGTAAATTAACAAGCATTATTTTAACAAGACTAGCAGGTACCCACTGTTACGGTGATGTATCTTGAAATAAAATTTTTTGATAAATTATGTTTTTTTTACAATAAATTTATAGATATCAAAAATTTCATATGACGTATTTTAACTATTTAACTAATGACAATGTTTTTCATTATACAATTCTGATAATAAATATTTTAGTGAGCAATGCTTTTTCGTCGTTTAAAACATCGATTTGATTTAAATAAGGCTAAGATTTATGGATTCAAGTGTTAAAAAAATATGTGAAACCGACAAACCGAGCCGACCCACTCAATCTGAAACCACAAAAACGCTAACTAAGAAACCGAATCCGAAAAAACCATAAATCAGATAAACCCTCTTATCGCGGTTCGATTTCGCTTTTTATTTTTAAATTTCAGCGGTTACAACCTTGTTTTATATATATGTAGTTTTAAATAAATTGAGGCTGCACTAGAAATATGTGCAGTAGAATATAATATAGAGAAAAATATTTTGTAATTTTAGCTTTATTATTTGTATTTCGTAAATTGTTGTTTTTGTGTTTGAATAGTTTGTATAATATGCTTTATTTTTTGTATTAGTGACATTTAATGCAGGAATTGTGTTTAAATTGGTTGTACAATATGTTTGATAATTTGTATTTCTTATGTAAAAAATGTTTTAATAAATACATTAATTGTATTTATTAACCAATTAATTTATGTATCTAACGAGTAGGGGAACCCGCGCGTTGCTGCGGGAATGCCGTGGTAAATCTAAATTTGAAACGAAAACACTACCCAAAGATTATTTCGAGACCAAAATGGAACATGTAATTGCCATTTTCTTCGTGAAGTAGTTATAATTAATCACATTAAGATTCAAAAGCAATACAAAAATAGGCCTTCAAGAAAAAAAGGTAAAACAAAAGAAACTATTAGAAGATGATCTAAAACAGTGAATGTAGCTGTTGGGTTCTTGAGCCCTTTTTGCATTCTTGATTTGCAGGTGTTGTAGAAACTTGTATTGTTTCACACGAACGAAACTTCTTTTACATCTTGGTGGTCTTGATCCTATTTGACCTCTAAGTAGTGTCTTCTCATCCTCCACCATCCTCCACCTTAACAAAGATCAAAACACATTTAAGACTAAAAACAAATATAAAACAAAAACTTTTTAGTAAAGCTGAAGTTACAAATATTAAGAAAAAGAAAAGAGATTTCGAAATATAATATCACTGGTGCACTTTAATTTACACATGATATTTTGATCATATTTTTTTGAAACGTTACATGAGTCTAGCAATTCTAATAACAATTTGTGAAACAAAGATCAAGGTGATAATAAGAGGGTTACCTCAGAATTGATGTTGCCTGGTTCAGTAAAAAGCAAGATGAAGACGTTCACTCAACCCACCATTGAACGCACCCATTAAACACACTCGCTAACTTCACCTGCTCAACACACCCATTAAACACACCCGCTAACTTCACCTGCTCAACACACCCATTAAACACACCCACTAACTCACTCACTGAAGCTACTAAGCATTTTAAACAATCTCTGAAGGAATGTAAACCTTCAAACTCAAAATGAATAATAGTTAAGATGGGTTATGCAACAGAATGGGTTTGGGTAAAAAAGTTTTTGGATACTCCAACCTTTCTAATTGTTCGACCGCTTTGACCCATTGAAGTTATACCATAACCCGTATGAACCCATTCATTTTTTTTCCCGATCGAAAACGTTTAGTTCAAATCCTTAAATGGCAACGGTTAGCAAATGTCATCTTTAATAATGACTATTTAAAAGCAAATTTTTATGACATACATTTCAAAAAGTGTACTACTTTAGCAAAGAATGTATAAAGATAAATATTGCCCTAAAAATTCGCACATATATATACTTAATAACTAACCTATCCAATCAACCAAATCTCTTGTCTATGTGGTGTTTGTTCCGGTCGAACATGTAATTGTGAATCACAATCAAATGTAGACGTGAAGTTACAAGGTGAAATCGGGTCTACATAAGATAGAAATTCAGGATCATTATTTTCACATGACAGGACCCACCTCATTCTATAAGTAAAAGCTATACTAACCTGGTCGATCAATGATACATATATACAAGCCGATCTATATACTGAAATATTAACTTTCACGCGTTTAACTGCCTTTGTAAAGAATGGATTGTCTGCAATAAGGTTTCATTAAGCTGAATGTAAGCTTCTCAGTGTTCCCATTAGCCGAAACATACAATTCACATCTGCACGAAATAAAAAAAATGCTAATAATAATACAAAATTAGAAAAGAAAAACCACTTAAGGGAGGGTTTGGGATTGCTTATTAACAGTGGGTATTGACTTAAAATCAGGTTCTAATTGGTTGCAAGTCATAAACTAAAGAGATCTGAACTTTTTTAGTTTCCAAAACCAAGGCATAACCTTATAAAAAAGTTAATCCAAAGACCCAAAACATCTTTATCAGCTTCTTACTGTTACATTGTCGCAACTAATGGGGTGTGTCAGATTATTAAAAGCTAAAAGTCCCCATATGGCATACACAATGGTTTAAGCAAACGGGACAGCCATTTCTCATTTTTTTAATGTTTTAATGACGATATACATACATACCTAAGTTGTTGTAGTGTGTAACTTTTGAAAATGACTGACGTACCTTGGCCATTGTATTCAGTCGTCGTGCCTGCAACCAAGCGTACTATAAGAATAATGTTGAAAGTATTAAACAGTTACATGTTGAGACAGGTTAATTTAGTATGTAAAAATTCTCTCAACAGAAAGTGCAAATGATCTTACCTTCGTTTTGCTTGCAACCACCCAATTTGTATACATTTTATTGCACGCCCGATTATTAGTACGAATAAAAACAAAATACCAAATACATATATAGATAACGATGAACAAGATTTGGAAGTCAGTACCAGTCAAGGCCCATTCTTTTAGCGAGATTAGCTACTTGATAGAATCTGTTGGTCTGTTTTATTTCATAACAGCATGGTAAGTTGCCACTTCCACTCATCAATATTCGAAACCGACAATGCTGCCGATATCAACATGTCATGAAATCGAATCTTCAACACCCTCCCATCCATGTCAGCTACAATTATTACTCTATCAGCTTTATGTCTTGCTCCCTTAAAAAAAAGAAAAACATAAATTAAGATCAAGGGCAGTAAGTCAATTCTAAACTAACTAATCTTGTACGTGACTAAATATCCTACACATATTATGTATAGATGCAAATGTTCTAAACTATAACTCAACGTACCAATAATTTCATGTCTTTCAAGTTTGAACACCACTTGAATGTCTTTCAAGCGACTGAGGTCGTCAACCCATAACCTGATATTTCACGCAGAAATAACCAGATAAGCAACTTATATAAAAAAATCACAAGAACCATAAAAATTGGTTATCTAATGTATTAAAATGCAGTAAGCAGTTGGCTTAGATTGCTTATTTTAGCTGCCTATTTTGTATATTGTATATTTTTTTAATGACTAACTATAAACTGGTTATTATATTCTATAATAACATAAAATAGCCAATTTTGACAACTTCATAAAATGTAGAAGTCTAGCACTAACTTGGGCAAAGTAGCAGCTTTCTCTTGCATCCTTTGTATGAAATTCCCATTGCGATTCGCAACCCACTCAGGTAAGAAATCCGCACTTCCTGATAAACGAAAAAAGAGCAATCAGTACATAATGTAGGCAAAATCTCAAAGTCACTAAACCTAAGTTCCAAATAGAAAACCCAAACATGAATGGAATTCGATGCCGTCCCATAATCAATAGCAATTAGCTTTAGTAGTTCTTACAATTACTTTTTGAGTAGGAATTGCTTGTCTATCCTCGTTTTCAAATTCATCCAAGGATAATTGACTTACCAAACCACCAAGGTTTCCTAGAGTTTCTTTAGCAACCACAACCTCTGGCATATAAACACAATGCTTCTTTATCTAAAAAATAATGAGTTTAATAGTTGACTTATAAGGTAGAGAATCATATGGAGTTTAAACTTGCACATTCGTAGTGTCTTGAACCTCCTGATCCAGAAACTGCATGTACATTCGTAGCTTCTTGAACCTCCTGATCCAAACAGAACTTATGCTATCAGCCTAATTCAAATACTTTATTTCCACATTCACCTGATCCAAAAACATATTGTTACTTCAGTAACTTGTTCAAGGCCAAACACACTTTTGTAATAATCCGATTCAAATGTACCTCATTCATAATTCTATAGTAGCGTATTCGAAACGTTCCTTATTCTTATTTCTGCAGTAACGTGATCAAAAAACGACTCATTTTTCGTAGTGACCTACTTGATACATTTCGCATAAGAAAATGCTGAGAAAAAGTTTTTGTTTATAAGAGCATCACATTTGGTTCTAAAATCACTGTCAATTTATTAATAAGAAGAGTGTGAGCAAGTATACACATCAGTTCGTTATAACAAAGTTTTTTCACGTCTTGAATCAAGACTATATATCATCGCACTAAGAATATCATTTGTAACAATTCGCAATTTCAGGTTAATTACTATTCCCGAAAAATTTCACTATTCAATTTTATTATTCACTTTCCCGAAATTTGATTTTTATTTCATATTCTCGTGTGATAAATCATTTCCATGGCAAATTAAAAGTTTGACACTCATTAGATCATTTTCGCGAAAGTTATTAAGGAATTACACGTTTTAGGGTAAAATGTCATTCAAAAATTCTACGCACAATGAAACTCGACCGCGTTAATTTTCCCCGTATCAAAAAAATGTTTGATACACTCATGATTTATTTGAGAATTAATCATGACTGAGAAAAATATGACCAAATAAACCTCGGCCGTGAAAAACAGGAATTTTCATTTTTAAGCGTTTTTACTCAACCGTAACCTTAGCCTATACCTGCACCGCGTTTCTAAGACGATTTGAGTTTTCACATTTTAGGAATAAGTCAACATATTTTTGTTCCTCCTCCTTTGACCAAAAATCATTCCTTGATTTTATAAATCATTCCTTGATTTTTAGACTTACGATTTTATGTCTAAAAGACATTAAATACCAACCGACACTAAACTTAGCCCAGTCTAGATATTATAAGTCATTTTAAATCATTATTATCGTATTAGAAAAGTAACATTTTACTTTTCTCAATTTTACATAATATTCGTACGTTTTACGTATTACGCTTTTTAGACCCGTATTTCCAGTTTTAGCACCCCAATGGAACCTACCACTCATTTTATATTTTATTATGGAGTATATTGACAAGTTTAACCATACTTTCAAGTTCCACATTTTTACGATACCCGGTTTTACGTTTTGAGGCTTAATCATTTACGGTTAGCATTTCCCGGAGTCAAAACTCATCCAATACTTAAGATAATATCATCCAAGGCACACCTCACCCCCCTTATCCATTCCAAACCGCCATAGGGGGGGGGGGGGAGCCACCCTTGGTGTGGCATAATCTCATGCTAAGTTATCTAAGATGATTACATGTGTTTAAACTTGTCTTAGAAGCTTTGACTAGTCCAAGTTTCTAACCTCCTCAAGCTACTATAAAAGCCCCCTCCCCCTCCTTTGCCGTCCCATATCACAACCCTCATCACCTCACACTTAGCTAATTTTCTTCCAAGTTTCAAGCAAGATTCAAGTGCTTCAACAACATAGAAACTCTAGTTTGGTTTTGATTCATCAAACTACTTCCAAACCCTAGAAACTTTGGTGATTTCTCTTGAGTTTGAATCTACTCAAGTCACCTCAACTTTCATTATCTCTCTTTCAAGAATACAAGGGTAGAAAGATTGCATGAAGCGAAGTAGGGTGAAGCTTAAGTCAATCAAAGTCCTTACCTTACATGTTACTTACCTTTCTTGTAGAAAGCCAAAGTTGTAAGCAAACTCTAATATACTTCCTTGCTTAAATATCACATTCATGCTATTTAAATATCATTCATGCTATATATTGTCTTATGATGATGTCCATGATGTATAAAAATGAGTAAAACAAGTATTGGTATATACTCCCTCCGTCCCAAATTATAAGTCCATTTTCCTATTTTTAGTTGTCCCAAAATTATTCTAGGTTGCTCGTAGAAGTTCTCACGGCATATCCATCATTCTCATTATACATCATCCAACTTACGGTGAGTTCATAGCCCCACTTTCCATTACTTAATTGTTTTAGAAACCCTTGGGGGGAATACATGCTATTATTTTTCAACCGAACACAATGCTTTGAAATTGTATGCTACCTGATTGTTTTATTATTACTAAGTACCATCCTTGCTAAATCTAATATCCCTTATTATGAACCATTTAATCACTAGTAATAGTGAGCACGAATATTGTGAATAGGCCTATTGGGATTGACGAATCCCATTTGTATTGACTAAGTTTAAACAAATGCACTAATATTTGAGATTTAGGTATGTTAGCAAAGTACCTACCGGGATAACTCCGCCGATTGATATTGGTACCCGTTAACGTTTTGGTGTCATAAGCTTAGTGTATAATACATTTTATGGGCGTATAATAACGTAGCCTACCTGTTTTGTTTTCCAACCATGAGTATGAGTCTAATTAACTCATACTACCAACGTATTGCGTTCAACCATTAAACAAACTCTATGAATATCACTCAACCTTTGTGTTGACCTCTTAAGCATGTATTTCAGGTCCATGATGATCAAGGATGGCACGGAAGGGCACGGAAATTCAAGAGGGCTATAAATTTTATTATCATTCAAAAACTCATTTAATGTAAATTGTAAACATGGAACCATCTGGGACCTCATTTTGTAATCTCTGATATTTATATAATTTGAATGATAAATCTTTTAAAACGACTCAATTAGAGTTCGTTTTCTATTATTGTGACTATTGTGCCGTCGAGTAACACCCAATTTGAATTCCGCTGCATCCATGAATTGGGGGTGTTACAGATTGGTACCAGAGCCATGGTTATAGAGAAACGGGTCTAATTGAGACCTAAACTATAACCACACTTACAAGCAAAAACATTTTATAGCCTTCCGCTCTCCGTGTCTTCCATCCTCCAGACGATTATGGACTTATTACGTGTTTTATATTACACAAACATAATTGCATATTGATGTATGTACCCTTAGCATAATTGAGCATTTCCCCGTAAGCATTTTATACTACATGAACATATTAGTATATTTATTTATACACACTTGTCATATTTTGAGCACTTCCCATAAACATTGAATTGTTTTAACATAGTAATTCTTCTCATAGAAATCATGTGCGTACCACTTCTCTCGATTATGTGCCCACTCTACCTAATAACTTCCAAGTCTTACCACCCTCACCCGAGTTCGGATTTGACTTCGTGAATGCCTTCGCTTCTGATGACGAAGAAGAACCTTTCGAAGATTTAACCGACGAAGAAGAGGAGGAACCAATGCCAATAATTTTGCGTCGAATACTTCTAATTATTTTGAACAAAATTGGGTTGAGGCAGACTCCGAGGAGGATAATGAGTATGAATATGTACTAGAGCCATTACCACCACCACTATAACTTCCCTTTGATATCCCTACATGTGATGAATTGGATCACTCATTATGGATCGTATCACGACCACCATTGATCCAACAAGAAAGTCAGCATGGAAACTACAGCCCCTCAAACTTCATCGACTCGTACATCTATGACACACTAAATCAAGAAGTTTCCGATCAATCAGAGCTGCTCGGACCTTCTAACCCGCAATAGACTAGTGTGATGATACTAGTTATCTTTTGTACTATTAAACTGAATAGACTCAGTTGGTAAACTCTGTAGAATCCCTGTAATAGCTAGCAGTAATTGTAAAACGTTGTAATTACTAAACTGAAAGTATCAGTTAGTAGATTTTGAAGAAACTTGTAATAAGTTTCAATCTTGTAATCAATCAACGTTTTATGAATAAAACTCTTGCTTTATGCTATCATGTGTTATGATTCAAACCTCCAACGTAATTATTCTATCATTTCCTATCAAAAATCATGCACTATGTTGTACTACGTGTATGTCATCCCTAGTAATGGGAGTTTTATGACTTAAGAATATTTACTGTTCAATAAACAACTCTTTGTGATAATTTTCATCTATTGTATTTTTATCTCCAAACTAATTTGATTGATTAGTAGACTATTACCATTCTATAAGGTTTACCCAGTTATCCTATAAACCATTCAACAAATTTTACTTCAAGCTATTTTACTACCACTTTATTGTTTCACATCATTTTACTCCAAGATATTCTACCACTATCTTAGAAAAATTACTTCGTTGATACCACCCTATAAATTGATATCATATCTTCTTTACCCAGCTTCATCTCAAACCACTAAAACTCATCAAACCAAAATGAAGGACACAAGCCTTGTTTGTCTTTTCACCATCATTATCTTCACAACCATTGCAACCACAAGCCCATTAACAGATCTTGATGCACTTTTAAAGCTCAAATTATCCTTAGTTACACCACAAGCACCCTCATCAGCTTTCCAAGATTGAATACCATCTAAAACTTTTAAGAAACACAATACTACGTGACTAATTTGAACATCACATTATCGGTCCTAAATTATACATAGCCTGATCACCTAAGTCTAATTCAGGAGGGATCATGTTATGCTGGGAGCAGTCACCTATATGTTTTCTTAGAAACAAACTTCTCACTTATAATCTTAAAACAAATTTCTTGTGAGTATAGGAAATTCATAAGTATTCATACGATAGAGTATGACAATTAATCACTCTTACTCTACCTTTCCCACATAAAAGTAAACCTCATCCTACGCCATACACTGAAACGACAAATCAAACTACGTCACTCTAGTCCTCATAAGAAACCACACCTCTTCATTGACACCACTCTAACATATAACACACATAGAACTTCGGGACGAAGTTCCCCGTAAGGGGTAGAGACTGTAACAATTCGCAATTTCAGGTTAATTACTATTCCCGAAAAATTTCACTATTCACTTTTACTATTCACTTTCCTGAAATTTGATTTTTATTCCATATTCTCGAGTGATAAATCATTTCCATGGCAAATTCAAAGTTTGACACTAATCATATCATTTTCGCGAAAGTTATTAAGGAATTACACGTTTTAGGGTAAAACGTCATTCAAAAATTCTACGCACAACGAAACTCGACCGCGTTAATTTTCCCCGTATCAGAAAAATGTTTGATACACTCATGATTTATTTGAGAATTAATCATGACTGAGAAAAATATGACCAAATAAACCTCGGCCGTGAAAAACAGGAATTTTCATTTTTAACCGTTTTTACTCAGCTGTAACCTTAGCCTATACCTGCACCGCGTTTCTAAGACGATTTGAGTTTTCACATTTTTAGAATAAGTCAACATATTTTCCCTCCTCCTTTGACCAAAAATCATTCCTTGATTTTATAAATCATTCCTTTCTTTTATAAATCATTCCTTGATTTTTAGACTTACGGTTTTATGTCTAAAAGACATTAAATACCAACTGACACTAGACTTAGCCCAGTCTAGATATTATAAGTCATTTTAAATCATTATTATCGTATTAGAAAAGTAACATTTTACTTTTCTCAATTTTACATAATATTCGTACGTTTTACGTATTACGCGTTTTAGACCCGTATTTCCAGTTTTAGCAGGGTTTTAGCACCCCAATGGAACCTACCACTCATTTTATATTTTATTATGGAGTATATTGACATGTTTAACCATACTTTCAAGTTCCACATTTTTACGATACCCGGTTTTACATTTTGAGTCTTAATCATTTACGGTTAGCATTTCCCGGAGTCAAAACTCATCCAATACTTAAGATAATATCATCCAAGGCACACCTCACCCCCTTATCCATTCCAAACCGCCATAGGGGGTGGGAGTCACCCTTGGTGTGGCATAATCTCATGCTAAGTTATCTAAGATGATTACATGTGTTTAAACTTGTCTTGGAAGCTTTGACTAGTCCAAGTTTCTAACCTCCTCAAGCTACTATAAAAGCCCCCCTCCCCCTCCTTTGCCGTCCCATATCACAACCCTCATCACCTCACACTTAGCTAATTTTCTTCCAAGTTTCAAGCAAGATTCAAGTGCTTCAACAACATAGAAACTCTAGTTTGGTTTTGATTCATCAAACTACTTCCAAACCCTAGAAACTTTGGTGATTTCTCTTGAGTTTGAATCTACTCAAGTCACCTCAACTTTCATTATCTCTCTTTCAAGAATACAAGGGTAGAAAGATTGCATGAAGCGAAGTAGGGTGAAGCTTAAGTCAATCAAAGTCCTTACCTTACATGTTACTTACCTTTCTTGTTGAAAGCCAAAGTTGTAAGCAAACTCTAATATACTTCCTTGCTTAAATATCACATTCATGCTATTTAAATATCATTCATGCTATATATTGTCTTATGATGATGTCCATGATGTATAAAAATGAGTAAAACAAGTATTGGTATATACTCCCTCCGTCCCAAATTATAAGTCCATTTTCCTATTTTTAGTTGTCCCAAAATTATTCTAGGTTGCTCGTAGAAGTTCTCACGGCATATCCATCATTCTCATTATACATCATCCAACTCACGGTGAGTTCATAGCCCCACTTTCCATTACTTAATTGTTTTAGAAACCCTTGGGGGGAATACATGCTATTATTTTTCAACCGAACACAATGCTTTGAAATTGTATGCTACCTGATTGTTTTATTATTACTAAGTACCATCCTTGCTAAATCTAATATCCCTTATTATGAACCATTTAATCACTAGTAATAGTGAGCGCGAATATTGTGAATAGGCCTATTGGGATTGACGAATCCCATTTGTATTGACTAAGTTTAAACAAATGCACTAATATTTGAGATTTAGGTATGTTAGCAAAGTACCTACCGGGATAACTCCGCCGATTGATATTGGTACCCGTTAACATTTTGGTGTCACAAGCTTAGTGTATAATACATTTTATGGGCGTATAATAATGTAGCCTACCTGTTTTGTTTTCCAACCATGAGTATGAGTCTAATTAACTCATACTACCAACATATTGTGTTCAACCATTAAACAAACTCTATGAATATCACTCAACCTTTGTGTTGACCTCTTAGGCATGTATTTCAGGTCCATGATGATCAAGGATGGCACGGAAGGGCACGGATATTCAAGAGGGCTATAAATTTTATTATCATTCAAAAACTCATTTAATGTAAATTGTAAACATGGAACCATCTGGGACCTCATTTTGTAATCTCTGATATTTATATAATTTGAATGATAAATCTTTTAAAACGACTCAATTAGAGTTCGTTTTCTATTATTGTGACTATTGTGCCGTCGAGTAACACCCAGTTTGAATTCCGCTGCATCCATGAATTGGGGGTGTTACAGATTGGTACCAGAGCCATGGTTATAGAGAAACGGGTCTAATTGAGACCTAAACTATAACCACACTTACAAGCAAAAACATTTTATAGCGTTCCCCTCTCCGTGTCTTCCATCCTCCAGACGATTATGGACTTATTAAGCGTTTTATATTACACAAACATAATTGCATATTGATGTATGTACCCTTAGCATAATTGAGCATTTCCCCGTAAGCATTTTATACTACATGTACATATTAGTATATTTATTTATACATACTTGTCATATTTTGAGCACTTCCCATAAACATTGAATTGTTTTAACATAGTAATTCTTCACATAGAAATCATGTGCGTACCCACTTCTCTCGATTATGTGCCCACTCTACCTAATAACTTCCAAGTCTTACCACCCTCACCCGAGTTCGGATTTGACTTCGTGAATGCCTTCGCTTCTGATGACGAAGAAGAACCTTTCGAAGATTTAACCGACGAAGAAGAGGAGGAACCAATGCCAACTAATTTTGCGTCGAATACTTCTAATTATTTTGAACAAAATTGGGTTGAGGCAGACTCCGAGGAGGATAATGAGTATGAATATGTACTAGAGCCATTACCACCACCACTATAACTTCCCTTTGATATCCCTACATGTGATGAATTGGATCACTCATTATGGATCGTATCACGACCACCATTGATCCAACAAGAAAGTCAGCATGGAAACTACAGCCCCTCAAACTTCATCGACTCGTACATCTATGACACACTAAATCAAGAAGTTTCCGATCAATCAGAGCTGCTCGGACCTTCTAACCCGCAATAGACTAGTGTGATGATACTAGTTATCTTTTGTACTATTAAAATGAATAGACTCAGTTGGTAAACTTTGTAGAATCCATGTAATAGCTAGCAGTAATTGTAAAACGTTGTAATTACTAAACTGAAAGTATCAGTTAGTAGATTTTGAAGAAACTTGTAATAAGTTTCAATCTTATAATCAATCAACGTTTTATGAATAAAACTCTTGCTTTATGCTATCATGTGTTATGATTCAAACCTCCAACGTAATTATTCTATCATTTCCTATCAAAAATCATGCACTATGTTGTACTACGTGTATGTCATCCCTAGTAATGGGAGTTTTATGACTTAAGAATATTTACTGTTCAATAAACAACTCTTTGTGATAATTTTCATCTATTGTATTTTTATCTCCAAACTAATTTGATTGATTAGTAGACTATTACCATTCTATAAGGTTTACCCAGTTATCCTATAAACCATTCAACAAATTTTACTTCAAGCTATTTTACTACCACTTTATTGTTTCACATCATTTTACTCCAAGATATTCTACCACCATCTTAGAAAAATTACTTCGTTGATACCACCCTATAAATTGATATCATATCTTCTTTACCTAGCTTCATCTCAAACCACTAAAACTCATCAAACCAAAATGAAGGACACAAGCCTCGTTCGTCTTTTCACCATCATTATCTTCACAACCATTGCAACCACAAGCCCATTAACAGATCTTGATGCACTTTTAAAGCTCAAATTATCCTTAGTTACACCACAAACACCCTCATCAGCTTTCCAAGATTGAATACCATCTAAAACTTTTAATAAACACAATACTACGTGACTAAACTGAACATCACATTATCGGTCCTAAATTATACATAGCCTGATCACCTATGTCTAATTCAGGAGGGATCATGTTATGTTGGGAGCAGTCACCTATATGTTTTCTTAGAAACAAACTTCTCACTTATAATCTTAAAACAAATTTCTTGTAAGTATAGGAAATTCATAAGTATTCATACGATAGAGTATGACAATTAATCACTCTTACTCTACCTTTCCCATGTAAAAGTAAACCTCATCCTACGCCATACACTGAAACGACAAATCAAACTACATCACTCTAGTCCTCATAAGTAACCACACCTCTTCATCGATACCACTCTAACATATAACACACATAGAAATTCGGGACGAAGTTCCCCGTAAGGGGTAGAGACTGTAACAATTCGCAATTTCAGGTTAATTACTATTCCCGAAAAATTTCACTATTCATTTTTACTATTCACTTTTACTATTCACTTTCCCGAAATTTGATTTTTATTCCATATTCTTGTGTGATAAATCATTTCCATGGCAAATTAAAAGTTTGACACTAATCATATCATTTTCGCGAAAGTTATTAAGGAATTACACGTTTTAGGGTAAAACGTCATTCAAAAATTCTACGCACAACGAAACTCGACCGCGTTAATTTTCCCCGTATCAGAAAAATGTTTGATACACTCATGATTTATTTGAGAATTAATCATGACTGAGAAAAATATGACCAAATAAACATCGGCCGTGAAAAACAGGAATTTTCATTTTTAACCGTTTTTACTCAGTCGTAACCTTAGCCTATACCTGTACCGCGTTTCTAAGACGATTTGAGTTTTCACATTATTGGAATAAGTCAACATATTTTTCCCTCCTCCTTTGACCAAAAATCATTCCTTGATTTTATAAATCATTCCTTTCTTTTATAAATCATTACTTGATTTTTAGACTTACGGTTTTATGTCTAAAAGACATTAAATACCAACCGACACTAGACTTAGCCCAGTCTAGATATTATATGTCATTTTAAATCATTATTATCGTATTAGAAAAGTAACATTTTACTTTTCTCAATTTTACATAATATTCGTACGTTTTACGTATTACGCGTTTTAGACCCGTATTTCCAGTTTTAGCAGGGTTTTAGCACCCCAATGGAACCTACCACTCATTTTATATTTTATTATGGAGTATATTGACATGTTTAACCATACTTTCAAGTTCCACATTTTTACGATACCCGGTTTTACGTTTTGAGGCTTAATCATTTACGGTTAGCATTTCCCGGAGTCAAAACTCATCCAATACTTAAGATAATATCATCCAAGGCACACCTCACCCCCCTTATCCATTCCAAACCGCCATAGGGGTGGGAGTCACCCTTGGTGTGGCATAATCTCATGCTAAGCTATCTAAGATGATTACATGTGTTTAAACTTGTCTTGGAAGCTTTGACTAGTCCAAGTTTCTAACCTCCTCAAGCTACTATAAAAGCCCCCTCCCCCTCCTTTGCCGTCCCATATCACAACCCTCATCACCTCACACTTAGCTAATTTTCTTCCAAGTTTCAAGCAAGATTCAAGTGCTTCAACAACATAGAAACTCTAGTTTGGTTTTGATTCATCAAACTACTTCCAAACCCTAGAAACTTTGGTGATTTCTCTTGAGTTTGAATCTACTCAAGTCACCTCAAATTTCATTATCTCTCTTTCAAGAATACAAGGGTAGAAAGATTGCATGAAGGGAAGTAGGGTGAAGCTTAAGTCAATCAAAGTCCTTATCTTACATGTTACTTACCTTTCTTGTAGAAAGCCAAAGTTGTAAGCAAACTCTAATACACTTCCTTGCTTAAATATCACATTCATGCTATTTACATATCATTCATGCTATATATTGTCTTATGATTATGTCCATGATGTATAAAAATGAGTAAAACAAGTATTGGTATATATATGTTAACTTATGTTAGTTAAACAAGTAAACTAGTAACTTTCATGGTAAAATCTGACCAAAACAGTATATAAATGATATTGGACAATTACATATTGTAGTAGAGGACTTAACAAGGAAAACATAGCAATTTGAACCACCTAAAACGAGTACACGAGTCAAAAGTTATGACCATTTGAAGTTACCAAAACTTTACGGCAAAACTGCCTAAATACTTTCTGTGACAGAACCTTAAACACGCAAAAAGAGGCCCTTCTGGTCTAATGACCTAGATTCAAGATCACAACCATGGCTAGAGCCAAGGTTGAGTCTCAAGACCATGGAACAATGACCAAAGGTCATGGCAAGGCCATGACTAAATGACCATATAAACTCACTTAGGTGAAACATGAGCTAAAGAGTTGGCGATAACTTAAACATACAATTTGGATCTATTTCATCTAAAGAACCATGAGATCTTACAAGTAATTGTCATACAAGACTTAAGAAACTTACCCTAATAACAATCTTCATGTAAAAGTAAACTTTCCTAAGTTTATTCAAATATTGGACTTGTAACTTTTCGGATCAAAAGTTATATATATGTATATATATATATATATATATATATATATATATATATATATATATATATATATATATATATATATATATATATATATATACTTTATCAAATACTACAATAGTAGGGAGCCTCATGTGAGGAGTTTATTTAAGTAAGCCGTAGAGATGAGTTGTGGATTTACGAATTAAAGTGTCCTGGCTCCTCGAACGTTTACTGCATGACTTCTGAATTATGTCGGCCCGAACGGTAGTAAGCGATATATAAACCATACATGTTTCATAAACTATTTCTTTTCAAAGACTTATACTATACTAAGTGCTACATCATGGACTAAATGCAAGACATATATAGGCAATTCTTCATATTCTTAGACATTATTCCAAACCTAAGTTGCAACAATTATTCTAGGTTGCTCGTAGAAGTTCTCACCGCATATTCATCATTCTCATTATACATCATCCAACTTACGGTGAGTTCATAGCCCCACTTTCCATTACTTAATTGTTTTAGAAACCCTTGGGGGGAATACATGCTATTATCTTTCAACCGAACACAATGCTTTGAAATTGTATGCTACCTGATTGTTTTATTATTATTAAGTACCATCCTTGCTAAATCCAATATCCCTTATTATGAACCATTTAATCACTAGTAATAGTAAGCGCGAATATTGTGAATAGGCCTATTGGGATTGATGAATCCCATTTGTATTGACTAAGTTCAAATAAATGCACTAATATTTGAGATTTAGGTATGTTAGCAAATTACCTACCGGGATAACTCCACCGATTGATATTGGTATCCGTTAACATTTTGGTGTCATAAGCTTAGTGTATAATACATTTTATGGGCGTATAATAACGTAGCCTACCTGTTTTGTTTTCCAACCATGAGTATGAGTCTAATTAACTCATACTACCAACATATTGTGTTCAACCATTAAACAAACTCTATGAATATCACTCAACCTTTGTGTTGACCTCTTAAGCATGTATTTCAGGTCCATGATGATCAAGGATGGCACGGAAGGGCACAGATATTCAAGAGGGCTATAAATTTTATTATCATTCAAAAACTCATTTAATGTAAATTGTAAACATGGAACCATCTGGGACCTCATTTTGTAATCTCTGATATTTATATAATTCGAATGATAAATCTTTTAAAACGACTCAATTAGAGTTCGTTTTCTATTATTGTGACTATTGTGCCATCGAGTAACACCCAGTTTGAATTCCACTGCATCCATGAATTGGGGGTGTTACATCATTAACTAACTGGAAGACGTCATTCAAAAACTAACAAAAGTGCAATAGGTTTCAGATAAAAAGCAAAAGGCAAGACTTTAACTAAATGCGTAGTTCCATACCGTATTGTTCAACCAATCTCTGGTCTTTGACCTGGCTGTTTCCATCTGTAATTAAGCCTTCGTTTGATCCTTTGGAACCAAATGTCCAGCGTCACGCAAAAATTTAGTTTGCGCAATAACAACATCAATTTAAGTTATCCGTATTCTTACATTGAATATGAGGAGTTAAAAGCAACAACAAAAAATGTTACTCGTTATCCCATTGAGCACTGAATAAATAAGTTAGAGAATACCTTTTATGCTAGTTTTCCAGATGGCGTTCTTTCCCTTCTCTCGTACTCATGAAGCACATAACACACTACAGGTCTAGTCACAACCCCTGCACCAAAAAACTATATCAGATTGCATTTATTCATTTCCATGTAACTACTAATGGCCATATATGTATTTGGTTTAGTTTATACCAAATCGTAATAAAGATTTCCTTTTCTGCTTTTCTATTGCTTACCCTTGAGCCTAAACGTGTGTTGTTAGAATCATATATGAAGCTTTTGCGTTAAGTCATAACCCAAAATTACAACAGTGAAATCAAAGATGTATACATCAATTAACCAAAATACCAATTAAGCAAGCTTTTGCCTTAGATCAATTAACCAAAATACCAACCGACAAGAAACCAAAGAGTGTACCTTGGTTTAGCACAATTCTTATAACCCAGAAAAAAAATACAAAATCAAAATTGGAAATAAGAAAAATTAAAATTGAAATTTATTACTGAGTATACCTTGTTCTAGGTTTGATTGTATTTTGTGTATAATAAAACGCCCGGAACGGGAGAAAATGGTACGGAGGATCATTTTTTAGGAAGAAGATACAACGGCCGGTGGAGGATTTGGTGGATCATAAAACTTGGGACTTTAATGATTAGGTTTTGTGTTTGATGAATCAGGGGAGAAGAGGCTGTTATTGTTTCACGTGTGTGTGTGTTTTTCTGAGGGTGAAAGTGGAGAAGAGTGTGAAGAAAGGTCTAGAATGGGGTGGAAATATGAGTGAAAATAACGGAACGGAAAACGAGAAGGAGCACTGTAAAGCCACTGTAGCACCCCGTTTTGAACAAAGCAACCTTCCCCCTTTTAGTATATATATATAATTGTGTAAAAGTTAATTGTACATAATGTTTTATAATATGTATTACTTAAAATTAAGTTTAGGAGTGGAGTAAATATTTGTACCATAAGCTTTATAATATGTAATGCTTAAAATTAAGTTTTAGAGGAGGAAAGTGTATTTTTTTTAAGTTTAAGAGCAGAGTAAATATTCAACTCTTTTCATGTGCATTTATTTAAGTACCATAATGTATGCATAAAATGGTTGATATTCAAAAATATTTTAACATAGTAGTTACTTACTAAGAGGGGGAGGTACCGTGGTGCGAAAGGTGGCACCAAACCCACCAGCCGAAAAACAAGAACGACACACGGTTACTAGAGTCACGTCGTTTCTTCTTGCGCCAAAAACACCAGCCAATACCAAACACTTGGTTCGAAAGATGTGATTTACATGTTAGAAAAAGCAAAGAAATTCAAGAGAGAAAATTGCACGACGATCTTCGAGAAGACCTTGTGGAGCATTTATGGAACCTTAATTACTAGTTTGTAATTTTTATTTCTAGTTTACATAAATGTGTGTTTTTCTTTTATTTAATGAAGTTTATTTTAGTTAATATTATATATGTTTTATTTTATTTAAATGAAAAAAAAAATAGAGAACGACACCACATTTTCTGGTGCCAATGGTAATGGCACAAATGTGGTACCAAATGTGACACCACTTTTGGAGAACGGCACCAGAAGTTTGGCACCACGGTACCCTCTGCTCTAATGAGTTTGATAGCAAAACTTTAAATAGTTTATTAATCTTGAAAATGTGGTAACCTAAATGAATATTTTCAATAGTACAACGACCTCAATGTGTAAAAAGTATGATGTGTAAAAAGTGTTGGTCCCTTTTACTTGGTTATCAGTAACTAAAACGCTAAAGTAACCAAGTTATATGACTTGAACACAGATGTATGAAAATGATTAACAATAAAGTGACGTAAAATAAGAGACAATATTTTCCAACGTTTAATTCTTTATTAGAAGTTAATCACAAAGAATCGTACCCAAGTGTTTGCGGAATAACACTTGGGATTGAAAACGACAAGTATTGTATGGACTCCTCACTAAACTCAATCTATGTTAAGTGACAACTTAAATTACCCACTGAGCTATCTCATGGGCTTGTGTTGTTCTTTGGAGGAGTAAAGTGGTTTGTGAATGCTTTGCATTAATTGCACAAACTTGTCAACTTTTACTCCTCACATATGCTTCCTATTTATACACAAGTATAGAACAACTAGTTATACATTGGACATAAAGCTTCCCTAACAATATCTCAAAAGATATTATTCTTCTGGCAAGGAACCTTCATTGAGTTAAGTCCAAAAGGCACTTTCTGGTGACAGACTGGTTTTAACCATTTTGGGAAAGTTTGACATTAAAGTGATAAAGCACTTTAATAATGCAGCTCAAACTTTCCCGCCCAGTCCCGCCAAAACTTTAGTCTTCTTGTCATCAGTCTTCAGTACTATAAAGTTGTTGAGGAGTCATGGGGTTCAGTGAGTTATTGTCATCCTCACTGAACCCATCACCTTCTTCTTGGCTTAGATCACACTTCACTGAGTTCCGCCTCACTGAATGGAGAACCTTTCTTCTTAGGTTCGGTCTTAGCATCCTGAAGGTGACTCACTGAGTTACTGTTCACTCAGTGACTTGTTTATACTTAGGTTATTTTACGTTCAAATCCTTGTAAGAAGAGGATTGGGGAATTCAGTGACCCAACAATCTCCCCCTATTTGAACATACAAATAGCCTAAGTGTTTCTTGATTCAACATGAGTTGTCAGGGTACTTCTTCTCTTGCTGAATGTTTGTTGTAATTGTAAGTAGGACATAACATTTAAACAAAAACATCAGTTTATTCATAGCTATTACATTTTCCTACAAATTACAAACAAAATAAAGATAGTTATTGCTGATCAGATGTTCAGATGATAGCCAAGTCCCTCAATCTTAGCTTTCTTTGATCTCAGCAGGTGTTTCTCAGGATGCTTCTCAATCTTGGCCCTAAGGTCCTTACAGAACCTTTGGTTTTCACCACTTCTTACAGGAGAAGCTAACATCAGGTACGTTAACATTGCCTTGACCCCTGCCTTGTCTATATCAGACCATCTTTGGAAAGCAAGGTCTCCATATTCATCCGTAAAGCATAGACCTCTTTCAGGGTGTTCAAGCACAGCGTTGTTCACGAAGGTGATTCCTTCAGGAACGGACCTATCACAATCCAATCCTGGGACATTGATCTCAGGCTCGGATTCAATGTGCTTCCTTTTTCTCCTGGTGGCTGTTGATGAAGCAGTTCCTGTTGTTGGAGCAGGAAGAAGGGAGGGAATGTTGAGGGCTTCAGGCATTTCTCTCAGTCTGTTATACCTTTCATTCAGTGACTTGAGAAGGTCGGGTACAACAACATTGTTTTTCTTGGCAATGATAGGACGGAGTTCATCAAGTTCAGTAATCCCAAAGTCAGCAAATCTGAATGGATTATGAGTGTCAATGACTCTTTTATCGTCCCCCCTGAAGACAGTGACCATTGCGGGTTTGGTGTTCCTGTGAATTTTAACGTCAGTGATGGTTTCAGGCTTCAATCTTTCCTTCATCACCCAATGATATCTTTCAACCCTGGTCTTTCTGATTTGAGCATCCCTTTTCAGCTTTGCTTCCCTTTCCCTTTTAAGAGCATTCATCTCTTCTTCCTGAGCCTTTTTAAAGGCTGCACCAGCTTGCTCAGTTGCTAGTGCCTCAGTATCCAGACCAATATTTTCAGCCTCCTCATAAACAACCTGTATCAGTTCAGGCTTGCTCAATCTCTCTTCTTCAGCTGCCTTTGCCACTTTCTCAACTCTTTCCATGTAGTCTTGTATTTGGTCATGGGTGAGTTGATAGATTTTTCCATTGATTTCATACGGGACACTGATTGGTTCATCAGGATCAACTCTGATCATTGTGGAGGCAGGCTGGAGCGCAGTTGTAGGTTCAGAGGTGGTGGCAATACTTTTTCCTCTGTCCTGAATGAGAGTGGAGGAGACTGGTTCCTCTTGAGGTGGAACTTCGGTGATTGGTGTGGCTTCAGTGACATACTCCCCCCAGTGTGAGAGGGCTGTCCAACATCTTCTTGTTCATCAGTAATAGGGGTTTCAGGAACATTCTCCCCCTCAACAATTGTCGGAGCTGCAGTGATGGCAAGTGTTGGAGTTACTGAAGACGAAGTAGAGTTACCCTTGAAGACTTGAAACATTTCCGTCACCATTGACTTAATCTCCGCAGTATCCTGATGGATGATAGATACCTTGGAGTCAAGGGCAGCCTGAGAGTTTTCAAGGGCAGTCATTCTGGATCCCATTGTCCATGCTAGAGAAGTGGACTTCAAGGATTGAGCTGTCACTGATGCTTCCAACTGAGTGAAGGAGGACTTGAGGGCCTCTACTGTGGAGCTGAGATTCTGAATATTTGAATCCCTTATCAAACTAAGTAACTCAGTAAGAGCCGCCGAGTTTACCTGGTACGTCTCAGATGCCTGAAGAATTTTCTTGTTGAGCTCAGGATCATCCTTGACTGATTCTTGAACCGACTTAACCCCTGTAGCCAGCTCTTTGAGGGATTCCAAAAATTGATTGATGTGAGAAGCCATTTGTGTCAGGGAGTGAGAGACAGTGGAATTTTGCTCCCTGACATCATCATTGTAGTCTTCAACAGCATCTTTGAGGAGGTGATAGTGAACTGCTTGCTCAGCATGCATGTCAAACACCTGTTCAGTGACCCCCCTGTACAAAACATTGGTCATTTTCTTGATGAATCTTTTGAAGGCTCTTTCAGTGAGAGGAGTTTGAGCGTCTTCTGAGGTTTCCGGCTCGGAATGTGTTTCTTCTTCAGCATGGTTAGAGGCTTGAGGAGACTGAGTAACAGGTTCAGGGACTGTCTCCTCAACCTCTATATCATCTCCGGCCATGAAGACTTCCTCATCACTGTTAAATTCATCATCAGAAAATAAGAGAGCCTGAGCATCTGCCAGGGAGGTAATCTGCAACATGTGGAGGTTATCCGGCTCCTCTTCATAAGAAGATTTACCTTCGTTTTGGCCAGGTCCTGACCCCTCAAATCCGGTAGGTTGGGTTTTACCTACCTGGTCTTTAAGGCCAGTTCCCAAGTTTTGCGCACCTCCGGGAGTGGTTATGAGTTCCATATCAGCGGGGGGTATATTTCCCTCTGAGTCTTTGTCCCTCGTGACCCCTTCAGGCACTGATGGGTGTTTCTCAGTACCATCACTAGGAGCCGTGATTGTTGTGTCCCTATCAGCGGGTTGTAAGTGTCCCTCTGAGTCTTTGGGATGAGTTTTTGTGCCCTCAGACAAAAGCGTTGTTTTGCGAATTTCCTCATCAGGCACCTGAGTGGTTGTGTCCCCCTTTCCAACAGGCTTGTTATGGCCTGTCGAACATTTAGGAACGTTAACTCCCTGATGCTTGGGTTGTGATTTACCCGAGCCTTTGGCAGGATGTGAATGTTTGTGGACCCCCTTCTCAGTGGAGTAGTGCTGCCCCACCGAGGATTTAGGATCCCTTACTCCCTGAGACTCTGGTTGTGATTTGCCAGAGCCTTTAGCAGGATGTGAAGGTTTGGTTTGTTTCGGCTCAACTGTCTTGTTTATGACAGTAGAGTCTTTGGAAACGGGTATGCCCGAGGACACTGAGTGTGATGTCTCAGTGCCCTCCGTTGGCTTTTGTTGCAGGCCTAGTGACTGGGTTATTATTCTCATGGTGTTAGCAGTCAAGGGCTGTTGTGGTTGCCTCATTGTAGGCTTAGGATCAGAGGTCTCAGTGTCGAGTGACTTGGGTTGAGCCACCTTCCTGGACCCCTGTCCCTTCTTCCTCTTCACCTTTTTGGTGGGAGAGGGAACTGGTGAAACTTTATTGTCACCCTGGATAGCAGTACGCATGTACAATGTCAGGGTGACAGGTGTAACCTCAAGAGGGTCACGTGAGTAATTTGCCTTGTGTAGGACATCAGGCTCAAAACCTGTTGCGTCAGGCTTATCATACTCAGACCCAAGCAAGTCTTGTAGGGCACAAGAAACAAATCTAGGATATGACATGTGTTTTTGCCTAGACTTCCCCCCTAACTTTGCTATGAGGTCCCTGAAGATGATTTCTCCAAGGTCTATCATTTTACCCTCAATGAGACAGAACACTATCATTGCCTGAGTAGTGTTCAATTGCTCAGTAGAGGATTTATTTCCCCAGAGAACCTGAATGACAAAAGTCATTAGAATCCTCCAGGGAGCTGGGAACCAGGTCTTAATTATTGGGGCTTTGGATAATAGGGACCCTGGTGTCACCTCAGGGTGATTTTTGTCATAGGGTCCCAATTCCAGTAAGACCTCCTTTACCTCTTTCTCAGAGGGTTGGGCAGTGAAGGTCGTGGTGTAGTCAAGGCCAGTGGCTTTGACAAAAGTTTTATAGTCAAGAGTTAGGGACTTGGTTCCATTCTTGACTGTAAACTTTATTTTGGCCTCTTTTGGCGCATCAGGGTTTTCAACCACCGCTGTGCACCAAAATTCCCTCAAATAGTCATGATAGATGACTGAGGGGGTCTTTGTGAATGAGGTGGTCAGGAAGCAGTTCTGAAGGAACTTCACCACATCCATGTATTCAGGGTACCCAGCAGGGTAGGCAAAGTTCCCCACCACATTGTTCTTGGTAAGGTCTACGCTTTCCATTTGGAAATCCACATTAGGTGCGTATTTTATGACCTTAGAAGATGCCATTTGGTATAGATAAAAAGCCTGGTTTTTTGTTTGAAATGGGTATGAGTGAGGGAAACACACGCAGTTTTGAAAATAATTTGCAAGAGTTTTGTTAAGATTTTAAAAGCGTGTGTGTGTTTCCCTTTTTTGTGGGGGTATTTATAGGGTGAGAATTAGGGTGGTGATGTTGCGGATACCAAAGGTTTAATTTATTTAACCGAAACGGCATAATAATTTTGGTTTGTTATCCGCATTAAATATCACGATTCCTATTACCCTATTTTCTCTCACATCGTGGATGAACAGTTGTGCGGCTCTGCAAATAATGCACTTTTGCAGAGAGAAATTATCACAACTTTTGTGTGTGAGGGAGCATTTAATGCTCAGTGGTGTTTGGTCAGAGGGATGTGGGGGCCCAAGGAGTGGATGCCAGTTGTGTAAGTGACATATATTCCTATATTTAATAGGATTCAGTTACCTACCTGGGACATTAACTAACTAAATACTTAGAGCATTTAGTTAGGGTATTCAATGCCATTTTTCATTCTGAGCCCCTTGAATGGATTGTCATTCAAAAAATTTTCAGGAAGGGTGTGATCAGGGACCTAGAGAATTTACATCAGGTTGGAACACTTTTGATCAGTTTCTTGATTCTATGTCCAACATGCCCAATTCAGCTTTCAATCTTGTGAAAGTGGGTTCATCCAAAGGTTTTGTGAAGATATCAGCTAGCTGATATTCAGTGGGGATGAAATGTAGTTCAATTTCTCCATTTGATATATGGTCCCTGATGAAGTGGTATCTGATGTCAACGTGTTTGATTCTTTGATGAAGTACTGGATTGTTTGAGATGGCTATGGAACTCGTATTATCACAAAAGATAGGTACCATCTTATACTGAATGCCATAGTCACTCAGTTGGCTTTTCATCCATAGTACATTTGCACAACATCCTGCAGTAGCCATATATTCAGCTTCAGCTGAGGACATGGCCACTGACTGTTGTTTCTTTGTACTCCAACACACAAGTTTACCACCAAGAAATTGGTAGGATCCTGAAGTACTTTTCCTATCCATGTTACATCCTGCATAGTCAGAGTCAGTGTACCCTTTGAGATCAAATCCTGAACATTTTGGGTAATACAAACCAAGGTTTGGAGAACCCTTCAGGTACCTAATGATTCTCTTGACAGCAGTGAGATGTGATTCTTTAGGGTCAGCCTGGTATCTTGCACACAGGTAGACTGAGAATTGGATATCAGGCCTTGAGGCAAGTAAGTACATCAGGGAGCCAATCATTCCTCTGTATTGGGTTTGATTCACTGACTTCCCAGTGAGATCAGGACCAAGGTTGTTTGGAGGAACCATAGGAGTTTTTACTGAAGAGCAGTCAGTGAGCTCATACTTCTTCAGTAGGTTCCTGAGGTATTTCTCTTGGCAAATGGATATTCCTTTTTCAGTTTGTTTAATTTATAGTCCAAGAAAGTATGTGAGTTCACCCATCATGCTCATTTCAAACTTTGTGGTCATAAGTTTTTCAAATTGTTTGCAAAGTTTGTAACTTGTTGAGCCAAAGATGATGTCATCAACATATACTTGGACAAGAATGACATCATCCTTTGTTCTGTAGATGAACAGTGTGTTGTCAATTCTTCCTCTGAAAAACTTGTTTTGGATCAGGAAGGCTGAAAGAGTTTCATACCATGCCCTGGGTGCTTGTTTTAGTCCATAGAGGGCTTTGTTAAGCTTGTAGACATGGTTAGGGTATTCACTACTTTCGAAACCAGGAGGCTGTTGCACATAAACATCTTCTTTGATGTTACCATTCAGGAATGCACTTTTAACATCCATTTGGTAAACTTTAAAGTTCATGTAAGTTGCATAGGCAAGGAAGATCCTGATGGCTTCCATTCTAGCAACAGGTGCAAAGGTTTCCTCATAGTCTATACCTTCCTATTGATTATATCCTTTGGCAACCAGTCTTGCTTTGTTTTTGATGACTGTGCCATTCTCATCAGTCTTGTTCTTAAAGACCCATTTCATACCAATGATTAAAACACCCTGGGGGCATTCAACAAGGGTCATGACATCATTTCTGTCAAATTGTTCCAATTCATCTCTCATGGCCTGAACCCAGCTTTCATAAGTAAGGGCTTCTTTAACATTTTTAGGCTCAATCTCTGAGAGATAGTCAACATAAAGACATATATTGGCAGTGGCAGCCTTTAGTTTAGCAGCCTTGCTTCTTGTGAGCATGCCTTCAGTGGGTTCACCAATGATGTTCACAAGCTCAATGATTTTGGATCTAGTCCTGCTATCCTGAGGTTTGGGATAAGGATTTGAGCTTGAAGGAGCCTGATTAGGTTCAGACTCAGGAACATGAGGTAACTCATCAATATGTGCTTCAGTGACTACTGTAGGAACAATTTGTTCTGAGGGTTCCTGAACATTTTGTTCAGTGGTGTCAGTCTCATTTGAGACAGGCTGAGTTTCTATGAACTCACTAATAGGTGGTTGGGGTAGGTTGTGAGGGATGATGTAATAGGAGACATCAGCATCAGCTTGGTATTGGGTAGAGGGATTGTTCTCAGGATGATACTCATCAGGAGTATATCTTGATGAGTCATCAATACCAATTTCTTCTACTGAGGAGTTTGAGAACCTGATGGATTCAGTGCTCTCATCAACAGTAATGTGATAAGTTTCCTCAATTTGTTGTCTCCTTGTGTTGAACACCCTGAAGGCTTTAGAAACCAGGGAATATCCCAGGAAGTATCCATCATCAGCTTTGGCATCAAATTTACCCAAGTTATCCTTGTGATTATGTATAAACACAGGACACCCAAATACATGAAAGTAGCTGATGTCAGGAATCCTTCCTTTGAATATTTCATAAGGAGTCTTGTTATGCCTTTTCACAATGATTGACCTATTTTGAGTGTAGCAGGCTGTTTTAACTGCCTCAGTCCAAAAATGTTTTGAGATGACTGAGCCATTCAACATTGTTCTTGCTGACTCAATGAGTGTTCTATTTCTCCTTTCAGCTACTCCATTTTGTTCAGGAGTATAGGGAGAAGTGAAATTTTGAGAAATTCCTTTCTCATCACAAAAACACTCAAGGTCTTGGTTTTTGAATTCAGTGCCATTGTCAGTCCTGATCTGTTTAACTTTGACATCATTTTGATTTTCAATGTTCCTGACAAATGACATGATTGTTTCAGCTGCCTGACTCTTTTTGGTCAGGAAGTAAACCCAAGTATATCTTGAGTATTCATCCACTATGACTAGAGTATGCTTCTCATGGTGAATGGACATTGGACTGACAGGTCCAAAAAGGTCCATATGAAGAAGATGTAGGCAGCTTTTGATGGAAAAGGTTTGTTTGGTTTTGAATGATGCCCTGTGGTGTTTTCCTTTTTCACAAGCAGAACAAGGCTTGTCTTTGGTATACACCAGGGATGGAAGGCCTAGAACTTTTTTCTGTTTGGCCAGGTTGTTGATGTTTTTGAAGTTGAGATGAGAGAGTCTCCTATGCCATAGCCAGTTGATTGTTTCACTTGCCTTTGAGAATAGACAAGTCCCATTCTGAGTCAGGGATGACATGTCAAGGACATATACATCATCCCTCCTAGGGGCAATCAACACAACTTCCTTATTGGCATTAAAGATGGTCCCTCTCTTGTCATCAAACTGAACTATGTATTTGGCATCACATAGTTGGGAAACACTTATCAGGTTGTACTTGAGACCATTAACATAAGCTATTCTTGTAAAAACTATACCATTGCAGTTTACTGAACCATAACCTTCAGTGGGAGCTGATGAGTTATCACCAAATACTACTTTGGGTCCTGGTTCTTCCACATATTTGTGCAGAAAACTTTTCACACCAGTCATACTTCTGGAGCATCCACTGTCTAGATGCCAAGTAGGATCCTTGATGTGTTTCTGCACAAACAGTAAACTGGGTTAGTTTTTCTTGTTGACCCACTTTCTAGTGGGCTTAGTCCTCAGGGACTTTTTGAACTCAGTTAATGAATCATGGTCTGAAGTTGTGTGACCTGAGCTTCCACATGTTTTACATTTTGTGGAGGTTGATGCCTCAGGTGACTGAGAAGTGTTGGTTTGGTTTTTCCTTCTGGACCGAATCACTTTGTCATGCCCCCTGGTTTCAAGGGAGGGATCTCCACAGATGTCACAGCATTCTTTCATCATACAATCATCAGGAAGATGATCATTGAAACCACAGTGAGGACATGGTGAGAAAGGCTTAGCCTTCAATCTTTGTTTGGAAGGTGTGGCATACTGATAGCCTTGGGTTTTGTATAGACCCCTTGCTTTTAAAGAAGCAGTGTGGGGGATGTGATCACACGTTCTGTGGTCCTCTTGTTTGCATATCATACAAAACAGGACTCTGTAGCATTTATCAGTGCTGTGATTTGGATAATTGCACAGTTCACATCTTCCTGAGGGTCTGGGTGTGGTTTTTGGTTTGGAAGAACCTGAGGATACTGAGGGCTTTGTTGATTTTGAGTCAGAGTTTTTCTCAGTAGACTCAATTTTCTCACTCAGCATCCTGACAAGTTCATCAAGCTGATCAACCTTTGAATCAGTGCTTTCAGGTTTCACTTCAGTTCTTACTAAAGGTTTTTGGTGTTCAGTGGGTGCAGGAGTAGGTCTTTTCAGAATAGTCCTTCCTAATCCTGATTTCTCTTTAGGAGAATGTGGTTGAAAGACTAATGGTGCAAGGTCAGAATTGGGTTCTGCTCCCTGAAGTTGTTTCAGTGGAGGGAGTGGTGAATCAGACTTAGACTCATTGATGGACTCAGTAGGGCTAAGTTCATCAGTGACTCCTAGCAGCTCCTTGATAGCCTGACTTTCAGGCTCCAAGATTCTTCCAGTGTTAAAATTTGGCAATTTACTATCAGGATTGTTTCTTTCAATCCAATCACTGGGTTTGGGAGCTAGTTCTTTGCTAGAGAGTATGTTGGTTAATAGAAAAGTTGTGGAATGGCTACTCTCCCCAGAAACTTCAGTGAGTTGATCATCACCCAGACCAGCCTTTTTGGGGCTGGGTGAGAGACTTAGTGTTTCATAAAGTTTGGGGTTTTTCTGAGTCCATTTTCAAATAATTTCCTTTTCTTTCTTAAGTTCTTCCTGAAGAGCTTGATTTTGTTTTACAAGTTCAGAGTTTTGAATTTGAAGTGTAACACTTTCAAGCTTGGCTTGTTTTAAGGCAAGTAATTCATCTCTACAATGATTTAATTCAAAACTCAGTTTGTTAAATTTTGAAAACAAATTAAGTCTTTGCTCTTCAACATACTTAAGATCAACATTAATATAATCTAAGTAAGATTTCCAATCATCATTATCATCCATAGAAAGTAAAAGATTTACCTTTCTCGTAGTGATGTTGACCCATTCACCATTTCTTGCATGACTCTTCCCCACAACAAGTTTGTTGTCTTCTGACAGAGCCATCAGGGCACTGATGTGAACTTCATCATCATCCGAGGACACTTCAACCTCATCCCAGTCATATGTTTCAGCTACAAGCCCTTTGTTCTTGGCTTGAGTAGGCTTGGGAGCCTGAGGAGGCTGAGAGACTGTTGAGGATGATTCAAGAAGGGCAAGTTTAGCTTTTGCCTTTCTGTACTTGGCTTCAAAGTCAACTTGAGGGACTTTTTCAAATCTTTGACTAGACTGAAGCATTTTTGGTTGAAATTTGTTGGGGCCTGAAAAAGAGTTATTTCCTGAAAACTTGAAAGATGGTTCTGAGGTTGTTTTTGAAAAACAATCTTTAGCAAAATGCCCCATTTTGCCACATCTAAAGCATTCAGTGTTGTCATTTGCTTTAGAAGGAAATTTGTTTTTCTTAAAAAACCTTTTAGAATTAGCAAGGAGTGCTCTTTCATGAAATTCAATTTGAAGATCATTAAGATACTCCTCACTGGTTCTTTGGTCAACCTCATCATCAGATCCATCCTGAAAATCCTGCACAACACCTTTTGAATAGAAAGCAGTTGATATGGGTGTAATTGTCAAGGCCTTTTTGGTCTCCTGAGCTTTACCAGGGTATCTCCTGGTGATAAGATTGTCTTCATAGACAAACTTCCCATAGATGGCAGGGAGCTCAAGGTTCTGAATGTGGTTTGCATTTCTCAATCCCTGAGAGAAGTTTAACCACTTCTCAGGGAGACTGTTGACAAAACCAACATTGATCTCATGTTTTGACAGTATAACACCATCATTGGTCAGCTCATTCAGGAGGGTCTTATACCGAGTATAAGTCTCAGAGAGACTTTCAGAATCCTTGGCCCTGAAGGTATTGAATTCAAGCTTCAGGTCCATGATTCTATTCTCTTTGGTATCAGAAGGCCCTTCATAGCTATGAACCAGGTCAGTCCATGTCTGCTGGGCAGTGGGACAGTTGATCACTGATTCCATTATATCATCAGGAAGGCATGATATAATGATGCTTCTTAGGCGCTGGTCTTGATTGACCACCCTCCTTTCATCTGGGGTCCACTGAGCTTCAGGTTTAATTAAACCTTGGGCAGTTGTTGGGACATATGGACCCTCATTAATCAATTTGATGTAATAAGGTTCCATCCCAGTTAAGTAGCAAAGCATTCGCTTTTTCCACTTATTAAATTTGCCAGCTTCAAGTCGAGGGCAGTTGCTGAATAACTTCCACCCTTTTTATCAACAAGTTGGGGAACATCTATGTCAGTCATAGTGGGATCTTGATTTTAAAAATTTGAGCACTCTTAAGTTTTGAAAAACAGGTTTAAGTTTTATAAATCAGAGGCTCTGATACCACTTGTTGGTCCCTTTTACTTGGTTATCAGTAACTAAAAAGCTAAAGTAACCAAGTTATATGACTTGAACACAGATGTATGAAAATGATTAACAATAAAGTAACGTAAAATAAGAGACAATATTTTCCAACATTTAATTCTTTATTAGAAGTTAATCACAAAGAATCGTACCCAAGTGTTTGCGGAATAACACTTGGGATTGAAAACGACAAGTATTGTATGGACTCCTCACTAAACTCAATCTATGTTGAGTGACAACTTAAATTACCCACTGAGCTATCTCAGGGGCTTGTGTTGTTCTTTAGAGGAGTAAAGTGGTTTGTGAATGCTTTGCATTAATTGCACAAACTTGTCAACTTTTACTCCTCACATATGCTTCCTATTTATACACAAGTATAGAACAACTAGTTATACATTGGACATAAAGCTTCCCTAACAATATCTCAAAAGATATTATTCTTCTGGCAAGGAACCTTCATTGAGTTAAGTCCAAAAGGCACTTTCTGATGACAGACTGGTTTTAACCATTTTGGGAAAGTTTGACATTAAAGTGATAAAACACTTTAATAATGCAGCTCAAACTTTCCCGCCCAGTCCCGCCAAAACTTCAGTCTTCTTGTCATCAGTCTTCAGTACTATAAAGTTGTTGAGGAGTCATGGGGTTCAGTGAGTTATTGTCATCCTCACTGAACCCATCACCTTCTTCTTGGCTTAGATCACACTTCACTGAGTTTCGCCTCACTGAATGGAGAACCTTTCTTCTTAGGTTCGGTCTTAGCATCCTGAAGGTGACTCACTGAGTTACTGTTCACTCAGTGACTTGTTTATACTTAGGTTATTTTACGTTCAAATCCTTGTAAGAAGAGGATTGGGGAATTCAGTGACCCAACAAAAAGTATGATGACCCATTAGTGAAAAAACCCTTTCTTTTAGGAATAAACTTCACATTTTGATTTGTATAAGGTTAATTAGAGGTATCGTGATGGTAAAATGTTTTCGACATCCATCATTAAAATGTGAAAGTTTTCGGTTTTAATTATCTTTTGATGCAAAAAATTCTAATATGGTCACACTAACCTTCTTGCAAGGGAAGGTTTTATTGGGAATCTGTCTGTATGAAGGCAGGCTCATACTTTATGGATTATCATGTCAAAAGTTCAGAAACTATAGTTAACAAAACAAAAGGTTAATAGGCGTGTATGTTTCGTCAGGATGAATTTATTTGTTACATGAACAACATTTTCATACTCAATTTTGTTGAAACTCAAATAAACTAATGTTAAAAAACCTAACAGAATATTAACAGGCAGGTGATTATAGGACAATAGTATCTCACGGATTACAACACACTAAAAAAGAACAACTTTGATAAACTTAATTCATTCACAAACTCACCAATGATCAAGGATACTAGTTGTTTGTAGTTGTTCATGTTTATCCAAATTCTAACAACTATTGTAAATGACACAAATGGTCTCTAAACTATTAATAAAGAGTTGTTGAGCACTTCTACTTGAACAGCCCCTAACAACTTGTGTTGCTTACAAGGTTTTCAAGATAGGGATCTTAAGATCCTACTATAATAATCAAATACTTTGTAGTTTGTTAGTTTGTGGTTCGAGAAAAGTAAGATTAGATTGCATTAGATCTTAAGATTATAGGTTCAAGATCAGGATCATATGCAAAGATTTCATATATGATCGGGATCGTTTTTGCTTTGTAGTATCATAAAATTGTAAGATACTAAAGAGCTGTTTACTAATTAAAGTGGCTCATAAAGGGAGTAAACCCCTTTCCCTTATTGCCTCTAGATGGGGAATGGTGAGTTTTTCTTTGTCTTACGATACAGAGAGCATTTAACAGATTTTAAGTGGACCTCAAAACAAAAATAGAAAAACAAACAACCCCTAAAATTAGGATCCGGATCTTAACATTAAAATCAAGTTCGGATAATGAATTTATTTGTTACTATGATTTCTGATTCATTTTTCGAAGTTGACTGTTCCCGGCTTTGAGGCTTCTTGATAGCCTTGTTAGTTTCTTCACATCATTATATGACTCGGTCGTTACTTCATAAATGTATAGCATCACTTTGACCAGTCACTAGTTTCAGACAACCCGCATATCTGGATTTCTGTATTTCAGTGCCATGAGGCACTGCAAATTCAAAGACTAAAATTAAGGGTAGTAGTTCATTAATGGTTCAAAGGTGAATTTGGTGAGAAGGCTACTAAGAATGTGAAAATATATGACAAATGATGGATATTTATGACTGATCACCTTAGTTAAGTCCGTGGACTAAACGCTTAACCCAATCATTAGTTTCTGATCTCATGTAATCATACGTGTGAGGTGTGACGCTGAAGGTAAATGGTTTTTTTTGAACGGCAAAGACAATTTTAATAGAACTAGCAAGAAGCTAACAAGAAGAACATAACGACATTTTCATAGGTAAATCGTTACAAACTGAGAAGATACTCGTTGACTACTTCTTTGAGCTTGAAACAATCTAGTCATAATCCAACTCTAGGGTAGTAAACAGATAAATCATCTACTTAGGCGACGCCTACGCTCATGGCAAAGCAAGTTAGCAAAACGTGCTAAAGCTTCAGCATTTGTACCTTCTCCATCTACTTCTTGAAATGTGCCCGTCTCTAAATCCACTCTTGAAACCTTTTCGTTCAACAATCTTTTTCCTACGTCCTCAAGTGCATTCATGTTCTCATCGGTGGCAATATCCACCGATGACGTATCTCCTACTAAATTGTCTTCCTGCCAATAACACAAAATAATTCGTCATAATTCATAAGTGAGCTAAGTACCCCTAACTTTAATTACTACTGATGTTACCTGAATGCGTAGGTAGTTCTTTTGGGCATTAAGGGATCGGAAGAGAGTTGAGACATGAACATCCACCATATCAGCGCTTGCATCACTAAATATATCAAGTAATGGAGATGAGCCCTTGTCGAACACCCAATTGAGCAAACCCCATTTGGAAGATGTCTTGGCATTGTATTTTTCGGAGCGTTTTGGGATACCCGTACCAAGTGAAAGCACAAGCATCTTTCTGCTGTCAATGGACTCAATATCGGAGAACTTGCGTTTTCCAATCAAGGTTTCTTTGATGATATGTGTGATCGCCACTTGCGTCTGTAGTTGCCATTTAGACAAGGCTTCAATAGATACAGAGTTTGCAAATCCAGGATGTGTTTGAGATTGCTTTTTAAACGATTTATCTGATCGTCTTTTAACACATTAGATAAGCATGGTTCATAGAGTGTGAGTTTGCTTTCAAAAATAAGTTAAAGGATTTAATTAGCAACATTTTCAAACACCCGAAAAGTGCTTAATTATTTGCTGTTTCAAAACACAAATAAATTATATTGATTAGCGCCTTCAAACAAGTTTGAATAGACTATAGAGTAATCAACTAGTTGTACTATTGCGCAAAGAACAAAAAACAGTTACACTTACTGGGTTATTTGCTGCAACTCCGCCATCAATTAGATCAAATCTGTGCATGCTTCCATCTGCATCTTTGGTCACAAAATAGTGAGGTGAAAAATAAGTAGGAGCCGCCGAGGTGCCTATGCACACATCTGATAGACGAGCATTTTTCCAAACAAACTCCTTTGCCTAAAATTTAACAAAACAGTTATAGTATGAACATACATACAATGATCTAAGAGCAAGAGTTGGATAGGAGATTACATCGTCGGTGCTGAAGATCATGGGCTGAAGGCGTCTAATGTCAAAAGTTGGTATGATAATGTCTGTTACTGTCTGATTTAGAGTTCCGTTGCGTAATAACACTCTTGTTATTGATTGGAGATATTTGCCATCGTACTTTGGTCCAACAACAGCTCCAAAGAAATTTGCTACTTTGTTTAAGAAGGCGAGGCGGCTGATTTTACAAACAAAGTTACAAGTTCATTAAAATAGTGTTCAATGAAATAATAACCCAACAATCATTACAAAATAAGTAAAACACCATTTGAGTCTTTATTATGTCAGTTTTGTGTAATGAATTGTATCATTTTGTATCAACTCTTACAAAATGTGTACACGACTATTGTCTCATTGTACTTAATGTCTAAGATTCATCCTTGACATTAAGTATATATGCATATTAATATCATGTATTAGTTCTAGTTGTCTCTTAAAAAAAACTAATCTAACACAGAAAATTTGTATAACTGGATGCAATAACTGCATAACTGATGACCAACTATAAATCTAAAGTTTATTTCAGGTAGCCGATAATATAGACTAGGAAATTGCTGGCTGATGGCTGCACATGCACCGACAGATGAGTTTCACGGTTTCACTTTCACTTTCACCATCAACATGTGAAATGTAAATCACTTCATGTCATGATGAAGGACATTGGGGCAGAAATTAAACTAATGACTTAAGTGGTATGCATGCATGCACTTATGCTACATGCTTCACACCATTAAGGTTTGAATGGATAAAAGTATAACAAACCTCAAACTTTCTATATTCTATAGATTTAAGGTATGTACGTGTTTTAAACTTTTAACCTAGATAGTAGCATATAATCGGCTAATCAAAGCTAAGTCGAAAGAACAATATATTTTAGAGCCAAATGGAAGTTGTTTTTCATGGCAACAATTGATAGTTTCTTTTCTATGGATGAAAGCGAAGCTTGATAACTGATACGGAAATTGAATCAAAGTGATTCACACAAAATAATAACAACAAAAAGTACATAAAATGAATAGTGCTGGCTACATTTATATATGCAGACCCCGTGAATGCAAGAGCTGCCTGTTATGCACTGCTCTAGTACTAATAATTGTATGCAATGCGACAATTGACATTCACGTGCATGTTTATATTATGAACACCAACACAAACTTTCGAATATCTTTCATATTCAGGCCTCAAACTTTGTGCTATTTGTGACCAATGACAAATCACCAACAACTCTTGTTACTACAACTTTTACTCGCATATTTATAGATACCTAATTTTCATTGTAATTTGTAACTTGTAACTTGTAATTTGTAACGAGCCATATAGTAAAATAGAAAGGTTAAAGAAAAAGTTAATTAATCTATGGCGACAGTCCACATAAGAGGCTAGCGCATTCAAATAAACATTTATAGTCAAAGACCCTTTTGAATGTGTCATGTATCGCAATCTTATTGCTAGTTTGATGGACAATCACCAATTCTAATGTCTCTCAACCAAACATAATGCTACGGAGTAACATTTTATGAGTCTTCTGAATATGGAAAATGATCGTCATGTCTAATTCGACATTCTTAGAGCATCCACTATAATAAACATTTACAAAGGTTTATAATTATAACACATCACAAACTCATAAATCTTTTAGATTTATAAACTTATTTTCACTATAGATAAACTTGTCAAAGGTTTATAAATATATAACATAACTCAATGCATTAAATTATGAAAAGGTGACGTATAGTCTGGAATGGGCCCGGCCCGGCAGACAGCGGTCCACTCTATGCCTAAACCTTAATTTCATGCCCTATAAATATAGGGCTGAGATTCTCTTCTTGACATAACATAACAGGTTACCCTAAACCTAACTCTTATATGCTATATTGCATGGAGACTAACTTGACCGTCAGAGGTGGATCCCGGGGCTACGGCCTCGGATCCATTCCTAACGGGTTCTCTTTGTTGACAGGTCTACTCAGGGCTCGAGAAAGCGACGAACGGCCCAGGAAGAGTCTTCAAATCCAGCCCGCGCCAGATTATGTATCAACATCTAAGATATTAGACCTCTTCATGTCATGTAAGCATGAAATTGATGTATAGTATGGTTAACAATATTATAGACTTTTTCATTTTTTTATAAACCCTTTTATAAACCATCATATTGAGATGCCCTTAGTCTAGAAGCATGTTTAACTACAAGATTACAAGACGTGGCAAATCCAATTATTGAGATGAGGAGAATAAAAAATTATACTAATTGATATGACACTTGTTCGATCATCATTGTGCAAAACAGATTAATTTATAAAAGTAGTGTAGTCATATATTTTAGGCACAAGACAAACTAAAAAAGGTTGATTTTTTTTTTCTTTTTTTTTTTTTGGTAAACAATGGTTACTGGGTAATATTAAATATCAATATAAAAGGAAATTTTAACTTTATTAAATATTTAAGTTAATTTTTATGTTCATTTATTGTGCATTAAATACAAAATTACTTTGAATTTAGAAAGAACAGATTATTTAATATGGTTTAAACATTGCCTAGTGAGTCGTGTTAACCTTTTCTAGTGATTGAGAAATTCTAACTGCTTTAATTTAAGGCTTACGTACATGCAAATCACAAATAGTTTTCTTACAACTATAATCTCAATCAAGTATGACTTCATCAAAACTATAAAAGCTGAAACTTAGATCATCATTCCTAAAATCAGGTATGGATCATAACAAACTCACGTCATGATTCATGAAGAAAAACACCTGGATGATTGTCAAGAATTAAACTACATCAAATGATGTTACCTTATTTGAGGAAAGATTTTTGGGGCATGATAAAAGTAGAATTGCTTAACATCTTCTGCTGAGTACATAGGCCGATTATTTTTATCAGGAACAGCAAGCATCGCGGTCATCAACCCCCCGGTACTCGTCCCCGCTATCACATCAAAATAATCCGCAATTCGTGCATCAGGCCCATCTATTTCCTGCTCAAAACAATAAAACCGACATCTCGTATATTCATTCATATGGTTAATAACAACTTAATTATAGTACAAACATGTATTCATATTGCCAATATATACTTATATCACCCCAAAAAAAATAATAATAATAATAATAATAATAATAATAATAATAATAATAATAAAAAAAAAAAAAAAAAAAAAAAAAAAAAAAAAAAAAAAATTGCACGTACAAGTACCTGGAGCTTAGATTCGAGAAATGAAAGGATGGTGCCTGAAACGATGCCACGAACACCGCCTCCATCAAGGCTAAGAACAGTGACATAGCTATTTTTAGCTAACAAACCGGGGTCCGCACTGTTGGTTGTGAGTTGTTGGGAGGCTAACACTGTGATAAAAAGTGAAAGGGTTACAAGATTATCCTTGAAAATGAATCTAGATTTGGTATTTGCATCCATTTCTTCGATTTTCAAATCGATGAAAAATCAAACTGAAAGAAGGACTAAATATGGAAGGGTGGCTCGCTAGGCACTTTTGTGTTTTTGTCAAAATTTATACAGTGATGTTTGATACCCGTTATTCAGAAACATATGTAACTTGTTTTATTATGAAAGAAGTAAGGAGGAACGTGGTGTACGTAAGTAATGTAGTGAGTTAGGAACTTAGGAAGTTAGGATTGAGCAAAAAAGGAAAAGTAAAATACAATGTTAGTCCATAAGCTCTAGTCATATTGCGCATTTAGTCCTAACTTCCAGGTAGGGGTGTAATCGAGTCAAGCCGAGCTCGAGCTTGACAGGGCTTGAGCTTGGCTTGAAATGTATAAGGTATGCTTGAGTTTGACTTGATAGCTTGACAAACTTTAATCATCCAGGCTTGAGCTCGGCTCATGTAAGGCTCGAGTAAGGCTCGAAAAGCTTGAATTTAAATATAAACATTAAATTTGATAGTCAAACTCTTCAATAAATTCAAAAAAAAAATACGCGATGAACCTGAAAGCTAAGGAAAGAATTTATACAAAACATTCGGGATAATTAAGGTTAAAATGGCCTCTGATGACGTCAAATTTATCCATGATTTAAGTGTTAATTTCCCCCTAAAATGCTCATCTTTTCTATTTGTATGAATTATATATACTCTTATTTCTTCCCATTTTGGTTTCAGGGTAAAGATGAGTAAAAGAACGAACATACGCGGAAATGGAAGGACTTTGGAGCAAATATGTGAAAATTATTGATTCTGCACTCACTACGGCGTAGTGGTTCATCTACCTACGCCGTAGCAAGGCTTTATGAAGATTACGACGTAGAGGTTCATCTACATATGCCGTAAGAAGGAATTAATGAAGACTACGGCGTAGCCCATCTGTTGGGATTTATACTTGAGTTGATATTGACAAAATATGAAAGATGAAGGACTTATGATGACAAAGTAAAGAATGAAGAAACTGCGAAAGATAAGGACTTGCTTTACAAAGAAGTTTTTGCATTATAGTCCTTTGTAGTATTTTGTAAACCCTAATGTCTCTATTATATAAAGAGACATAGGGTACAAGTTTTATTCATTCAAGTGTCACAATGTAAACACCAGGAAAGTGTGTGTGTGTACAGGTGTTTTATGGGAAAACACCTAGGGTAGTTTAGTGTATAGCCTCAAGAATCATTGGATTCCTGTTACAATCATTGGTGTAACAGTATTATGTTGATATAATACTATTGGGGTTGTGGAGAATGTTTAGTAAAACCTTGTTTATAATATTGTTCTTATTCCACTATGTTTTATCATATGAACATTATTATTCATAGATTAAGACCTAATCAGTCTTGAGCCAAAACGGTCCTAGAAACTACTTTATTATGGGGTTATTAGTTTCTAACACCATCCCTGGCTACGGCGTAGAAGTCCACTAAAGGGCTCTACGGAGTAAGCAACTCTCCAGCTACGACGTAGGCCCCAATTTGAGGCAGTGAAGAACTAACGAGGCCAAGGAAGAAGTTACGACGTAGCAAACCTAGCAACTACGCCGTAGAAAGTATCTTATCAAGACATTACACCCGTAGCACTTGATCAAGCTACGGCGTAACACAAATTTACAAAGGTTACGGCGTAGCAATCCAATCAGCTACGTCGTAACAAAGTCGGGCCTATAAATACCAGCCCTAATTCTGAGTTTATTCATTCACTTTTCACCACACAGAAGTTGGGAGAAACTCAGGGAGCAGGAGGAACTAAGTTCTAGCCTCATAGTCATTTCCAAGGGAGGATTCACACACCAATCATAAGTTTATTCATTCCCTTGTTTTATATTCGATTCATGTTTACTTTTGTAATAATACAATCTTGTTTTACTGCAATTATGAATATGAGTGGCTAAACATCTCTGGTGTTAGCCTAGTTATGAAATTGTTATTGTTTTGATTTAGTTTTCTACGCATCTATTATCTATTGTTTGAATACTTTCATGGCGAGTCTTGGGACACTCTAGTTCCCGTAGTGTTTAGCGTTGGTTGTTCCCTAGAGACTTGTGGAATTAACCCTAGGAAGCAGTCACTAGGGATGTGACTTGGTGATAGCAATATCACCATACACGTGCGAATTAACCCTAGGACCACCTACCAATGCTATTCGCTTAACGGAGTTAGAGGGTTGTAAGATCTGACCATGCCGCATCTGTTAGACTTGTCCATGTTAGTAGAGGCACTTAATCACTCTTACATCTTCGTACCGATGAACCTAAGGCTTTATAATAGTTTTGGATAGAACAAGGTGTAAGATAGACGTAGGTGATTTAACCCTCTGATCCGAAATGAATTAAATTCCCAGACGATATGATAGGATGCACTTATAGGAAACTAATCAGAATAATAACAAGAGTAATAATTAGGTTAGCACTATTTCTCTTTATTGATTTTCTTCTATTTTATTTACTTGTTTTGTTATTTACTTTTATTAGTTTAATTAATCTTTCAACTCAAAAACCCTCTTTTAAACGTGACACGAAACTTAGATAATTTCTATACACTTAGCTCTTGGCACGACCTCGGCTTTACCAACTAGCTATACCACACACGACCGGGTATACTGCCCGTTAGTGCATTAGGTAGACCTTAGGTAAACGAGACTATTATAAATATTAAAACCTGGTCAGTAAAACTTGCATCAAGTTTTTGGCACCGCTACCGGGGAGCTATTAGGAATTTATTTAAGTTTTTATGGATTTAACTATGAACGATTATTTGACTTCTGTTCATTGTGAATCAGGAATAGTGAGACCGGTTCTAGAGGAGAATATTAAATTCGAATTCTGGGAATCATGTCATGATGAATTAAAAAGATACAAGTTTGCTGGCGAAGATAATGAAGAAGCTCACGAACATATATCAAGAGTTAGTGAAATCATCGATTTATTTCAAGCTCCCAATGTATCAAGGGACGTTGTGATGATGATGGCATTCCCTTTTTCGCTAAAAGGAAAAGCTCTGACGTGGATAAAAAAAATTCCCTCAAGGGACTATTACTACATGAGATTCTTTGAAAAAGGCTTTTCTCAAGGAATATCGGACTCCTCGCAAGATTCTTTAACAGCTAGAAGGGATCCGGAAATTTCAGCAAGATCAGGGTGAAACCTTATTTTCCGCATGGGAGAGATTTGAAGACCTGCTTTTCAAATGTCCAAAACACAAGCTCAACAAACATGAACAACTCCAAATATTCTACAACGGGCTGAACATTGAGACCCGTAGGATACTGGATTTTAAGGAACCCATCCCTAAAATGACTGCTGCAAAGGGGCTAGAAAAGATCGACGAAATCGCTCGCCATTCATCAATAAGGCACGCAAAACAAGAACTTGTTTCTTATAAACCTGATGAAATCTGCTCAATCCTGAAGAATATCAAAAAGGTTGAATCTAATATGAATTCACTTACTGTAGAAGTAAACATGGTGCAACACAGCTTTAATGACCCGATCAACGGAAGCGTTACTGACTTGGAAAGAGTTATCAAGAAATTTATTAAAGGCTCCTATCAAAATCAAAGGAAGAACCAAGAGACTGTGGAAAACTAGATGGGGGGGGGGGGGGGTTTGAATAGTTTACCGCTTTTTAATGTCATATTTAACTTGAATATCTTTTACGTTTGCTTAAAGATATAAACACAACGTTATATGTTTGATTCTTTGAAAAGCTTTTTATGTAAATAACAATTCTAACTTTACTAGTTTCATACATTGAAAAGCTTTGCTTGTGATGATCCTAACTTTGCTTGTTTAGTTATTTGAAAAGCTTTACTTTTGTTTGAAGATGCAAACACATCTTTACTTGTTTAGTTCTTTGAAAAGCTTTATATGTAACTAGCAATTCTAACTAAAGAACAACATGTAATAAGTAAAGATAAAGAAAGAAACGATCAAACCACAACAAGATTGTTTATCGTGGTTCGGCTACAAGGACTCTTTTTCCTTGCCCTACATCCACGCCCCGAGTTTCCAACTCAAGAGTTATAAGCACTAATCAACAAGCTCCTTTCACCGGCGGAGAAAACCTTTACAACGTCGCTTACACTTTTACCGACACTAAGCTAGATGTCGAGTTCTTTTACACGGGTACAACCACTCCCATCGTCGCTTACACTTTTACCGACACTAAGCTAGATGTCGAGTTCTTTACCAAGGGTACAACCACTCCCGTTAGTTCTTTTACAAGGGTACAACAACTCCCGACACACTATATATTTTGAGGCCTAAAATACTAACCAATCACTTCTACATACATGACACAAATGAAGTATAAACTACCAAAGCTTATACATGACCAAGCTACCAAGACTTGCAACTTTAGAGTTGAAGCTTGTAACTTCTTGAATGATCTTGTGAAGTCCCTTGCTACATAAGAGAATTACACAAGACAAATGTTACTGAGTTAGTTTAGAGAGTATGTGAAAATATGTCCTAAAAGGGTGACTCAAAACTAACAAATGGTTTGGTATTTATAGCAAACCATTCTGCAGGTCTGGCGGATACGGCGGACCCCTCAGAAGGGTTCCGCCCGTGTATCCCCAGGGTACCGCCAGGGCTGCAGTTGGTTTTTGCAATAAATCTTCCAAACCAAACAAGGTCACATCACATTACTTCTAGTCAAACACAAGACTTGCAAGAAAGCATAAGGTTAGTCAAACACTCTTTCTTACCATAAATGTATATGGACAAAGCTTACCCTAAATGTGATGTAACATTACTATTTTAAGAAATAAATGTGATGTGACAAGACACTTTCTAATTTAAGAAATAAAAACAATGTTTTGTTTAAAAGGAAATGTAAACCTTAGTTAAACAAGACTTAAACACTTAAAGTGATGATTTACTTATAGCTAAACTTCATACTTTGTCATTAACAAAACTTAGCAAAGATCGTAAAATATAAATAACGTTTTTAGGCGATATTTGTATTAACAGAGACGATTTGGGGGATCAAAATGGAATATGATGGGGTTTTAAAGTCTCAGGAAAATGCAATCCAGAAACTGGAAGCCCAAGTAGGGAACTTAGCCAAAACTATCAAAGATAGAGGTGCTGGTGAACTCCCTAGCACTACTGAAACCAACCCCAGAGACTTGGCTCATGCCATCACTACAAGGAGCAGATTAAATTATAAGGAACCAGCTTATCCAACAATGCCCGATAATGAGAAAGCAACATCGAGCAATGATTTGGATAAGAGCACTCCGGTTACTGTCGAAATAAATCCTAAGCCATATGTTCCGCCTGTCCCATTTCCAGGAAGAATGAGGAAACAAAAAGAGCAGGAACATTTCCAATGTTTCTTTGAAAGGGTAAGGGATCTTAGCATCAACATACCTCTTGTTAAAGCCCTGGAGTAAATGCCTAAGTACGCAAGGTTCATGAAAGATCTCGTTACCAGAAAAAGGCAAGAGAAACCATCACGTGTGACCTTAAACGAGAGATGCTCGTCCGTATTGGCACACGAGATTCCTTCGAAGGAAAAAGATCCTGGAAGTTTTACACTCCCATGCATTATCAACGGGACCACTTTCAACAAAGCTCTTGCCGACTTGGGGGCCAGTATCAGTTTGATGCCGTATTCGCTATATGTACGATTGGAGTTGGATGAACTCAAACCAACCAGAATGTGCCTTGAATTAGCCAATAAGTCAACACAATACCTGATGGGAATCGCCAAAAACGTCCTTGTGAAGATTGATAAGTTCGTCTTTCCAATAGACTTTGTCGTTATCGACATGAAAGAAGATGAAGAGATTCCAATCTTATTAGGAAGACCCTTTTTGTCTACTGCACGAGCCACGATTGATGTTTTCAATAAAAAGATTTCTCTAGAGATTGGGAACGAGAAAATAACCTACGATTTAGAGTGATCCATGAAATACGCGAATTTCACCGACAACGATCTCGACGACTTTGATGAAATAGACTCTATCATAGACGATTTTGTGCAAGAATCTCTTCCGCAAAAGCAATTGCACTATATAATTTCGGAAGGAGGGGGTGAGTCTGAATCACCTGTTCCATTACAAGGAGATAAACTACACGAAATAGCAAAAGGGGCTGAGTCTATCCCGAAACTAAAAGTGCTCCCTTCACATTTGGAAAACACTTTTTTAGACAACAATCCTGAATTCCCAGTCATTATCTCATCATCTCTTTCTAATGAAGAAAAGAAGCTTTTATTGCGTGAACTAAGCATTCATAAACGAGCAATCACTTGGAAAGTATCCGACGTCAAAGGAATTAGCCCATCATTCTGCTCTCATAAAATTATGATGGAAGACGATTTTAAACCAGTTGTTCAGCCACAGCGTAGGTTAAACCATAAAGTTCAAGATGTTGTGAAGGAAGAAATAATTAAGCTACTGGACGCTGGACTAATCTACCCAATCTCATATAGTGCCTGGGTTAGCCCTATTCATGTGGTACCTAAGAAAGGAGGAATTACTATTGTGACAAACGAGAATGACGAGTTGATTCTGACTAGAACTGTGACCGGATGGAGGTCTGCATAGATTATCGGAAGTTGAATGACGCTACACGGAAAGACTACTCCCCATTTCCATTCATCGATCAAATGTTGGAAAGACTATCTGGACATGAATACTATTGTTTCTTGGACGGTTTTTCAGGGTACTTCCAAATACCTATAGCCCCAGAAGATAAAGAAAATAAAACCTTTACTTGCCCTTACGGAACATTCGCCTACAGACGAATGCCATTTGGTCTATGCAACGCACCTCCACTTTTCAGAGATGCATGACAGCTATATTTTCAAACATGTGCCAGGACTTCATGGAGGTATTCATGGATGATTTCTCAGTGTTTGGTAATTCTTTTAACTCTTGTTTAAATAATTTATCTCGTATGCTAGCTAGATGTGAAGAAACCAACCTAGTTCTTAATTGGGAAAAATGTCATTTCATGGTTAAGGAAGGGATTGTTTTGGGGAATAAAATTTCCAATTCAGGGATCGAAGTTGACAAAACCAAAATCAATGTTATATCTAAGCTACCATACCCAACTAATCAAAAAGGGATTAGAAGTTTTCTAGGTCATGCTGGATTTTATAGAAGATTTATCCAAGATTTTTCTAAAATAGCCAAACCCTTAACACAGCTGCTAATGAAAGAAGCCAAATTCAACTTTAATGATGAATGTAAGCAAGCTTTCAATGTTTTAAAAGAGAAATTGACCACTGCCCCAATTATCATTGCTCCCGATTGGAACAATGATTTCGAGCTAATGTGCAACGCAAGTGACTATGCCGTGGGGGCCGTTCTTGGTCAACGAGTCGATAAGAAATTTAAACCAGTTTACTATGCTAGTAAAACCTTAAATGACGCCCAAGCACATTATACAACCACTGAGAAAGAACTCTTAGCAGTGGTTTATGCTTTTGATAGGTTATGTCAAAAACTATTGTCTACACTCATCATTCTGCCTTGAAGTATTTATTTAGTAAACAGGAGGCCAAGCCAAGATTGATACGATGGGTACTTTTATTACAAGAATTCAAGATCAAAATCAAGGATAGAAAAGGTGCCGGAAACTTAGCTGTTGATCATCTGTCTAGACTGGAAAATCCTGAGCTTGAGGAATTAGATGAAGAAACCATCCGGGAGTCATTTCCAGATGAACACTTAATGGCAGTACAAATAAGGGAAGTCGAATCAGATCCTTGGTATGCAGACTTCGCAAACTATCTCGCATCAAGGATACTACCTTGAAACCTTACATCCGACCAGAGAAGGAAATTTTTCGCAGATCTAAAATACTACGTTTGGGATGATCTATATTTTTTCAGATTATGTGCTGATGGAATCATCAGAAGATGTGTATTCGGGGAAGAAATAACCCAGATTCTGAAACATTGTCACAAGGAACCAACCAGAGGACATCACGGGGATGACACAACCGCTAGGAAAGTATTCGAGGTTGGATTCTATTGGCGAAGCATTTTCAAGGATGCTACCAAATATGTAAAGAATTGTGGCGCATGTCAGCGTGCAGGTAACATCTCTTCACGGAATCAAATGCCTTTGAATAATCTTATATTTTGCGAAGTTTTCGACGTCTGGGGAATAGACTTCATGGACCATTCACCCCATCTGGGAAGAAATGCTATATTTTGGTGGCTGTAGATTATGTATCAAAATGGGTAGAAGCCGAAGCTCTGCCCAATAATGACGCTAGGTCAGTTGTTAAGTTCCTCAAAAGGCTTTTCTCTAGATTTGGAATTCCCAAGTATAACACCCCCAAAATATGAACAATACAGTGGAAGACTTATAGGGTATTACATAGAGGATCTTTGTCACAATCATAGAAAACGACTCGAATGAGATGTTTTAAGTTTATTTAAAATACCAAATATTCAAGTTTCCAAGATGTTTCATAAATAAACAACAAGTTTTATTCCAGAAAATGATGAAAGATTTATTTAAACCCATGTCGGGTTTCATGCCCACTCCGTGCCTTCAAGATCCATCCAAATTAGTTACCTGAGATAAACATGATAAAAGTCAACAAAAGTTGAGTGAAATCCATAGGTTTAAATTTGAGAGTTGAACACAAGATATAATCATTAATTGTATATCGATACAATTAAACAAGTTGAAAATCACATCCATTATTGCCTTAAGCTCATGACACGCAACGATTAACAGACCTCAAAATAACCATAATAATGATGTGATATAATAGGCCCTCAAGTTAGGTATTTTCCAGTAACATATGAAATCAAAATAACGTGCATTTGGTGGCTTTCCTCTAGCGACCAAATGGGGATTGTCAATCCCGAATAGATCTATTCACAATTATTTACGTTCACCCTACAAGTGGTTAAGGTTCATGATCGAGGGACTTTTGGCAATAGCAACTTAAGCAATAATAATAATCAACACATATCATAATCCCAAGAAAAGACTTGTGTTCAGTTTTTAAGCATGTATCTCCCCCACGAAATAGTTTAAAAGTAGGCTATGAACTCACCTCAGTAGTACGGTAGAAGTAGTAGTATCGTAATCTCAACAATGCAAGGCAACGGCTTCACACACAACCTAAAAGATATGGCAAGTTTTAGTTGATAGTCTAAGTCCGCTTTATCGCGAATATTAGTTATCGGGAAAACTCTTATTTGTTTAACGTTCAAGAATAAGGTTATATATAAATGTAACGTGTGAGTAAAATGATCGAAGATCGATGTGTGATATGAATAAGTCAATATGTTGGTCGACGTGTTACAATTTAAGTTTAAAAAGAAAAAAATAATGTATCGTTATATCGTTAAAATCAATAATAGTTATGTGAATTATATACGTATATATATGAGTTAGATTTATCAAATAAAATACACATATATTTATATAAATCCTTATTAAAATTTTATATAAATTAATATTACAGAAAACTCCTTATGTTTTTCCAAAGTTACATTTTAAACCCTAACGGTCTAATTTTTACATCGTTAGTCCAAGTTATGTATTATTACATTTTAGGTCCAAAAGTATCATGATTAACATTTCTTACCCAAAAGCTTTTATAATTTCAGTTTATATCCCAGGAATATCAAAATGGCAGTTTTTACCCAAAGTTTACACTTTTAGTTCCTCCGTTAGAAATTTATTACAAAGTTAGTCCAAAATTTACCAAATTCCAAGTTTAACATTTTTACTTTCTAAATAAGTTCAAAACATTGTAAATAGCTTATTCTAACTGCTTATTAGCTTAAAATCCATCTTTTTACTTAAATGGGCCCTTAACGAGCTAAATACTTAGCCCGTTAACTATTTACGATCCAAAGGGTTTGTGAGAACATTAGACCTACCTTAGTTCATATTTTTAAGTTATAAAAACGTTACAATTAAGCTTGTGAGGCCAGCTTATCAAATAAGCTTATAAACTGCTAATTGGGCTTAACAGGCCCAAGGTTAACTTATTTTCCTTTTTCAATTCTGTCAAATACCCGATTCACTTTAGGGTCGTTTAGGTGATGAAACGAGGTTGTTAGGCTTAGATAATTACTAGTATCGATTGTTCATAAGATGGGTAATTAGTTCAAGATTAAAAATGGTAGCTTTATATGTAGAAATAGTAAATTACACGATCAAAGTAAATGACAAAACTCGTTCTGAAAATAGTTCCCAACTCTATAAATATTTTAAGTGTTATTTAGGAAAACGTATAGGTCCAAGTGAATATAGAAACGTGTGATATAATGTGCTTATACATTAATATGAGTTCCAAACGTTTATAGGGTCTCGTTAATGACCTAGTTAACAAACGGTACGAAGAATAAAATGTACATGTCGCGTTTAGAATTAACGAGATATTTATAGTAAGGGTTTGTGCAAAATCAAACTAACGAATGTCTATAAATAGAAAGATGGTTCACAAGGTCTTACCTCACCTCAAAGGGTGGTGGGGAAATGGATGTCGAGACTGAGTTAAGCCAAAAGGGAAGTGTGGTTCGTTTCTTAGTACTCCAAAAACACAGGAACGAGCAAATGTGGAACTTCAACTTGTATCGTGGTCCTAGCAATCTTGCCAAAGCTCTCGTACCCAGGACATGGTTCAAGACTTAGAGAATTTTAAATGTGATTATGTTTGTGTGTGAGTAAGGGTCGACAATGCATGTCTCCTTTATATAGGCGACTATTGCATGCATGAGTGATGAGGGAAAGCAAAAACATGTTACTTTGGAGTGAAGAATGGATCAAATGATGAGAATTTGCATGTAACATCCAAAACCAAAAGTTACAAGACAAGATAGGAGCTTATACCTTCCATTAGTTTCATTTGAACACTCCATGGCTCAAGATCATCATGAGTGCAGTTAGAAGGTGATTGGGGAGTGTTAGAGGTGATTTGGAGGTATATTATGTGTTGGTACATGAAAAACTTCTTTGTAATGATTTTATACTAAGCGTGTTTTAGGGTTTTGCTTGGGTCAGTTTTCAAATAGTAATAGTGTAAGATAAGTGGTGACAATTGGCATTCTCGATTGCCAGCTAGGTAGGCAATGAGATTGTGAAATAACATTATCATGTTGTGTGTCAAAATTTGCAAATAAACGGGCAAAGGAAATGGGGGTCGCGACTCATAACCTTAATACAAAGGGTGCGTTTGGGCTCTAGCCCGATGGGCTTACGCTGGCAGCATGCCCAAATCAAAAGGAAAAGAAAACTAGTAATCCGTTTGGTTTGGTTTGGTTTAGGGAAATTTCAAGCCCGTTAGGTGCTGTGGGCCCACATAGCCTGTCTTGGGAGTTGTGTCACGGTCCAAAAATATTAGTGAGCGTTTAGGAAATTTTTCGTAGGCTCGGGAAACATATAATACGTATATGTTTAGTTGTCGAAACGTATATTTGTTAAGTAAAACGTTTTAAAAAAATATTCGTGATATTTATAGACTATCGAGGTTCGTGTGTAAGCATCGTTCCTAGGTAAAAGTTCAATCACAATCATCGTAGTGATTCATATATCATGTCATGCGTAACCAAACAATTTTTGTTATTCGTAAATATGGTATTTAAACAACGTAATACCTTTTTATTCCAAGTTAATATTTACTAATCATACGGGAAAATTACGGGAGGCTACACCAAGTCCCTTATCAGCGACCGAGGAACTCACTTTTGTAACTCACTAATGGAAAAGACCCTTAAAAGATATGGTGTGATTCATCGGTTGGGTACACCTTACCACCCTCAGACTAGTGGGCAAACAGAAAACACCAAGCGCGCTATTAAACGCGTCCTTGAGAAATCTGTTCATAAAAAACCATAAGGATTGGGCAGAAAAACTCGATGACGCCTTATGGGCACTTCGCACTGCTCACAAAACACCTTTAGGATGTACACCATTTCGTATCATATATGGAAAAACATGTCATCTACCAGTTGAATTGGAACATAAAGCCTACTGGGCACTGAAAAACACCAACTTTGATCCGGAAGAAATCAAGAAGAACAGATTAACTCAGTTGCATAAGTTAGCTGAATTAAGGGACGAAGCTTATGATCACTCAAAAGTTTACAAGGACAGAACAAAAAGGTTGCACGATGCTAGGATACGAGAAAAGGAGTTTGAAGTCGGACAAAAAGTCCTAATCTACAATTCTAGACTTCGGTTATTTCCGGGAAAACTTAAATCAAGATGGTACGGACCATACACAGTAACTGAAGTATTCCCTTATGGGACTATTGAGGTAATTGATGACCAGGACCAGCGTTTCAAAGTGAATAGGAACAGAGCAAAGATTTACTATGGTGACGATGTTCGAAGGTTGTCGGAAAATATATATTTCACACCTATATAGCGTGGTAGTGAGTCTAACTTAAAGACTCGATAATAAACAAAAGTGCTCTTTCAAGAGACAACCCGAATTATCCTTTTCCTTTTATTTTGTTGGTTTGGTATGTTTTGTACTAATAATTTGCAGGTACTAGAGGAAGCATTGCTATGGGGAACTAATTTTTGGACTTTTGCACCAAGAAAAATTCTCCAGACCTTTGCTACGGCGTAGCTCCTTCATTGACTACGCCGTAGCAACCCCTAGGTGTCATTCTGGATAAATTTAGCAACTACGGTGTAGCACCCCATTTCAGCTACGCCGTAGCTACATTCTGAACCATAAAAATGCTTTTTATTTTACAAAACATTATTTAAACTTGTATTAGTTTTTAAATGAACTTTGTGGGTGTGTTTCCTGTAAACCCTCACGAGACTTCACTCGTCTACTTAGGACACCAAGTGGTTTAAAAGGCTTGTTGTATACACTAAATGCAACCGTGATTCCTACGAAAGTGAGTTAGGTTTTTTTTTTTCTTTTTCTTTTTCTTTTTAGGTTTTATGCTTTTAGTAGTTATGTGATTCCAAGGAATTGAAGTTTGCTCATTAGGCGAAGCGAAGACACGTTTTTCAACATGATCCTTCTATCATTTTCAAGAGCGAATTTCAGGGAAATTCTTGTTCTAATTCTACTTTTCCTCTTTATTTTTATTTCATGTACAAAAAGGACTTTGTACAACTCAAGTGGAGGGACGGGAGTAGAATTATTTACTTGAACTTTATTTTGCCCCATTTTTCTAGTTTATTTTGAAAAATTATGCCATTTTAAAACTTTTGACATGTTTTTCCGAACCTAACTAGAATAGACCTTAGCCGAGCACATTAACCTATTTCAGTTTCCCCTATTTTACCCTAAATCCACCAAAATTATGAGTGTGCCGGTAGTTTGTAAACTTTAGAACTTGGCTTTTACATCATTTCGAAACCATAGACGAGTAGTGTATTGAGATTTCTTGATACATTTGGAAGAAACTTTTTAAGAAGGCAATATTTTAGGATTATCACCCAAATAACCTTTATGTGTGAGTTTATCGACTAATCACATTGACTATTCAACCCCCGTGTTAAACCCTTTGTTGCACTCACCTTTAGTACAAGATACCCCTAGATACACCCTTTTGAGCCTATCCTTTCGTGTCTTACCCATATTATTGTTTCTATACACCTTAGCCTACCGTGTAGTCTTAGTTTATGGTTGGGAAGTTGCCACTTGTTCTAGTTTGAGGTTCAAGTCAAGAGATTCAAGAATCACACCTACGTTGAAGACAAATCATTGAAGATCATGAGAAAACCCACTATTGTACATGTATTGTTCATCCCAAGTAGGAGGATATGTTTATTGTATTAGTTATGAAAAAAAGTGTGAATTTCCGTATGTAGATATGTTATCTTTGGTGCAACCTTGTATAGCACCGTAATAAGAGCTTTGAAGGAATTAGTATCAAAGAGGCCACTTCGGTCATATTTGAAGAATGAAGTTGTTGGTTCTTAATCACCAACATGAAGACCTAGTGAGGTGCCCATCATGACGTCCTCTAATGGCACACACTTGTTACATGATCCAATTCTTGCGTTTTGAAACTTGGACTTTTGATGAACGGCAAGTGGTAGCAACTCGGTTATAGGCTAAGACTATTTGCTTTCTTTTTTCATTTTACACCATTATTGTGCATCCCATGTCTTATCCTACCCTTTAGTTATGAATCATGCTTAGGTGAGGGATTTGAGCAGTCATTGGTGTCTTGCCCGGCGTTCCGGTCATGTATCATTGCCTTTGTCGCCTTTGCCGTAGTATGTTAGTAACAACGCTACACTCAAAAGCCTTATATGTGTTCACCCAATATTGCCTTTAAGAATTGTTTTGACCTTAGCTCTAGTGGTAGAGATTTGTGTAACTGCCAAGCCTATGATAGAATAAATTCTATAATTGTGCGTTGAGTGATCACCCCGAAATTAACACGTAGATTAGGAGAGAGATGTGAGTGTTTCTTCCAATTTTGTGAGGTGTTTGGCTTTGATAAATTCTAGCATAGGGAGTTTTTAAATTCATATTCTCCAGTTTCTTGGGGGGTATCTTTTTGAAAATTATTCTAATAAGGTCTACTTGAGGGCAAGTAGGGTTCAAGTGGGGGGATATTTGATGACGTCAAATTTACTCATGATTTAAGTGTTAATTTCCCCCTAAGATGCTCATCTTTTCTATTTGTATGAAGAATATATACTCTTATTTCTTCCTATTTTGGTTTCAGGGTAAAGATGAGTAAAAGAACGAACATACGTGAAAATTGAAGGCTTTGGAGCAAATATGTGGAAATTATGGATTCTGCACTCACTACGGCGTAAAGGTTCATCTACCTACGCCGTAGCAAGGCTTTATGAAGATTACGGCGTAGAGGTTCATCTACCTACGCCGTAAGAAGGAATTTATGAAGACTACGACATAGCCCATACACTGGCTACGTCGTAGAAGTCCACTAAAGGGCTCTACGGAGTAAGCAACTCTCCAGCTACGACGTAGGCCCCAATTTGAGGCAGTGAAGAACTAACGAGGCCAAGGAAGAAGTTACGGCGTAGCAACCCTAGCAACTACGCCATAGAAAGTATCTTATCAAGACATTACACCCATAGCACTTGATCAAGCTATGGCGTAACACAAATTTACAAAGGTTACGGCGTAGCAATCCAATCAGCTACGCCGTGACAAAGTCAGGCCTATAAATACCAGCCCTAATTCAGAGTTTATTCATTCACTTTTCACCACACAGAAGTTGGGAGAAACTCAGGGAGCAGGAGGAACGAAGTTCTAGCCTCATAGAAGTCGTTTCCAAGGGAGGATTCACACACCAATCATAAGTTTATTCATTCCCTTGTTTTGTATTCGATTCATATTTACTTTTGTAATAATACAATCTTGTTTTACTGCAATTATGAATATGAGTGGCTAAACACCTTCATACCGATGAACCCAAGGCTTTACAATAGTTTTGGATAGGACAAGGTGTAAGATAGACGTAGGTGATTTAACCCTCTGATCCGAAATGAATTAAATCCCAAGACGATATGATAGGATGCACTTATAGGAAACTAATCAGAATAATAAAAAGAGTAATAATTAGGTTAGCACTATTCTCTCTTATTGATTTTCTTCTATTTTATTTACTTGTTTTGTTATTTACTTTTATTAGTTTAATTAATCTTTCAACTCAAAAATCCCTTTTAAACGTGACACGAAACTTAGATAATTTCCATACACTTAGCTCTTGGGACGACCTCGGCTTTACCAACTAGCTATACCACACACGACCGGGTACACTGTCCGTTAGTGCATTAGGTAGACCTTAGGTAAACGAGACTATTATCAATATTAAAACCTGGTCAGTAAAACCTGCATCAGCCTCCTACAAGTATTTAATTATTATACTAACCTTCACGTTAGTTTTAAGATGTTTACATAAATATGTATACTAAAAATATATATGTTCTTCAAAGCTTGAAAAGCTCATTAAAAGCTTGAGTTCGGCTCGTTATGTGTTTCAAAGCTATTTATTAGGCTCGAGCTCGGGTTTGAGCTCGATAAAAGCTCGACTCGATCAAGTCAAGCTCAAGCTCGAGCTCGAGTTGCTTGATAAAAGCTAGGCTTGATTACACCCCTACTTCCAGGTATGTGAGCTATAGTCTCCCAACATCATGATATTGATTCGCTGAAAATTCAATTTATTTGTCATTAAAATCTCGTTAATTGCAAAGGTATTTTCATCTCCTCAGCATTTCATGTCCAAAAACCATATAACATCAATAGTCCTGACATTCTCATTTTCGAGCTCAAAAATTATAGTCATTCTTTTACTTCTTTTTTTACCGTGTTTTTATAAATACTTTTAATTTCCCATAAATACAAAACATTGTATAGTTCATACCACACAAATTTAATCCATCAATCACACACACTTCTCAATTTTCATACCCTCTATCTCAAACTAATCACATAACTCTTATGAATTGTTCTATTTCACGTACCATCGATGAAATTAAAGCCGAAGAAATGAAACAAGATGGTGAGGATAAGCATATCGGAAGTAAAAAAATTATGGAAACGATTATGATCTTTGAAAAATAAAGCAACGCTAAAGCTAAACTGATATATATAATTGAAGCTCATAAAGTGTAAAGACGTTACGCATACTAAACGTGCTTTTCTTCATATTAGTTTTCTTTGTTGGACAAAACAAACAACCAAATGAGTTCTAAACTATTTGGATGCACCAAATAAGATAATATAATTTATATTTTATGTAATCTATAATTTAATTTGGTTATTTAAAATGTAAGGACTAAGATAATATAATTTATATTTTATGTAATCTATAATTTAATTTGGTTATTTAAAATGTAAGGACATTACGTATACTAAACTTGCTTTTTTTCATATTTGTTTCTTTGGTGAACAAAACAAAAGATCAAATGAGTGCTAAAATTATTTGGATGCACTAACTAGGATAATGTAATTTATATTTTGTGTACGCTATAATCTAATTTGGGTTTTCAAAATATACGCAATGTGTATTTTACAATGTAATGTGTTTTTTTCATGCCATAATATGTTTTAACTGTGGTGATGTCTGAAACGCCCCGAACCTAATTCGACAAATAAAATATTTCAAAACAAGCTTAAAACTTAAAAATGATAAATTTTTGGATGTGAGCATAGATCTTAAGATCTATACTCAAGACAAAACTTATAAACCCAAATTTTTGGTCTGAGCATAGATCTTCAGGGAAAGAACTTTTTGAACTCGGATTTCTGGTCTAAGCATAGATCTTCAGGGAAGAACTTTTACAAAATACATGAACAATTCACTATCATATTTACCACATAACTAGAACCTCGAAAACTTATTTCCACAATTATACTCATGACAAAAACATAACAACATTACTTAACATTTCTATAACCATTCAAATAATGTTCATACCAACTTTAACCCATTAACATTCAAAATGGATTAGAATGACTAGTTGCCAAATACCCTTTTTCGACCCACTTTTAAATATAACTTACATCATACACAAGACTATTACTTCAAAACCAAGACCTGGACTTGAACACTTAACAACAACATTTATAAATCACTTTACGACACTACACCAACTTGGGGGTCCAACATTACTTTGAGCTGGGTATCTATCATATACGCTTGTCTAATATCAACAAGCACTTCCAACCTTTATTGGCACCATAAGCTACTATCCGAGCCATCCATAATTCATACAAACCTACAAAATGGTTCAACACTACACCGGAAGCATTCCACTTAATAAGTAATAGACATAACAAGCTATCATATATAAATAACACTTAATAGTCCAAGAGACTAAAATCATACAATCACTTGCTTTCTTCCATGTCAACATAAACTTCAAACATCATCATAAACATCATAACTAAGCAAACCACTTCATAGCTAGTTTAACCAACTAGCCTTATTCTAACTATAACCCAAGCACCTTAAAAACTTTTTTTAGGTAAAGGGTTACCCCGGTAAAATGTATTAACACCAAAAACGGTTAAGTACAAATGGAATATGACTGATTTACCACATTAACCTCAAGCAAAACGCTTGATGTAAACTATGTTTATGACATGCAATAAACATAAAAACTTTAGCTACATATTAATAAACATAATCGAAAGAGCTAAAGATAACCAAACTTCGCGGCAACCATCCAAAAGAAAACAAAACCACCAAGCCAACTCAACAACAACATATAGGGAGTATAAATAAACCAGATGAGACTGCCTCTTTAAAAACCTTCCCAAATAAAACCCAATGGGAGAAACCTTGGTGAAGAAAAAAAGAGTACAACTCTCAACTGGAACTCCGAGGATAAGTATAGCCAAAGACGCAAGCATCCTATACACAAACAACTCCACCAGACTACTAGTAAGAGAAATCATCATCTAACACATCAATGGTCCAAAGGATTGTGATCTCTATCAAATGTGAGCTAGGAATCTTCCATGTATCAATCAACATCCGAGCATGAGGTGAGAATTTCCGAAACTGAAAAGAGACCAACTTCAGCCGAACAATAGAAATAATAATAACCTCAACTAGTTGCGAAGCAGATCTTGACTTCCTCTTGAACAATCTTTCATTGCATTTTTGCCAAATAGTAAGTTGTAGCCGCAACAATTAACCTTGAAAAAACACTAACCATAGACTGAGTTTTTAGGGTTTATCATTCTAACCTTAAAAACTTATGCCTTCTAAAATCTTATCAACATCAAAACATGTCACTCAAGGTCCATATCACAAAATATGATAACTCAATATAATCTCTTGTTATAGTCAAATTACTTACCTCATTTCTAAGCTAATATTATCAAGAACACTATCATTATCAATTCTCTTGGTTCTTGCTCAATACTCAACACAATTACCTATTGTCAAAATGATGCAATACAATTAACAAGTGTTTACATAACCCAAGAACACACCTCCAATACCCATTCAATGGGTCTTAACCTAAATTCACTTTAACCTCATTAATTAGCTTAAAACATCATATATCTAAATCCCCAATTTAAGAGTATGAACCCTAACTCCAAAATCATCATTTAACTCAAGGAATATGATACTTACTTAAAGAAGATCATTGTTAGGGCTTATTCTTTGGATAGACACATTATTTCTTCACTAATCAATCTTCAAGACTCCATGGTTATCCCTCATTTTTGTCTTTGGTTGTCACCTCCCACAACACACACACACACACACACACACACACACACACACACACACACACACAAACTAGTACTAAAATGAGAAGTGTGGAACTATCCAGGGAATTCTAGGACTAAAATGTTGAATAAGTTATAACTTTAGTCATTTGGTAATAGTAGTCCCTCAAGCTTCCTTTTTTTATAATTTAGCCACATTAAACTTTTCATAATATAAGTTTTACACATTGACTAATGGTTTGACTAACAAGCTTGACTTCAACTTAAAACATTGACTAACCAATCATAGGTTTTCAATCCAAATAAAGTCTTAGTCAAACTACTCAATGCATTTTCATAATATAACACTTTAAAAAGCCGGTTTTGGGGTGTTACAAAGCCGGAGTTGCAGCGCTAGCAGGTACGGTGGGTGAAGATTAACATCCATAGCTCGACAGTCACCCATAAAATATCACACATAGCCATCATCATCACACCTTTGTGCCTCATTTCTGGCGATTAAACCTATCGAGCCATCCCTACCTCTTGATTTGATTTCCTTTTTGAGTCTTGGGTCGTTGAAATTAGTTTGAATTTCAGACTTAGGTTGATCAGTTGCATCCAGTTTTGAGATTCAACTAATTTATAATTTGATCTCAATTTTTAAGTTTGGGTTCTTGATTAAAGTGACCAAAAATGATGGGTTATGGGTTTTAATTTTTTTCTTTCTTGATTTGTATTTTAATTTGTTGTTGTTGGATAAAGTTGTTTGGCTGCCATAGTGGTTATAGTATGTGGGTCACTGGGAGGTTAAAGAAAGGGTTAAAAGGGTTTTTGGACATGAAAGTCTAAAAAGACAAAAACACCTCTGTACTTATTAAGATTTTTAACGAATATAAATAGGTCTTAAGCGTGAAGGGTATAGGCGGGAAAAACAAGTAGCTTAAGGGTTTTCCTTTGCGGTACCCAAAACAACCCCACAGCATGCATAGCAAAAAAAATAATAACAATAAAAAAAGAAAAAAAAAAACACGGGACTTGAGTCTCGAGTGAGATTACACACAACCCAAAAAGATTAAGGAGAGAGAAACATTATTTTATTTTTTTGTGTGTATTGTGAGTGAGTATTTGTGTTTTAGGTATTTTTATATGATAAAAAATAGAAAAAAATAATAATTTAAAAGAGAGAAGATTTTGCTATGTTTGACCAAAAATTTAAGAAAAAAAATTTAGGATAAAGGAAAATTGATATAGAGCTGATGTGAAAAAGTAAAACCCTCTATCACACCCTCACCCAAACAATGCGGACATTTAAATTTACATAGTGCATCAAACTTTTGTGAAATCTTTTTCTATCACAAACTATTATGTTTTTATAAAACTTAAACGATTTTTACTCTTCCTTTGAAAGCTTATAAAGATCTTTAGGCTAGCTTTTTCTTTATGCGAATTATTTTTATAAAAACTTTTTATTTGATGTTCTCTCTGTTTAATTTAACCAGATATGTCTAAAATTGGTTTGTATTTTAAAAGTATAGATAATGCAAAAAAAGAAATTTAAGTTTTGGATTATTGGAAATTACATAAAAATGCAATACGACTCTATTTATTGTCCTCGTGACTTTCCTCAATGTTGTTGCTTTGAGCAATCTTTGTTGAATTTAGAGTAAACTGCAAAATACATCCATGTGGTTTACACCTTTTGCCACCTTACATCCCTGTCAGAAACTATTAGCAAGTTACATTACTCGTTAGCCAAACCTTTGCCACCCTACATCCCTCGTTTACAATGAGGACTAACGGTGCAAATAATTTCTCCGTTATCTCTTAACGAGATAGATAATATTACACCGTTAGCCTTCAGGACTAATAGTATTTGCACCGTTAGTCCTTTTTATTTATTATTTTTTTTTACTTTTTCTCCGTTTTTTGTACGTTTCTCCGTTTTTTGTATGTTTCTCCATTTTTTGTACGTTTTCTCTGTTTTTTATACGTTTTTATCCATTTTTTTGTAGGTTTTATCCGTTTTTAATGTTATATATATATATATATATATATATATATTGTATGTTTTATCTGTTTTTTTACGTTTTCGTCTGTTTTCTTATGTTTTTATCCGTTTTTTACGTTTTCGTCCGTTTTTTTACGTTTTCGTCTATTTTATTATGTTTTTATCCATTTTCATCCCTTTTTTACATTTTCGCCCATTTTTTGTGATTAGGAAGTATACGTAAAGAAAACTTGACATTTGATAAAAATGTTTCGGTATCGATTTTGAATCACGATTTTAACCCCTTTCTGATCTGAATCATCAAAAGTGTAAAACACGAAAGTTGTCCCGAATGATGTTTTACATCAAGACTCGCGAGATTTTAACAAGGAAATGCAAAACAAGGATTGTTTACTACCAAAACTTAAGTTTTATTTTATTTTTTATTTTTTTTACCAAATTCATAACTTATAAACTCTTGTAAATTTTTTACTTGTATACATCATCAAACTTATTTGAAAAAACGGGCGAAAATAGATAAAAACGGATTAAAATATATGAAAACGTGAAAAAAACTGAGTTTTGTGTAAATCATCAATATTATTTGGTAGTAAACAGCCCTTGTTTTGCATTTTCAGGTTAACTTTTGTGTAAAACATCATTCCGGACAACTTTTGTGTTTTACACTTTTGATGATTTGAACCAGAAAGGGGTCAAAATCGTGAGTTAAAATCAATACAGAAACTTTTTTATCAAATGTCAAGTTTTCTTTCAGTATACTTACCTAATAATAATAATAATAATAATAATAATAATAATAATAATAATAATAATAATAATAATAATAATAATAATAATAATAATAATAATAATAATAATAAAACGTAAAAATAGATAAAACGTACAAAAAATGGATAAAAAAACGAGTAAAAATGTAAAAAAAATGTAAAAGAACGGATAAAAACGTAGAAAAACATAAAAATGGATTAAAACGTTGAAAAACGGATAAAACGTACGAAAAACAGAGAACAATGTACAAAAAACGAAGAAAATATAAAAAAACGGAGAAAAAGTAAAAAAAAAAAAAAAAAAAAAAAAAAAAAAAAAAAAAAGAGACTAATGGTGCAAATACCATTAGTCCTGATGGCTAACGGTGTAATATTATCTATCTCGTTAAGAGATAACGGAGAAATTATTTGCACCGTTAGTCCTCATTGTAAACGAGGGATGTAGGGCGGCAAAGGTTTGGCTAACGAGTGATGTAACTTGCCAATAGTTTCTGACAGGGATGTAAGGTGGCAAAAGGTGTAAACCATAGAGATGTATTTTGCAGTTTACTCTTGAATTTAAAATGACACATGAATTACATAATCTAGATATCTAGAATGCCACGATGGTTGAACATGAGTTTCCAAATTCAAAAAAATAAATAAATAAATAATAATAATAATAATAATAATAATAATAATAATAATAATAATAATAATAATAATAATAAATAAATAAATAAATAAATAAATAATCAACAAAAGTCAAAAGTTAGAGTTAAACACATATGAACATAAATTTATTTCTTAAAAATTTATAGAAACTCACCACATATTCGAGTTTTGTCTTTGTAGTTTTTTATTTATGCAAATCAATAACAACAAGAAACCCAATCTAACTGGAGCAGGGTATGAGATTTATGCAAATCAATGAATAACATTAACATTGCAATCGTTATGCTTGTAATTGCGACCTTAGCCATCCAACCCCCCACGTTAGAAAAGCCAAATAATATAGGCCAGGCGAACTTTATCACTATTCTTAGCATCGATGGTGGTGGTGTTCGAGGCATCGTCCCTGCCACATTTCTTACGTTTCTTGAAACAAAACTCCGGGTACTTGTATCCTAAATGCACATTATATATTTAACGTTGTAACTTGACAATAAACTCTTTTATTTGGGTTAGGAAATAGATGGACCAAATGCGCGAATAGCAAATTATTTTGATGTAATAGCCGGAACAAGCACATGAGGATTGATGACAACAATGCTTGCAGCTCCTAATGAGCAAAATCGTCCTCTCTATTACCCGATTCTACTATCAGCATGCACCTAGGATCTTCCCTAAAGTTAGGTAAATGTAGGGTTTATTTTCAAAAACATTGCATGTGTACGATTCGATACATAGTTTTCATTTACTTTTTCGAATCAAATACAGACTATGGCATGATGCAACGATAAATAATGAAACTTTTCCTCCTGAACATGAAGCCTGCAACATGGAGTACTTTCCTAGTTTCCTCCAAAGACTTTTGTAATTCATGTTGAGGGGGTGATTGGATGCGAGTTATGAAACTGATTATAAAAAATAATTAAGACTATTCGCATCCAAATGTTCAGAGTACAAAAAGTGTCATATTGATTTAACAAAACTAACTATTTTAGAAAAGGGATTAAGTCGTAGAATAGTAATGTACTTTTCAAAGTGTACCATTTTGGTATGTGTACTATTTTAAAGTTGTTGAATAGCAATACACTTTCATAAGTGTTCCAATTTGGTACGTGATAATGATGTGTCATACCTGAAAGTCTGACACGTGGCACCATTTATAGCGTGACACGTCATCGTCATGTACCAAATTAAAACACATATGAAAGTAAATTGCTATTTTACAACTTTAAAATAGTACACGTACCAAAAATGTACACTCTGTAAAGTATATTGCTATTCTACTACTTAATCCCTTTAAAAAATAAAGTATCCATTTTTACCCGTGGTTAACTTTCAAGCATTTGAACAAATGATTATTTTATTATGACTACTTTAGATGATATTATCCAAACACTATCATGCAACGTGTTTTATGATAGTTGTATCTGATTATGAATATTTAGTGCGGCATAATCAGTTAAATAGTACACATTCAAGCACTCCTAAGTTTTATTTTACATCTATAATACTTTCAATCTCAATATATCTGATGAGGCGAAAAATGATCCGTTTTTAGGGGGTCATTTAAGCCCGAATCCGACTTTATTTGATCAAATATTGCCCTAAATCGTTCCTTTTGTGATTTTAGGTGTTTGGAGAGTGAATTCTGGAAAAGAGGCTATTTTGGACGTTTTTGGAGCATAAAGTGAAGAAAACGGCAAAGTACCAAAAATCCAAGCTGAGGATACAAGGTGACGGCGTCAAGACTTGCCTCTTGACGGCGTCAGACATGGAGAATAATTTACCGTAGCTGGTGACGGCGTCAGACGTACTGGTGACGACGTCAAAGTGGCCAAGAATAATTTACCGTGGGTGGCGACGGCGTCACATAGGCCGTCATAAGTGGATCAAGGCCGTCCGAGGAAGTTTATGGCGGCGAGTTGACGGCGTCAGATTTAACTCTTGACGCCGTCAGAACGATTTTCCTATATATAATTTTCTAGTTTTTTCATTAAAGAGATAAGTTTTGGTGAAACCCTAAAGACGATTTTGGTGCCTCTTTCACAGGTTTTTCAAGGGTTCCAAACCCTTGAGACCTTGCATTGTAATTGAGATAAGTGTACTTTCAATTCAATCAATATGTCTATGTGTTGGTTGTTTATCTCTTGTTCTTGTCTCAATTCTACTATGCTAGGCTAGATCTCTCTTGTGTTTGCTTAGATCTAATGAAACCTATATGTTGATTATGTGTTGATTACTTGTCTATTCTTGTTTTGAATGAATGATTTATATGTTAGGCTTAAGAAAACTGGCAGATCTCCAAATGGTAACATGCTTGAACGTCTTAAGAAACATGAACCGAGGCGTACTAGGTCTTTATTGGTTGTATTTAATGCATGAGCCACTGTTTACAATCCCTATAGTTGTGCTGGGTCATGGTGTATGAGGAGATAAGAGCTCATAGAGTTGGGGAGTTATGTATGCCACCCCACGAATGGTATTAAGGAATACAATCCGTCATTCATACAAGTGTAACAAGTAATTAACATGTAAAAGATATCTAGGGAGTAGTGAAGTCTAAGTAAACACAATTTCTCCAACTACTGCTCACAACCTTAGTTTAATTAGTTTAATTTCATTTTCATTATTTTATTTTAATTATATAATAGCTTTGGGTTAGTTGATTAGCAACTAATTCCGCCCACTCCTTCAAAACCCGAGATTTTACTTGCTTTAATAAAAATAAAAAAAATACAAAAATAATCATCCCTCACCTTTAGAACTATTAATTAGGTTTTCTAATCCTAGCGACACTATTCCTAAGCTGAACGATCAATCCCCCGGTACTTGTCACTATACTATACTACAACGATCAGGTACACTGCCTGGTGGGGGTTGTAAGCCTCGCGAGATCCCTCGAGAGGTAAAGCAAGGTGCGATTCCCACGCATCAAGTTTTTGGCGCCGCAGCCCGGGGAATAGTTATTGTCTAGGTTAGGATTTCTTTTTATTAGGTCTACTTGCTAGATTCCTTTCTAGTAAGATTTTTATTTTTATTTTTAGGTCTTCTTTAGTCTATCCCATTTCTTTGTGCCTTTGTTAGTAAATTAACCCCATTGACTATTCCGTTGACCATTATGGAAAACGCGAATCCACCCCTTTCCCCTGAAGAAGTGGCTGTGTTACGTGAACAGATTGAGAGTGAGATTAGAGAGCTTAGAGAGCTTAATAGGTTGGTTAAGATTGAACTCGAACATACATTTAGTGACCTAGCAACCGCCTTGTATTCAAATAAGGACCTAGGGCCTAATGACTTTGTGAATATTGTTGAGAGACTAGAAGAGGAGGAAATGGATCCGAGGCTTAACGACTACTTTAATCTATACCCCACTAAGGAGGAGATTGCATACTATAATAATCTTATTGATAACCCGCGATCTCCTTTCACCATAATTGAACCTAAGATCAAGAGAGGCGATCCTAAGAGTGCTAAGATACCATGTATGATTGGATATAAGCACATTAGCAATGCTTACATTGACTTTAAATCTCCAATCAACATTATGTCCTCAACGGTTTATAATGATATAGTGAACACAAGACTTGAACCTAGAAGGGACCCCAAGTACCCCGGTGGAGTTTGTAACTTTGTCGGGAGAGTTAAAGGTTTACGTGTCTTTGTTGGTAATTTCACTTTTGTCACCGACTTTATGATTGTGGAGGATCTTGCTAATGTTATTGATTGTCGATTATCCAATGTTGTGTTTGGCCAACCATTTGTTGAGGAGTCTAAGTTAGAATATGATGAGGTAGAAGGCACGATTCGATTTGCAAGTAACACCGATAGTATCACTTATAGGATGCCTAATAGGATGAAAGAATTTCGCTTTATATCTCGTTTGGATAAGGACAACGTTGGTGCTTTTGAGGATATTGATGAGAAGGATAAGAAAAAGGGCATGGACTATGTATGGGAAAAAAGGAGTCTTTACTACAAGGATTGCTTGGCCCTTGGACCAAGGTATAAAGTCGATGAAGAATTTGCCCAAATGATTATGGGGGCGATTGAGAAAAAGGTGATTGGTTTCTACAAGGAATATCTACAATCGGAGAGTGAAACCAATGATGAGATCACGTAGTAACCCACGACTTTGAGTCTAGCTACAAGACTCGTAAATAAAGAAAAGCGCTTCTTGGGAGGCAACCCATGTTTTGTGTAATTTTTATTTGTTTGATTGTTATTTGCTTCCGTATGCATGTTTTATTTTTATTGTTGGTTGATCATGTTTCTCTACTAAAAAAAAATGGAAATACTTTATTATGTTGTTTAGCCTAGTCTTAACTTCAACCTAGAGGTATTTTTGCAAAAGATAAGTGTAAGGGGAAACCCCAAATATGTTTTTAAGAAACAAACCGATCATGATTCTCCACAATATTTAATGAACATGTATATTCGTAATTGTTAGAGTCAAATGCTTGTATTGAGTCATAATGAAGTTTTGCAGGATTTTCCAGGAAGTAGGACAAAGTTTTTCCAGAAATTTTCCGGAAACTTAACATAAGAATTTCTGCAGGTCCATTCTGACGGCGTCAGGGTTTGCTCTTGACGGCGTCAGGAGTTAAAATCTGGAAATTTTACCGGTTTTGTTTTTCTAACGGAGTCTTATGGTTTTTGTGAATTATTAAGTTTTATAATCTCCAGGAAATCTGCAAACTTCATTCCACAAGCATTATATCTTACTTTGTTTTCTAGGATTTAGTAACTTATATAGGATGCCGCCGATTTTACGCAAGGTTGCCTTGTCTACTTTTGTCAGGATTTACAGGTTATTTGTGACAAGAAAATGATTTATATTCTGGAAGGGAAGCTTTGATTGTTCGTTTTCTTGGAAGAAGATTTAACTTGGCCAACTAAAATCCATACCGAGCGAATCAGGGGAGTATTTGATTTCATTCTCTTTACTTTTTAACTTTTACATTCTTTACTTGAACATTGGGGACAATGTTCATCTTAAGTGTAAGGGGAGGGTAAAAAGATGATACCTTACATATGCACTTTCGCTTGAGTTTGTTTTGTTTGATGGTAGATGTGTAATAAAACTATGAGAAATACTTGTTAGTGTAATTTTAGCGCCAAATTTAAAATTTTTTACAACATTTAGGAGTGAAACTTTAGCCATAGCAAGCGTCTCATGGATAGGAGATTGTATGACTAGCACATAACCGTATATTCAGAAAAATTTTCCACCCAAAAATGTGAGGTTCGCCTTTAGATTTGATAGGAAAAGCATTCATTATTAGTGCTTATGAGTGTACCGGTAGCATTTAGATTCTAGAACTTGCGTTAGTGATGCATCCCGAGACCGCTAGTGAGACTACATTCGTGTGGTAGGATTTACTACATGATAAGAGGCATTAGGATCACCCTTGTGTTAAACCCGTATTATAATTACTTGACCATTTAAGTCATATTACTTGGCTAGTTAAGTCAACTAATTTTTCCCACACCCTTAGCGTTGTACTCATTTTTAGTACACGAAACCCCTAGTACACCCCTCCGAGCCTATCTTTTCGTTTCTAACTTTAAGCATTTTACTTAAAGGAAGAATTTGTTACACCCCACTTAAATGTACACCCAAATCGCCTTAGCCTTCCGTGTATGCGCTCATTTTTAGTGCATTATTGTTATTTGTTAAACCCTAAGTTAACTGTCTAATTGATTACATGGTTGCTAACTCGAGTCATATCCTTGTACATATTGTTTTGGGACGATTGGGACTCATGGGTAAGTACTTATTTTATGGAGTAATGGGGAAGAACATCATTTATTACCCCCATATGTACGATAATCTTAAAAGTGCTCCAAGTGTTTTGATTTTCTTAATTCGAGTCACTAGAATAGTTTAATGTAAAGTATGTAAAGATTCAAGTGTAAGGGGAATTCTCATCCCCTATGATGTATTATTTTGGATGGTAGGGTAAGAGTGTATGCAAAAAAAAAAAAAAAAAAAAAAAAAAAAAAAAAATCAAGAAAAAAAAAATCGAAAAAAAAAATCAAGAAAAAAAAAAAAAAAAAGAAGAGAAAAAACATACAGACTACCATCCCGTTTTTATTCTATGTTTATTTTATGTTTTTGTTATTTTTCATTTATTAGCTTAAGTCGAGTCTAGTATTGGCTTAGCAACGCCATCTTGTACATGTAATTAACTAAGATTGTTAACTCGCCACCAGTAAAACTTCCTTTATCCAACAAAACCGTGTAATTCATATCCCTACACCTAACGATATAACCCTTTAAAAAGACCTCTTTGATAGTTTATCCTAGGTGCTTACGCCATGTGGTGGAGGTTTGATCCTTTCCCAAGCCTATGGTAATCTATTTTGCTATGACAGGTAGTGAGAGATATCTTCCATTTCCATAATGTTATATTACTTTATTACACCCGAGAGATGTGAGTATCTAAACACTATTTGTGAGGTGCTTGTGTATGACCTCCGTGCTTGTCTATTGGTCTTTAGTGGAACGATTATTTGTTGTAATTACTTTTATATTAGTGTTAAATGACCCCTAACTTGTCTTTTGAGTAGAATAAAAGCTCATTTGCTTGAGGACAAGCAAATCTCAAGTGTAAGGGTATATGATGAGGCGAAAAATGATCCGTTTTTAGGGGGTCATTTAAGCCCGAATCCGATTTTATTTGATCAAATATTGCCCTAAATCGTTCCTTTTGTGATTTTAGGTGTTTGGAGAGTGAATTCTGGAAAAGAGGCTATTTTGGACGTTTTTGGAGCATAAAGTGAAGAAAACGGCAAAGTACCAAAAATCCAAGCTGAGGATACAAGGTGACGGCGTCAAGACTTGCCTCTTGACGGCGTCAGACATGGAGAATAATTTACCGTAGCTGGTGACGGCGTCAAAGTGGCCAAGAATAATTTACCGTGGGTGGTGACGGCGTCACATAGGCCGTCATAAGTGGATCAAGGCCGTCCGAGAAAGTTTATGGCGGCGAGTTGACGGCGTCAGATTTAACTCTTGACGCCGTCAGAACGATTTTCCTATATATAATTTTCTAGTTTTTTCATTAAAGAGAGAAGTTTTGGTGAAACCCTAAAGACGATTTTGGTGCCTCTTTCACAGGTTTTTCAAGGGTTCCAAACCCTTGAGACCTTGCATTGTAATTGAGATAAGTGTACTTTCAATTCAATCAATATGTCTATGTGTTGGTTGTTTATCTCTTGTTCTTGTCTCAATTCTACTATGCTAGGCTAGATCTCTATTGTGTTTGCTTAGATCTAATGAAACCTAGATGTTGATTATGTGTTGATTACTTGTCTATTCTTGTTTTGAATGAATGATTTATATGTTAGGCTTAAGAAAACTGGCAGATCTCCAAATGGTAACATGCTTGAACGTCTTAAGAAACATGAACCGAGGCGTACTAGGTCTTTATTGGTTGTATTTAATGCATGAGCCACTGTTTACAATCCCTATAGTTGTGCTGGGTCATGGTGTAGGAGGAGATAAGAGCTCATAGAGTTGGAGAGTTATGTATGCCACCCCACGAATGGTATTAAGGAATACAATCCGTCATTCATACAAGTGTAACAAGTAATTAACATGTAAAAGATATCTAGGGAGTAGTGAAGTCTAAGTAAACACAATTTCTCCAACTACTGCTCACAACCTTAGTTTAATTAGTTTAATTTCATTTTCATTATTTTATTTTAATTATATAATAGCTTTGGGTTAGTTGATTAGCAACTAATTCCGCCCACTCCTTCAAAACCCGAGATTTTACTTGCTTTAATAAAAATAAAAAAAATACAAAAATAATCATCCCTCACCTTTAGAACTATTAATTAGGTTTTCTAATCCTAGCGACACTATTCCTAAGCTGAACGATCAATCCCCCGGTACTTGTCACTATACTATACTACAACGATCAAGTACACTGCCTGGTGGGGGTTGTAAGCCTCGCGAGATCCCTCGAGAGGTAAAGCAAGGTGCGATTCCCACGCATCAATATCATATATAACTAGCACAACGATTATACAAAGAACAACCCGCTTACAAGGGGTCATAGATCCTTCATCAAAAGGACGTTACTTTTTAGTCTGAATCTATCAAAAACTTCTAATGTTTTATAACTATTACTACTACTATTGTGGACGTATGGTCCGGACTGGGCCAGGAATGGGCCAGGCCCGGCAGACAACGGCCCACTCTACGCCCAAACCCTAATCCACGCCTTATAAATATAGGGCTGGGGTTCCCTTCTTAACACAAGATAACAGGTTATCCTAAACCTAATTCTCATATGCTACCGTGCATCAATACTAACTTGACCGTCGGAGGTGGATCCCGGGGCTACGGCCTCGGGTCCACTCCTAAGGGGTTCTCTTTGTTGACAGGTCTACTTAGGGCTCGAGAAAACGATGAACGGTCCAAGGAGAATCGTTGAATCAGTCCGCGCCAGATTATGCAACAACAAGTTGGCGCCATCCGTGGGACCACGAATAAACTATGTTTCGTGTTCTCATATTACCGAAAAGCAGAAATTAGTTTCTAAAGTCGGTAACTCTAAAACCCTTGCGTTTTTGTTTTTCACTCAAGAAGATTCTGCCATGCGTAAGACTTGAGCTACATGTGATTTTAATATCACTTTAAAAGCATGTGATTTTAGTTTGATTTTAATATCACTTTAATATCAGTAAACGTCATGTGTTTGGACATATACCATATACCTTTCCCACATGATTTGCGATATGAGTACAAGTCTATTAAATAGTACGTAACTATATCTAATATATTGTACTTACGTAGCCATGGACATATACCATATATTTTAAATTGGTAATAAGATATATTATCTTTTAAATATTTATAAGATTTTATGTAAATATTTTAACTTGGTAAACACGATTTTACCTATAACCGCACTAAATCCGCACAATCGGACCTACTTTATCTTTTAGCCGCGAACTACGCAGTCACGATAAATCTACCCGCGTTAGGCCGTGCGTTCGGACATCTTCGCAGATTGGCGCCATGAGCGCACTGTCACGTACAGGCACCACGATGCTAGTCAATCGCCATGAGCGCACTGGACGAAAGCCGTGGTCATCTGCGATCATCCACAAACGTTAGAGTCTATGCGGTCACAATACATCCATTTGCGTCTGTGCGTGCGAAACTATTAGTCGCGGTCACGGTACTTCCATCCGCGCCATTGTTTTTATTATAATAAAAAAGAAAAAGATCAATCAATTGCCATGAGCGCACTGCATTCGTAGATTAGCTACGTACTACTCTTATATAGTTTGTAAAACCTCATGATAGGTGTAATTCACACTACTACTTCTCTTATGTGTTACTTTTACATGCTATGTGCTATATATCGCTTCACGCTACTCTTTTACTTCATTAGATTTTATATGTTGCGATTCGCGGCATATACTTTTAATATTTGCATTAAGTGTTTTTCAGGATTTGAATAACTAATTTTAAATGCTCCTACACGAGTAGCACCATCAAACTTGGGGGGCTACCAGGATATATAATACCACTGTTTTCGTACAAGTTACGCAGACATATTTGGAAGCAGATCGTACGTAAGAGGTATTGCAAGCCCGGTACAAAGACGGATTTAAATATTCGCACCATCTTGCCGCATGGGAGACGTCCTCTGTCGGTTGTAAAGACGAATGTAATGTTCGCGCACAGCGTGCACCTTTGTCGCGCACAGCGCGCACTTCTGCCATAGAAGCACGTCTTCTGTCGCACCATGCTGCATCGCTACTGGTACAAAAGGTATGCCTTTACCCAGGATGCAACATACGAGATCCACCTTAACCATTGTGTGACAATCACAATCGCAATCCCAGTGCGCACTATCGCATATGAGCTGCGCAGTATGATCCGTCCCATGTGCACACATGGGCCATGTCGTCATGGTTGATTGGGCCTACGCGGCTATAAACAGAACTTAAGTTTAGCATAACATAGCCACGCACTATGTCATACTAAACTTGGGGGGCTTGTAGACGTATTTCGGACTGGGCCAGGCCCGGCAGACAACGGCCCACTCTACGCCTAAACCCTAATCCATGCCTTATAAATATAGGGCTGGGGTTCCCTTCTTAACACAAGATAACAGGTTATCCTAAACCTAATTCTCATATGCTACCGTGCATCAATACTAACTTGACCGTCAGAGATGGATCTCGGGGCTACGGCCTCGGGTCCACTCCTAACGGGTTCTCTTTGTTGACAGTTCTACTTAGGGCTCGAGAAAACGATGAACGGTCCAAGGAGAATCGTTGTATCAGTCTGCGCCAGATTATGCATCAACAACTATCATGTTACATCAAAACAATTGTTAGCAATCTAACAACATTGTATCTTGTAGTCGGAGCAAGTTCATGAGTTCTGTAGCAAACGTATTTGGTGAGGTCACTGGACCAAAATATGATGGAAAATATATCCAATCATTGACAAAGGTGCTATTACGAAATCTCACTTTGAAACAGACGTTAACAGATGTTGTCATACCTGCTTTCGACATAAGGTGTGTTCAACCTGTCATCTTTACATCCGCTGATGTAAATTATAGCTAATCTCTCGACCTTCATTAGTTTTTATATTTACAATTGTACCAAGATTCTGTTTAATATGTTTAGGCAAAAGAATGTCTATACAAAGATGCATTTTTCGCAGATGTATGCATCAGTACATCAGCAGCCCCTACATATTTTCCGCCTTACTATTTCGAGACTAGATATTATGATGGAACTTTACACACTTATGATCTAATCGATGATGGAGTTGCTGCAAACAATCCGGTAATCTTATCTAAAACAAAATTGACTAAATAGTTTGATATAAACATCCAATCGATAGTCACAGTAAATCAGGCATGATGCTCATAAATAAATCATTTTTGAATTGACAAGGGCATATGCAAATGGCAATCACACATATAACCAAAGAGACCTTGATGGGGAAATACAGATTCTCTGGTCCCGCGAACATCGATGCCATTCGAATGCTTGTGCTTTCACTTGGGACTGGTAAGCAGAAATTCAATGAGCAATATACGGCTCAAAAGGCTGCAAAGTGGGGTTTTGCTTAATTGGATTTTTGACAATGGTACCGCACCAATCCTCAAAATTTTTGGCGATGCAAGCTCTGATATGGTTCACATTCATGTGTCAACTCTTTTTCGAGCTTCGAACGCCGAAAAGAATTATTTACGCATTTAGGTCAACTCATATCCCACTGTTTTTTATACAAAGTAGAAACTAACACAACATGCATTGACAGTGTGTTCTGGAGTTCTTTGTTTAGAGAATAACAACTCTTCAACTTTTAACATTTACAAAAAGATAAATATCCATACACAGTAATCATAATGGTGGTTACTGGTTAGTATCTATGTCTTGATAATAGATGTTTGGAAGGTGGTTAGTATTTATGTCTTCATGATAGCATATTTTAGAAAAAAAAATTAGTTGTAACCATAGCTCTTCAGGGCTATTGTTGCCAAAACTCATTCTTTAAGAACACAAGGTGTAGACAACAAGCTTCATCTCCTCATTCGGGTTCTACGTGTGCCACATCACCCAACACCTCTTCACAACAAACCCCCTCCTCATCAAACAACAAACCTCAACTTCTTCATTAGGCCCCCACATCTTACACCTTTATTTTTTTATTCTTTTCATTAAATTAATTAAATTCATTCCACAATTACTTAAAAATAACACAACATACTAATTTTATTTCATTAAATCAAAAAGTTACAATACGAAAAAAAATACGATACGAGAAAAAAAAAACGCATACAATACGGAAAAAAAATACGATACGGAAAAAAAAATGCATACAATACGAAAAACAAAACCATGCGATACTAATATGAAAATTAAACATTTTATGCGTCATCTTCGCGATCGAGATTTTGGTATTTCTGAGTTATTCTTGCTTGTCTCTTGCGAATTATTTCGGCTTTAACCGGGTCAGTAACCGTGTTTGGATCGAGCATTAGCATCTGCATATCCTGCCACTCCAACGCCGCTGCTTCTTTCTCGAACGCCTTTTCCTCCCTCTTCCTCCGCGCCTCGTAACAAGCCGTTTGAGCGTCTTTTGCTTGCGTATACTTTTCGGATAATTGTCCCGAAAAAGTACTCGTTTGACTCCCACCGGAGCTCGCCGCACTCGACGTTTTCGTCGACTTTTGTTTCTTTCCGGCTCGTTTGTTGTTTCTTTCGCGACGAGGTCGTTTGTCCGGCCCAAATATATCCTCAAGACATGTAATGTCTAGAGGTTCTTCAGCATCCCATTTCGGGTAGCGTTTTAGGATCTCCCAAACGTGAACCAAAGTGAAACTCCTCTGTCCAAATCGTTCTGCGAAGCTCGTTTTGGCATTCTCGATATGATCATGGTCATTTTCACCACTGCGACGCTCTAAATGTTTATAAATAGCGTGGAATTTTTTGCAGTCGCCATTGAGCCTCGACCATTTACCGGATAGCATGTTTTTTGTTCGAAGGTCTTCAGTAGTCCGCTCGTTGAAAATTGCATGAATTTCGTTCCAAAAGAAGTCATTCTCTTTGTCATTTCCCATCTCTTGGTCTTGAGAAATTTCTATCCACGCTTCCGCAAGAATCTTTTCTTCTTCTTTGGACCACAACTTTCGAGCACGTGTATGACCAGCTTCTTCCAAGTCATCGTCATCATCCGCGTCCAAATTTACGACGCTTTTTCCTCTTTGGGCTTTGGTTTTTTTCCCTCTACCTTTGGCCGGTGATCGTGCCTTAGGAACTTTAAACGTTTGTTGAGATGGTTGTGATGGAGGAAACGTGGGTGGTTGATTCGGGTTATAAAATTGTGGTGACGGATTGAATTGTTGTTGATTTGCGAATCCTTGTTGATACGCATATTGTTGGTTACGGTAAATTTCATTCGGATTGAATGGTTGCGAACCGTATGGCGGTGAAGGGTTTGGACTTTGAGACGAGGGAGTAGAAGAGTTTGAGGCTCCCCCGTATTGATGTTGGTTTGACGTTAGGAGGTTCGTGAAATAGCCCCATTCGTTCGGGTTTTGAGACATTTTTGTTTTAATTTGGAGAAGAGGTATAGAAATTTTTAGTTTAGTTTGTTGAAATGTAGTGAAGAGAAGTGAAAATGGGTTTAGTATTTATAGTGTTTATGTGTATAAAAAGAGTGAATGGAAAAAAAATAATAAAACAAACACAACCGTTTGTATTACAAACGGTAATATATCCGTTGTAATTTCCTGCAAACCCAACGTCCTATGCACTTTTTGTCAGCAAGATATCTCGCCGTGGCCACGAACAAAAACCCAACGAAGACGAACGACGAGCCCTTAACGGTGCAGCAGCGAGCTTCGGCTCACCATTGAGCCTCCACGTGGGATTGGCGAGAGGCAACGGTGTGCCTACACCGGGTGCTCTAAAAGCTATTTCCTTTACCTTCTTGTTTTTCAAAACAACAATATAAAGCACGGGCTCCTTTCTCTTACTTTCCTTTCACTTAACGCTCCAAACACAAGGTGTGATAATTGCTGTCATCTTATTTTGCTAGGCATATAATTTAGTTGCCATTCTCTTGTAACCCATACCAATAAGGCATAATAACCCAAACAATATGCTTGTAATTTGTAAATGTGCTTTCAAACTACCTAGGGTGTTCATCGGTTCGGTTATCAGTTAATCGGTTTATTCGGTTCGGTTTGTTCGGTTAAAAAAAAATTGAGTCATAACCGAAAACCGAACCGAACCGAAAATATCTATAACCGAACCGAACCGAGAACCGAACCGAAGTTCGGTTCGGTTATGGGTCAAAACCGAAAACCGAATTTTTTTACTTACACTACACTATTTATATTTTTTTTTTGAATTTAATTATATATATTTTGGCAAAAAAAATATTTCAAGCATAAAAAAGTGTTTTTTTATATTAGTATAAAATTTTAATGGATATTTTTTATATTTAAAATAATATAAATATATAAAAAATATATATATTTATATAAATTCGGTTTTCAGTTCGGTTTTCGGTTCAGATAGCTAACCGAAAACCGAATTTTTAATTCAGTTCGGTTCGATTTTAACAAGTTCGGTTCGGTTCTATGTTCGGTTCGGTTCGGTTTTTTGTTTATTCGGTTAATTAACCGAACCGTGAACACCCCTAAAACTACCTTAAGAATCCAGACCAAATAACTATTTCACTGACGCTAGCGGTATTTTTTGATATACTAATTACACCACACATATCTAATTACACGTTTGGTCCTTGTGGTTTACCCTAAATAATAGGTATAGTCCTTAAGTCGTTTTAATTACACCACACATATCTATTTTTGAAACCTGTTACAGTCCCTATTTTGGATGGGACGTTAGTTTCTCCGTTAATTGTTTAAATAATATTTGCACCGTTAGTTCTACCGTTAATATTTTTTGCACCGTTAGTCCTCATCATGCGTTTTGTCCGTTTTCATACGTTTTTGTCCGTTAATATTATTTGATGAGGACTAATGATGCATAAAATATTAACGAAGGGACTAACGGCGCAAATATTATTTAAACACTTAATGGAGAAACTAACATCCCATCCAAAATAGGGACTGTATGGGCAGCAGGTTTCAAAAATATATGTGTGGTGTAATTAAAACGACTTAGAGACTAAATCTGTAATTTGAAGTAAAGCACAAGGACCAAACGTGAAATTTTTTCTACTTTAGAGCAACCTGGAATCATGATAATCAAATTTACAGCGCGGCTAAAGCCTTTCATCAAATGAAACACAAAGGGATCACAAATTTATTAAGCTTGATTGTGCAATACTAAAAGGCCTTTTAATGGAGACGCACTAACATCTTAGTATCTTACAGTTAGTGGTAAATGTTACATATTAAGTAATGATTGTCATGGCAGGAAGAGAACTTGAGAGGGGAGCAAAAAGAAATGGATATTTCAACACTCGAGATTCGAGAATATGAAGGTGTTGGAGGATATTGGAAAGAAATTGCTGGAGAAGCAAGTATCAAGATTGGACTTGGACTCGGGCATGTTCCTAGCAGTTGAAGGGGAAGGAACGAATGCTGATGCTTTAGCGCGTTTTGCTAATTTGCTTTGTGCAGAACGCAAACGTCGCCGGTCAACTTAAATGGTTCAAACATTTTGTACATAGATAGGGTAACCCAACCCTGGAACATCTCTCTTATTTTGTTACGGCAGTTGTATATGTAACTAGCTAGCTCCAGGCAAGAGGATGTTTTCCCAAAACAAATCAGCTAGTATAAGCCTATTGCACGAGTTCGAATCATGTGGCTGTTAATTTCAAACACTCTAGAATATAGGGCTTTTGCATATATATCCTTCCGAAAATGCATAATTGCATATATATATATATATATATATATATATCCAAAGCATGCATAAAAACCATTGTACTATGTGCATCAAAAACTTGTACAAAAGATTATGCAATTATTCACTTTGGGAGGGATATATATGCAATTCTGCCTAGAATTAATTAAGATATATGCAAACGAGATATAAAGTTGAGAGAGGCAATTAAACCAGACAAAACAGCAATTTTTCTGGACATTTAACCATCCCAAAAGAGACCATCTAGGCATCCACATGGCCCAAAGAATTTGATAGAAACATAGAGACCAGACACGAAGTCCTAGTGATTTGGGACATACACTAGAGATCAAAACTGAAAAATTGCATCTGCTGCAGCAGATATGCAAACAGGTAAGTCTTGCAAATTATCCATTTTCTCGATATAAAGTCATATATTGCACACAAAAAGTTCTGTTTCAATAAACCTCTCATATTCATCGAATAAGCAATTTCAAATCTAAATTTTGCACTTGCCAAGAAAAAGAGTTTCAGAACAAAATTTCAAGTAGGCTTTATGTTCTTACTGTAGTTTCAAAGATATCCAGCAAAGCCTGGAAAGAGAAGAAAAGAATCAGATCAGTAGGTTGCTAAAGTTTTTGAGGTGCAAACAAAATGCACAAATAATAGGAGCACGTACCTCCTGTATCTGAACATATGCTCTTGACTTAATTGAGGTTTACGTAATCTAGCAGGTGCAAATATAATCCTGAAAACATATGCAGCAAAGTGGTTAAATTCTAACTTTGTACCCAGCCAATGTCAAATTTGGTTGAAAAACGGGAAGCCAAATTTTGGAACTTAATTTGTCAAACCTTTAATCTTTGTAATCTACTGAAACATTTTTGCGAATGCTTTCTTCTCTCGGTCCTTTCTATCAGCAATCTGCAACAACTTTCACATATAAGACACATTCCCTAGAATTATACTAAGAAAAAAATATCAAGCTTATGTTAAATAAAAATAATTGATTGAATTAATAATGCTAGCCTTCTTCTTTGCAGCCGCAAGCTCCTTCTTTATCCCACCTGAGTAACCAAAAGAGCAAGGTGCAATAAATGTTAAGTTCTGAACCATCATAAGCAACAATGAATTCCCCGAGAGTGGAAGAGGTTCAACTTCTCAAACAAGCTTAACAATATCAATGTATGACACTAAAAATATTGCGCAGATGGTATCGAAACAAGCTTGACAAATAGATTTAACTGACCATCGTTAGGTTCCAAGACCAGTGCTTTCTTGAAACTTTCAACTGCAGAATCGATGTCCTGGAGTGCCATACATGCCTAGTTGTACAAAAATATAATACAATCGATCAGCTTACAGCATTGCAAGAAACTGTCAGTTAAAGATTTCAAATTCCAAAATCATCTGAATTGAGAGGATGGTACCACATAAGCATATAACCCTATAAGCTTGAAATTACCTTCCAACTGACTAATGAAATGGCATCGTTAACCTCCTAGATGATAAGCTATTATTCTGAAGACTACTACGATTATCTTTGATCTAGACCCATTCCCAACACCTGGACTACAATGACTGAATGACCACATACTTTAATCCAAGGTAACTGCAACTGTGGAAGCAGGAGGGTACTGGGCAAAATGACATGCTCAACCTTAGCCCAAACACAGATATCAACATTCTAAATGAGATATTCTTAACCACACGTATAGCATTGTCGCGAAAAACCTATAGAGTTCTACAGAGTATGATCATGTGAATGACAACTGCCGACATGTTTTAACGTTAATAGTCAAGTGAAATGTGCAGCAAGGAAATTCAGTATGCAATACTAAATTATTATGACAACATCAGCATATGATGACAAACCATGAAACACTGCATGTTTGCATCAAACAATGCTCATATTTAATATCCCAGACAGATATTGTTATCAACCTGGCCTTGACGGTACAGAGCTTTCACGTTATCATCAATTTCACGAAGTGCAAAGTCCGCATCCAACAATGCTCCTTTCAAGTCTCCCAGTTTCAACTTGCAGGCCTGAGATACAGATATTTATTAGTAACATTTTGAAGTTATTGAAAACATCCGGGGTCCAATTCTACATAAATATAAGTACATACACTACATGAAAGATGTGCTTCTGCCTAAAAGTCAACAGTTGAAGCACTTTTGCATGAGAGAAACATATACAAGAAAAAGATATGTTTTTCACTGGACTTTCTAACACTAGATGATAAATAACCAACAGATGCATGATACGGTCATTAACCTATACAAAACTAGGGCAGATACACGCCTTCTAATATAAGTACTAGTGTACTCCCATCCTTTTAAAAATTAATAATTAAGTACCACACCTCATCTAAAGACAGTATGATGGCAACCAGACGAGAAAACATACCAAACTATGGCACTCAAAGACGGTCACCATGGTGATTCAACTATGATTAAATTGGTTTTTCCATACTAATTATGTACTCTCTCGTTTATTTCATCATTAAAATTGACTTTTTAGCAATTGAAGTGACCAAACATTCTTAGGATTGAAGTAAGAAAACTTACAGAACTGTTTGTGAATATCTGAGACTTCGTTTTCCTTAGAGAATCTGTTTTTCCTGTAGAATCAGTGAAAAGCAGAATTTCAGTACTAAGAAACAGATGCGACTATTTTAGTTTTTATCATATAGAAATTTCATGGTGCTTCAAGACAACCACCTTCATCAATATCCTCCTTCTCCCAGCAGACATCCAAGTAACGGAGAGCCTTACGGTACTTTCTAAGAGCACTTTTGTAATCTTGTTTCTGCATAAGGTAACAGATCACAAAATAATTAGTGAATTGTTGTTAAGAACAATAAAAATTATAAAATTATCTTTGCAGAAACTGGGATCTAACTACTACTAATTCAATGTGGACTACAAAGAGAAGGTTTATCACAAATGCATTTTTTGTAAAGCAACTTATCACCACAAACAACTACTAAAATGCTTTACATGCAGGTACCTTGAACTGTTCGTTCCCATAGGATTTGATGGCATCTACAGCAGACATCCACCAAGAAACTTCCTCTGGCTTAACATCAAGATCAAGTGGCCAATCAGGATAAGTGTCACCATCTTTGAAGAAGTCACACACCCCATCATCTGCTCCTTCCAGAAGTTCCCCACATTCTTCAATAATGACATCTAGAGTAGGTAAATCATTTTCTCCAGTAATAGTATGCTCAACCGAACGAACTACTCCCATTCCTTTAATAACCTTTCCGAACACGACATGTTTCCCGTTTAGATGAGGAGTGCGAGTCGTAGTGATGAAAAATTGAGAGCCATTAGTATTAGGACCAGAATTAGCCATGGATAGCATTCCTTTTCTTTCATGTTCCACCTCAAAATTCTCATCCTCAAACTTCAATCCATAAATTGATTCTCCTCCCGTGCCATTTCGAGCAGATATATCACCACCTTGAATCATGAAACCTTTGATAACACGATGAAAACATGAACCCTGCAAGTGATCAAAAATGAGATATTCTGCATAACGTTTCATGTTGTCAATGTCTACACAGCAACATAGCTGAAAGTACACAATGAAATAATTTGTAACCACATTCCTGTACTTAGGACTCAAGATAAATCAGCATGAAACAGTTGGAATATATAAATACATAAACCACCTAAGGTTGAGGGACATGATACTGGTCCTTCAACAAACTCCTGTCTAAAGTTTAGTTAAGCACCGCTTCTTCTAGAAGCCTGATATCTTCACAACTTGCCTCTTATAATTGCTGCACTAGATATTCAAGTTGGGACGACAAAAACCACCTTGGACAAGGTTGCCACAGTCAAGGTCACACACTCACACCCTTTCTAATCATATCCCTCATTGTAGGGCACACATTCACCTAAACATCTACACATATCGTGTTTACAAGTTTTCCTTGTGAAACATACTACCCTACCACATAATAGACTTCTTGTCATACGCCTAAAATCTAACAATTTTGTGGGAGGAACATGGGACAGGGCTCTATAGTTCTGTGCACCTTGACCAATAGCATGCTTGGTTAAGCATTCACAAACAGTACAGTGATGGTTGATAAAGAGAGCAAGTTTGTATGGTTTCATAATTCAGTAAAAATATGATCACGACTCAAAATCTCAGCATAAGCAAAACTTGCGTAGCGTTTGCTATGTCGTAATTAAAGGGGGAATGGAAAGGATTATTACGATGGAATGAGAAAATGTTGTTTGTTAATATTTATGTAATGTAATAATTCATTACAAGGAATGGCTCATTACACCAAAACCATTCCTTAGGGACCCTTACTTTTTTTTCATTACATAATGGAATCAAAATTACATAAAACTCCACCATTAACTAACCATATTAATGAAACTTCTCATCAATATGGGCATTTTAGTCTTTTTATTATGATTCCATTACGTCTTATCAAATAAACCAAACATGATAAATAATGGTAATGACTCATTACATTACACCACTTATTCCATTACATCGGTCATTCCGTTCATTTAACATTTTATTTCGTCCTACCAAACGAACCCTGTTTTTTTCATTGCTAAAGACAGCAAATCTTACAGAGAAACTAGCAGAAATTCCTAACAAAAGAACTTCCAAGATAGGTCTACCTATTCCAACACATATGAAGTTACACATGACACTACATTGCTCACATACACCTCATCCCGAGTTCACTCATAGCTCATAGCCTCATATAACCTCAACACTCATGCTACATCCATCACAACTAAATAAATATTATTGCTTCACAAAAGGCAAAGCAGATGAAATCACCTAATCTCATGATATCTTACCATTTTAGTCTCCCGGTTACACACTCCACTCAACATAAAACACGGTTTCCTACAATTCGCATTAACCTACTTCCAAACAAATGACTATAACATAACAACCTGCATAAATTCGATTACATTAAATACAAAATCAAATAAATTACACAACTAATTGCACAATAGGTGAAGGGTTCAAACCACCACCAAATGACCCAGTGGTAAGGTCTTTGGTTTCCTCACAAGAGGTCAAGGGTTCAAAGCTCGCTAGGTATGTACACTTGGGGGTGGCCAGGAAAGGGTTGGAAACGATCCTGGGATTAACCCGGTGAGGCCACGATCACGTACATCTGAGTCAAAAAGGCTCGCCCTCCCCGGGTGACCTCAACAAGGAAAACCCCAACTAATTGCACAATAAACCTCAAGCCTTCACAAAAGCCAAACAGAACAAATATCCTATTCTCATTAATTCCCAGAGTATTACTTTCTAGCCCTGATTACACACCCGACTCAACCTAAAACACAGTTTTGTAAGATTTGCATTAACATACTACCATTTTCCCACACACTTCTCCATAAACATATACAAAACACGCTATATTTCTAAGCAAGCAACGACAAATAACAGATAACATAAACACAAATAAAACAAACTAAACAACTCAAAATTTTGTTGACACAGATAGCAAGTATGAATGGTTTCCAACATTGTTCCAGTAAAATGTCCACGACCTCAGCATAGTCGATGTTGGTTTTATGTTTCACTAACAAAGACACAAAAGAACCTAATCATATCCACGACCTCAGCATACTCGATGTTGGTTTTATGTTTCACTAACAAAGACACAAAAGAACCTAATCTTACACAGAAAATGACAAGAATTCCTAACAAATGACTGTTAGTATTACTGCTTACATCGAGTTTCACATAGAAACTACATATGCTAGTATATGCCTAATCTCACGTCCACTAACTCATACACGTCTCATCATTAGCACTGCCTCTATCACAAACTACAGAAACATTGTTCCTTCACAAATTACAAACCAAACAAATTACCTAACATCATCATTTCCTATCACTTCCAACTCCAGATAACAAACATAACTCAACCGAAAACACATTACATCCCACTATACACATTAACCTACTTTTGTTTCACCACACTCAACTCATTCTCAACTCTAATAAACTTTATACATACAAAATACATACTATTTCTAAGAAACAACATAACTTTATATATACAACTCTAATCAACTTTATTCCAACACATATGTTAGACTTGAAATTTACATATACTCGTATACACCTACTAACGAGTTCACTCATAAAACTCAATACATGCTTCGTCATTTAGCACTACCTCCATCCAAAACTAAACAAACCTTTTTCCCTTCACAAACAGAAAACCAAACAAATCATCTAACCGTCATTTCCTACTACTTTCGATTCCCGGTAACAAACTCGCTTCAACCTAACACACATTCTCCCACTATTCACATCAACCTACTTCCATTTCAATACATGCACAATTCATCCTCATCTCTAAAACACCTTAGACCCACTATTACTAAATAGAAACTATAAAAACACAATTTTCATTCACAAACATCAAAGCAAACAAATGACCTAACCTCGTCATTTTCTATCACTTTCGACTCTTGATTACAAACTCACCTCAACATAACATACATTCTCCCAATATCACACGAGCCTACTTCCATTTCACCAAAAACAACTCCCCTTCATGTCTAAAACACTTGATACATACAAAACACATACTATTTCTAAACAAATACTAAACAAACCTTGCACCTTCACAAAGCACATATCAAACAAATCACTTAACCTCATCATATCCTACCACTTTTGACTCACGATTACAAACTTGCCTTCATCTCTAAAACACTTTAAGCATATAAATCACATACTATTTCTGAAAAACATACTATTTGTAAACAAAACAAATCTAATAAACTAAACATCTAATAGCAGAATAAATAAAGTAACTGCAACTTAACAGATATTACGCCTTATACTCCATAAACACAAACTATTTCTGAACAAACAGCAACAGCATAACAAGTAAGATACTCTGTCGTCAATAAAACACATCCCATCACACTAAGCACAAAATCTATCAAACTAAACTTCTTACAACACAATAAACTATTTTAACCGCAACTTAAGAAAAATTACACCTTCTCCTCCATAAACACACTATATCTAAACAAACAGAAACATCATATAATCAGTTACACTAAGCACAATATGGAACACTCTAATAACACAACAAATTAGTTAAATAACTTCACAAAACTAGCACCTTCGACTCCATAAACACATACAAAAATCATTTACACTTCAGTTACATCAATTCCTACCACTTGCGAATCCCGACTACAAACTCGCGCGCCTCAACCAAAAACACATTCTCCTATTTCCTCTAACAAACTTTATACATATAAAACACATACTGCTTCTAAACAAAAAATAAACACGAGCGTAACATGCAAAATAGTCATTAAAACACAATTAGTCACACTAAACACAAAATCTAATAATAGTAACACATTAAACTATTGTCACCGTAACTTAACAGATATTACACTTCTACTCCATAAACACGCACTATTTCTAAACAAACAACGGCAAAAAAGTAAAATACTCCGTAATCATTAAAACACAATCCGTCACACTAAGCACAAAATCTAACAAATTAAACAACTAATAACACCAATAAACTACTTTAACCGCAACTTAACAAAAATAACACCGTTCTCCTCCATAAACACATACAAAAACACACATTATTTCTAAACAGAACAACAATAACATATAATTAGTCACACTGATCACAATTTTGAACAAACTAAACACCTAACAACACAATAAATCAATTTCAGCCGTAACGTAACAAAAATTACACCTTCGCCTCCATAAACACATACAAGACATGCACTATGTCTAACCAAAACAACAAAAAGATACAATCAGTCAAACTAACAACAAATATCGCACAAACAACTACAGTAATTAGCTAAACACTTGTAATGTAACAAAAATGATAAGTTCAATGCCTCAACTGAAAACATATAATATTTCTAAACAAACAATAACATAGTGCGTTTCTTGAATGTGTTCATGGAGGCGATTAAACTAAACAATCAATAACAAAACAAATAAGTTTTAACCGTAACGTAACAGATATTACACCTTCTATACTCAATAAACACATACAAAAGGATATAATCAGTGAAACTAAGCACAAAATCGAACAAACATGATAAATTAGTTTTAACCATACCGTAATAAAAATTACACCTTCTCCACCGTAAACACATACACAACACACGCTTTTTCTAACCAAAACAACAATAACATATAATCAGTTACACCAAACACAAAATCGAATAAACTAAACTTGTAAAAACACAATAAATTTGCTCTAACTGTAACGTAACAGAAATTACACCTTCTACTCCATAAACACATACAAAACAACAATAAGATATAATCAGTCACACTATAAACAACTAATAACACAATAAACTATTTTAACCATAACTTAACAGAAATAACACCTTGTATACTCAATAAACAGATATAATCAGTCAAACGAAACACATACAGAAATATCTAACAAACTCAACAACTAATAAACTATTTTTACCATAACTTTACATAAATAACACCTTCTATACTCAATAAACACAAAACCAAACAACTAATTAGTTTAAAAAATAACAGAAATGAAATGATATATACCTTGAGATGTAACGGAACACCGGTATGAGGACCAATACCTTTCTCACCGGTACAAAGTGCCCTAAAATTCTCAGCAGTTTTCGGGACTTTATCTTTAAAAAGCTCAATCACTAATCTACCTTCAAGCTCACCTCCTATGCTTATATCCAGATACACACGTGGATTCGCCATTTTGACTAAACCCAAACCCTAGCTTCTTCTTTCTAACCGCTCTTTGTGTATTTTGAATTAAGAGTTTGTTTGTTTTTTGTTGTATCAGTGCTTTGTTGTTATAAGAGGGATTCTCTGGTGTGTGATGGTGCAGGATTAGAAGATGGATTTGGATGGTTGGATTGGGAGTGATCTGACGATTGTGGATTAAAGGGAGGACGTTGATGTGACACGTTTTTGGGTCTGATATTATTTCGTATGAAATGTTTCACATGGAATAAGACGTTTGAAGGGATTTTTAGTTCGTATCTTTTTTGTTTCTGACTTCCTTGTTGGTTTTATTTTGAATTACCCTGTAGTAATTTGGACAAAGATATTACTTTGTTTAGGAATGTTAAATGTGGTAATATAGATATATTTTACGAGAGCGGTGATAGAAAGTGTTTAAAACTGTAAGTTGTGTTTTGAAGAGATTATGTAATTAAGGCAAAACAGTATCCAAGTAAAATTGTATGGAGTTACTTCAATTTACTTCATCCTCACTGTTTTATCTTAAGAGCAAATTTACGTGGCAAGGAGAGGTCAATGTTGGTGTTTTTGTGCAAGGATGGGACAACAGCGCTTTTCAGAAAGTTCATTTAAAAGCAAAAATTTTAAATGAATCATTTTCACTGTTGTTTTATGAATATGAATGCAGCGTGTATTGTTTACCAAAATGAACTTTTTGACTAGGCAAACCTTGGGCGAAATTTTAGGCGACCACGACCCTTAGACGCAAAATTCTGGGTGAATACATGTATTCTGGGCGATCCCTTAGGCGAAATGCAGAGAAAATTTGTGTATACTTTTGCATGATCCCTGTACTAAGCGAATCCTAGGCGAGTGCATGCTTCCTGGGCGATTCCATGCTTCGTTGATTTCATTAACGGTTATTTTTCAAAATTCTGAACATTTTTAAGAGATGGATATATGTGTGTGAAAGAGTGTGAGATGGATATGTGTCTGAAAGAGTTGTTTGAAGATATGCAAATAAAGAAGGTGGCTTGTGGTTGGTAAAAAGTAAATTAAAAGCAAGTGGATATATCAATGTAATTAAATGAACCTTGAAGGCAAGTTTCAAGTAGTTCAAGGTCAAAGGCAAGTTGCAGTTGTTCAAGTTCAAGGCAAAGTTATTTACTTCAGTTTGGTCATGTTCATCGGGATTTAGGGTGCGGTTGGTATGGGTATATGGTAATAGGGTTATGGGTTTCATAGTGATTAAAGGCGTTTGTTTAGTTAGTCCAGGAATGAAATGAGTATATCATAGTTATAGATTCATTACTCATCAATTTGGTATCTATAAAATCCATTACGTGGGTCTTCTCTTTTCTACTACAAATTTCAAATATGTATACACTTTTTTATACCATATTTTGTCATCCAAACTGTTATATGTTAGTCTTTATATTATCAAGAGTCTAGGGTCGTTAAGTGTTAAGTCTACTTTGTTAGTCGAATAGAGTTAAGGGTCGTTGGGTTGGTTTGTGTCCCAAGCCCAACCCGTTTTTCCTTTTCTGCTTATTATCACAGCTGACATTAAGACCATGTTAGAGTCGGTTTTCTTCCCCCCCCCCCCCCCCCCCCCCAATCTCTATAAAAGGATGTGAGGGGGAGGGGTTTGTAAGCATTCTTTTAATACTAATCATAGGTTCGATTAGGGTTACTTACTTGTGCATTGCTCGTTCTTTACTTTATGTTGATATAAGCTGCGAGTGTGTCGACTTCGAGATCGAAGAAATCCGCTCTAGTAATCAGGTTGTTGGTAGACACGACTTATCACATCCATGTTGGATTAATAAAGCACGCATCTTGACTCTCCATAACCCGAAATCACCAGTTCCATCGAATTTTTCGATGTCAAACTTAGCTCCCATCATTGTTTAATCCCTTTATTAATTTGCTAAACCTTGTGAAAAAACCTCACAATCACAAACTAATAAAGTCTCTTGTGAAATACCCTCTTAATTAATAACCCTTTTGTTTTAAGAATAAAGCAAAAAAACTTAGTAAATCGAATCTATCTTTTTCTTTCCACCAAGTATTTAATTTTATTTTTTTATTTATTTATAACAAAAAAAAAACAATATATGATTCCTGTTCTTCTTCTTCTTTGTTTATCACGTCAAAGTAAAACAAGAAATCTGTTAGGTCACCATTTCACAATACATAACACAATAATCCTAGAGAGAGAAAGTAAGTAGAGAGAGAAAGTGGAAGGAACTCTTAAGTATGAAATGATATGTGGAAGGAACTATTAAGTTTGTAATAACTTTACTAATGAGAACCAACCCCTCTCAAATGAGAGGTTACATCGTATTTATAGGCCAAGTCTAGGGTTTCTTACATCTTTCACTAATTATCATATTAGGCCCTTAGACTTTGGCAAATCATGAATAACTAAACATTTAGAATATAAAACTTAATAAAACTTAACGTAAATAACAAACTAACGCAACTTATTACAAAACTCAATGACCGACACTTTATATTAACAAAGTGTGTTCCCAATAATCTCCCCCTAAGTGTTGGTCATCAAAGGTTGCCTGACGTCTTCATCTTATTCTTTATCTTTGACTTTGATTGCATAAGACGTCTTCAAAAATGTTGTGAGTAAATGATTAGTTATTCTTCAATCTTTGTTCATCGTACTTGGTTCATTGTTGCTGAAGCGATCATGTAATGTAGTAATCTGCCATTCGTCACTCTTTGGTCTCTTTTGGATTTACGCCTTTCCCACATGCTCATACGTCTTTGGAGTAGTTACACATACATATTGATGAGTGTGTAAATACTCATCATTTTTACCTATTCTGAGCTGCCAAAACATCTAAAAACACTAAAAAATACATCATAATACTGAAAATATCCCAGGAATGTGTTTTATATGTTTCAGATGCAAAATAATCAAAAACAGATGAAAAATGAACAAAGTTTGCATAATTGGCAGTTTCAGTCCCTCATCTTTCAAAAGTTGTCAAAACTAGTCCCTGGCCATTCTAAAAACTTGAAAAAGTCACCAAAGGTCCTTTTAAATCACAAATAAACATTATTAGTCCTTTGGTACAAAGTTTCACAAAATTGCAAGTTTAGTCCCTGAACTTTGAAAATTGACAAAAATGGTCCCTGGGATATTAAAACTTTGAGAAAAACAATTTTTGTCCTTGTACTTCTCATCTATGGCAGGAATGGTCCTTGATTGGAAAGTTTGGTGAAATTACAAGTTTGGTCCCTGAAGTTTCAAGTTTACCAGATTTAGTCCCTGAGGAATTTTAAAATAAAAATGGAAAATCAACATGGTACCTTAGACTATGGAAACTTGGCAAAATTCAACCTTGAAAAAACCTTGGGAAATTTACCACAGCCACCCCTAACTTTCGGATATTTACAAAATTGGTCCTTGTGTTAAATTCCAAACCAAACGGATCCCTTCTTATCATTAAACCCCAACACCTAATCCAATCCAAACACTACCCAGCCCACACCCTTACCTTTTGGCCCAACAAACAAAAGCCCACCCTGGTATATTAATACCAGGGTCAAACTTCGGTCAAACACCACACCCCCAAAACCACTGTGCACCTTTCCCTCCCACAAAACCACTTATCCCCCCCCCCCCCCCAATACCACCTCTGCAAAACCATCCCCACTTGTAATCTCATCATCACCATCCCACCACCCTCTGCACCTAATATCACCTCCTCATTAAATGCTCCTCCCCCCCCCCCCCCACACACGCAATACAGAGAAAATGCCAAAACAACATTTTCCGCCAAAAACGAAATCAAGGGTCAGGATCAATTGAGAGCTTTTTAATGGTCAAGATTTGGTGGGATATGTTCAGAAGACTCTCCAAAACCCTAATGCTCAGCTATAAAAGGTGGAAGATGCAAGAAGAAAAGAGTAGTCCATTTTTAGTTTAAATTATAGTCGTGTAAGTTGTAACTTGTTATTTTAGTCTAATCTTAAGCTTTTAAGCATTGCTTTAGTCAATACAAGTGTAACCTCAACTTTTTTAAGTAATATATTTCAAGTTTCAGTATATCATTTAGTTTATGCAATTTTTACTTTTTTCAAAAATTATTATTAAGTTGTGTTATTGTTTCTATGTAATGCTATGGACTCTTAGGATCATATAGGCTCCCAGAAAGCTTAAATAAGCTTTTAGAAACCTTAAAACACAGCTTAGTTATAAAAAAACTCAAAAATAAAAAAACAGTCAACGAAAGTCAACCATTCAAGTTTCAAGTGATTCAAGATGGAGCAGGGTAAATAGTGGATGGCCCTGGGTTAGTTGCCTTGTGGAAGGCTTATAGGAATGATCTCAGGTCCTGGTTATAGTTCAAAGATTGCTTGGAAGGCTTTTGTAAGAAAATCCATTTAAATTTCTAAGTATTCTAAGTTTGTTGTTATTATTGCTTAATAATTGTTTCTCTGTGCTTATTTTGCTAGATTATTACTAATTAGAGTGATAGTGATCATTAGATTAAGGTTTAGACATCTCTTGATCAAGTTAGATAGTAATCTGTGTTTTAAAGTAGTGTTTGGATCAATCTGTTTCTGTGTGCTTAGGCATGTGTTTATTGTTGTTTCCTGTTCTCACAAGAATCTTAGTGTCACATTAGCTCAAAACAACAGTTAAAACTTGGTCTTGTTTCATAAAAAGTCAAAATCACCTAGTGATAGGCCAAATTCACCCTCTGTGTTGGTTAAAGAGAGGCTTATGCCCCATTTCCATTCACAAATGAGTGGTTTAGCTTAATTTGGCCTTAACTCAGCTTATTTAACTAGTATCAATCATAAAACCAAGATCTAAGTTCACAAAAGTCAACCTAATTCAAAAGTGCAAAAAGTCAAAAAAATACTCTTGTTTCAGAAATCCAAAATTTGGGAGAATTATTGTGATTTTTGTGTTTAGATTGAGACCTTGATCTTTTCAGAAGTTAATGTTTGTCACTTAGTCCACAAGTTTTCACCATCAGCTTATTTTTAGGATTTTTATTTTAGCCTGTGGAGTAGCTTATTTTGACCTACAGGGCAAGTATATGCTGTAATACACCGTAAAATCCCAGGTCAGTTATTAATGCTAGTTATCGACACTATTGTAAACTAAGCCATTTTGCGGGCTAATTTAAAATTTTTATATGATACACTGTTTGTTTGAACACCCGATTGTTTTGAACACCGTTTATTTGTCACCCGATGTCACCCGAATGTCACTCTTGGATATCACCCAATGAGGTTAAACACCGGTAACTCCTACTTGCGACCCGACACCCTAATTGAACACCGAGATATTATTAATATATATATATATATGACATTATGTATATATTAACTATTACAAATTTATTATTACTATATATATATATATGAGTATATATATATTTGTATGCATGACGACACCATTTATATATTTTTGGTTTTCACGAACCGACACCGACACCGAAATTAATTTCACAATTATACGAATCACCGACACCCCGTCATATTTGGGCCGATCACAAGCCCACACGGATATTTTTTCTCTCTTTGATTTACTTGGGCCGAAACACCCTCACAAGCCCACACATTTTCTTCTTTTTCCTTGTTTCGTTTTGGGTTGAATTCCCACAGCCCACATGGCTCGTTTGTTTTCTTTCTTTGCGTAGTATGTCACCGAAACAGAAGCCAAAACCCCTTGCCACCCAAATACTACACGTTTTCTTTTTGAATCCATGTATCCTATACACAAGACACCAACATACACCCCCCTCCATTGACTTTGTAACACACGACAATGAGCCACCATTTGGGAGCCGTCCGACCTTTGGTTAAACACATTACACGCCGAAACACTTAAACCACTAGATTATGTGTTCCTTAGACCTCTAACACAAACATTAAACTAAGTTTTATTGTACACACATGCCTAAAATCCTCTAAGTCCTAGCCATAAAATAAGTTTGTAGCCCTTCAAACCTTTGCAACTCGACATGACAACACTCAAGGAAACTAGACAACTTTGTCGAGTAAGAAGTGACCACTCGGTAGTGTTATGTCTCATGGAGACATTCGAACCACCCTTACCACCCTATAAAAGCCACCTTAAATGCTAAATCTCACACACTCTCAAGTCCACCAAAGTTCTCAATCACAAATACTCTAGTGTTTTCCTTCTCGTTGCTGTCGAAGAGGAGTCAAGAAGCACACAAGCAAGGATTTTTGGTTTAAGAAGGAGTTGGGTAACTCTCAAAGGAAAAAGGGTCGTTTGAAACAAAGGGACACCACGTTCTCGTAGCTCACATCACACGAACTCTTCACCACCCTAGTCGGTGTTGTAAGTTAACCACCACCCTTTTTATTTTTCTACATTTACTCGTACCATGCATACACACGACACAAACCACTTTTACTCACGTTGCACTTGTGATTTTGTATTATGTAAACGCCTCGACACCCCTAGAAATGACCTCACCATTTTATTTCTATACGTACAACCCATCTATATTTTTCGACCACCTATATCTTCGACTCACACTTAACCAAATCTAACTAACATGCAAACCTTACACGGTTTTTATACCACGAGAACAAAACCAAAACCAAGTCCTAGTCGAACACAATTTTAAAACAAAGTACACCCACTTTGGGCTTTAAACGGGCTAACGAGCCCAATACATTTCGTATGAAATTTTCGGATTTGAACTAAGATTTTCGAAATGAAATTAAATTTATAAAATCCGATTTTTATAAATTTTAGAAGATAAAAATAGTGACTTTTTATAAAAATAAAAGTTAACTTTCGAAAACTATGATTTTGGACCATTTTTGCAAAAGTCCCACGATTAGGGATTAAAAATGACAACACATGAAAACTTTCGGACTAAATAGCATATTGTCGATTTTGAGGGTAGAAAATGTATTTTTCAAAAGTTTAAGGAATAAAGTGCAAAAAGTACAAAAAGGACTAAAATGTAATTATTTTGACCAAAGGGTAAAAAGTGTAACTTTATTAAGTTAAGGGTTAAAATATAACAAAGGAATTTTATAATTAATTATTTCATATAATTTGATTTTTATATAAATACATATATTTTTGTAACTTTAATATATATATATATATATATATATATATATATATATATATATATATATATATATATATATATATATAACTTCACTAAAAATATTTAATCATAAATATTTTTAAACGATATTATTTTCACAACGAGTTAATATTTATCAAACACCGGTTCGTAACAACGATACAAATAACTACGTGAAGTTATTTTGGAATATTGATGAGGCGAAAAATTGACCACTTTTAGGGGGTCATTTAAGCCCGGAATTGAACTTATTTGATCAAATATTGCCCTAAATCGTTCCTTTTGTAATTTTAGGTACTTTGGGAGTGAAATCTAGAAAAGGAAGCAATTCGGACGTTTTTGGAGCATAAAAGTGAAGAAAACGCCAAAGTCTTAATTTTCCTTGCTGGGAACAGTAGGTGACGGCGTCAAGAAGGAATTCCTGACGGCGTCAAGAGCAATTTCCATGACGATCCAGTACAGATTTGACGGCGTCACGAAGTAGGGCGTCAAGAGTAAAGTTCATGACGGCCTGGAAATGCATAATACATGACGGCGTCAAAAGTAGATCAAGGCAGTCCGAGAAGAGTTTTGGCGGCGAGGTGACGACGTCACCTATTTGGTCTTGACGCCGTCAGACCATATTTCCTATATATAGTTTTCTATTTTTCACATTAAAAAGAGAGAAGTTTTGGAAAAACCCTAAGTACGAACTTGGTGCGAATTTTACAGGTTTTTCAAGGGTTCTAAGCCCTTGATACCTTTCATGTGTAATTGAGATAAGTATTCTTTTAATTCAATCAATATGTCTATGTGTTGGTTGTCTATATCTTGTTCTTGTCTTAATTCCATCATGCTAGGCTAGATCTATCTTGTGTTTGCTTGGATCTAATGAAACCTAGATGTTAATTATGTGTTGATTACTTGTTTATAGTTGTTTTGGATGAATGATTTATATGTTAGGCTTAAGAAAACTGGCAGATCTCCAAATGGTAACATGCTTGAACGTCTTAAGAAACATGAACCGATATGCACTAGGTCTTTATTGGTTGTATTTTATGCATGAGTCACTGTTTATAATCCCTATGGTTGTGCTGGGCATGGCATAGGATGAGATAAGAGCTCATAGAATTGGGGAGTTAAGTGCGCCACCCCATGAATGGTATTAAGGAATACAATCCGTCATCCATGCAACTATAACAAGTAATTAACGTGTAAAAGATGTCTAGGGAGTAGTGAAATCTAAGTAAACACATTTTCTCCACTTATTGCTCACAACTTTAGTATAATTTAGTTTATTTTCATTTATAGTATTTTATTTTGATTGCATCTTTAGTATTGGGTTAGTTGACTAGCAACTAATTCCGCCCAAATCCTTCAAACCCGAGATTTTAACTTGCTTTCTAAAAAATATAAAAATACAAAAAGAATCATCCCTCACCTTTAGAACTAGTATTTAGGTTTTCTAATCCTAGCGACACTATTCCTAGCTGAACGATCAATCCCCCGGTACTTGTCACTATACTATACTACAACGATCAGGTACACTGTCTGGTGGGGGTTGTAAGCTTCTCAAGATCCCTTGAGAGGTAAAGCCTGGTGCGATTCCCACGTATCAAATATATTAAGACACCCGAACGGATATCACCATACACGTGACATACCACATGTCATTTACAACACGAATCTAAAACACCGATTACAATGTATTATTTAGATCGCAAGTCGGAGGAATTTCATTGCTAGTCATAGCAATACACCATCACTTTTGAGCACCGTTGTGATTACGCACCTTTCAGGTGAGTTCATGGTCCCACATTTTTAATTTTTTTTAAACCCCGTGGGGAGATACATGCTATAAATCGAACACAAGTATTTTTCTGTATGCTGTTATCACCTGATATTGCCTAAGTTGACACCTGTGCTACAAGTCCCTCATATCACGAACCTTAATCACTTGCGAGTGAGCGCGAATATAGTTGATAGATCTATTGGAATGGCAGCCCGCCTCTGTCAAGGTGATCACTTGGCAGGAGGTGTGCTATATTCGAGGTATTATGGAAATTTGGCACATTTCCTGTCACCGAGGGCCCCTTGTCATTTACATCCTATGTGGTGTAGATGATTGTTATTATCTTTATGATATGTCAAATCAATATTAAAGCTTGCGTTTCGAGAGGCTTAGGAGCAATATTACACCAGTTTAGTCAAGACCTGTCTATCTTGGCTTGTTTATTTCAAATGCTTGACTTGTGTTCACACTATTACTATTTAAACTACTATGGATTCACTCAACCTTTGTGTTGACTTTTTAAGCATGTTTATCTCAAGAAATTAGCAAGCATGGCGGCACGGAGCTGGCAAAGGGCACAGGACCTCCCTTTTGATTCCAATAATTTATATCATTCTTTTCAAACTCATCACTTCTTTTGCGAAACAATTAACATTTTGGAAAAATGTTTGTAACTCTAACTACTTGAGTTTTCATGGAATGATATTGACTATCTTTTGAATTGTTTTCTATGAGTATGACTGTGTACTAAACTATAATGACCCCGATTAGACTTCCGCTGCTTATCAAATTTTCGGGATGTTACATATGCCCTGTGCACAGGTTTTTGACCAATATTCCAAGTCCTTTTGTGATCACCCTAGTAGACCCCACACCCTGTACCATGGCTTTTTGGAAAGCCAATAAGCTCATTGACAAGCTTCAGAGCTTATTTTGTGATCTTGGGCTTATTTGATAGGGCTACTAGTCCCTTTAAGGTTGATCATTTCCTGAGTGTACACTGAGTGACTCAGTGTGTGACCTCAACTTCCAAGCACCACCCAGTGCTCATTAATAAGAAATAAGCCCAGATTTTTGGCTTATTTTGTAGTTGACCAGTCCACCTTCATAGTTCAAGTCTTGTTTTGGACCCACCTTGACTTCCGTGGACCCCACAGAGGTCCAAAGTTCTTGTATTTGGCCTGTTTTGGCCTTTTGTTGTGATAAGTGCTTATTTGCTCCATAGCAGCTTATTCTGAGTGCTTAATTGTTCCATTTGTCTTATTTTCAGTTGTTAGTAATCTGTTATGCTTAGTTTTTCATTTCTCAGCTTTTTCAAAAATTATATAAGCCCTAATAAGCTAATTCGTTCACTGTTAAGCACAAGGGGTGCTCATAGCTTATTATTAAGCTACTTCAAAAGTCTTTTCACAAAAGTTTCTTATTTTTAGCTTATCATCATCTGTCAATAAGAAAAACCAACAAAAAACCAAATTTAAAAATAGTGATAACTTCTATTTAATAGATTTTATCTTTTTAAGTTTTCTTTTCAGCTTATTAATAAGCATTTCATCATTTTTATATTTTTCTTAATTTCCTGTCACCTTAAAGTATTTTCAGTAATTTTCTTAGATTTTTCTCTTTTAATTTAATAATTACTAGAATTAATAATAGTTTAATTAATTAATTAGATAATATTAGTAATTAAATAGTTTTCTTAATTTTTAATTAACAACAGTAAGTTTTTATATTTTTCCTAGGTTCTATAAATCATTTAGGATTTTTAGAAAATAGTTTCTTAAATTCTACTGTTAACTTTTTAATTTTCTTAATTAATTTAGTTAAAGTATATTTTAATTAATAATCAAGTAAATAATTAGTAAATTAGTCTAAATATAATTTTTAGAAAATTTTTATAATTTTTTAGAATTCTTGTGATGGTTAATTAGTTTTATAAAATTTTCTTTAATTTTCTAAGTTATTTTTAGTAAAATTAGTAATTTAAAATAGGTTAAATAGTTTAATTAATATAATTAGTATTTAATTAATAGAAAAACCACAAAAAGACAAAAAATCATATTTTTAATTTTTAATATTATTTTAAGTCATTTTAGATTTTTAGAAATTAATTTTGCAATTTTCTAGTTTAAATTTGTATTATTAAGTTTTTAAGATAATTAGTTTTAATTAAATAGTTAAATAGTTTTATTTAAATAATTAATATTAAATAATAAATTAATCAAAAAAATAATTTTCTTTTTAATTTTAAGTTTGTAAAAGTTTCACTTTCACCCCCTGTAGTTGTAAATTATTTAAATCTCTCCTTTTTCTGTTTGTAATCGAATCTGATTTTCATTTTGTGTTTGTGTAATCATATCTGTATATCTGTTATTGCTAATATTATTTCAAATTGTCTAAATACCAAGAAATCAGTAGTATAATCACTTCTCAATCATCTTTGGTTACTGTCCTCAGTGCCACTCATTCTTAAAAACGTTTTCTAGCACCATTGCAATCTCGTCGGGACATAACGACCCGGGGACAAAACTATACTATCCACGGAGCATTGACTCTAGGCAGTTTGACTTTATTGACCAAACCACTTGGTTAATTTAGTTGACCGTTTGAAGCCAATCACATATCTCTTTATCTCTTAGATCTTTTGTCTTTAGACTTTGGAGATTTCTTCGATTGTCGTTGAATCATTCTTTGATGTTTGCACATCTTTGATCTTGAACTTTTCTTTGGCTTCTTTGAGATGTATGTATGAGCATGTGGAAATATGTGTCTTAATGGTGGTTGTACCTGCACAAAACAGTTAGTAATAAAACATCCGGTACTTATAGGTTTGGAATTAGAGATCGTTAACAACATAGTGTGAAAACTCTCTCTAATCCTCGCCATGGCCGTTCCTGAATCAGATTCCCCCTAAAGGGCTTACGAGATCCACCAAAGTACATCAATGATTCAGGTGAGTCGCTGGAGATCACCCAACGACTGTAGACCATTTGGGACCACCGAAAACACTAAGTGTAACCCACAAGGAGTTACCGAAGTGACCTGCTGTCAGGGCTGTTTGATGTTGACCCTGGCAGGAGTTTCCATTCAATCATTGAGAATCACAATTGTGAATCCTCTCATAAATGTTCTAGCAGATTGCTAAGATCTGCGTAGGACTCATATGTTTACATCTGGTGTCCTTGATGTTGGACCACCAGTGTAGAAGTATAATGTATTCCTAAGAGATATTATGATGTAATATCGCGGCTCTAGACTCGATAAGTGCGTTTTGTTTTAGTCGTCAGAGGTGTGGAGCAGAGTACCTCCTCTTCAATATCAACACATTCGTAATGAATGGTCGATAGATTATGTAGGGTTCTCCGTGAGAAATGAAACAAATATCTTTTGAGAGATACTTGAGTGGCTAAGAAGGTTTAGTGCAGTTCGTCACTGGGTCCATGACGTCTTTATCTTCAATACCGGTGTCACCTTAGTAACAACCAGTAGCATATGTGTTGAACCCGGTGTATGCCCTAAGGTTGAATCATTTGGAGGGCTATTTCTTTTCACCCTTTTCATAACTTTTCTTTTTAATTCTTCAACTCCTTCTTTCTCCTTTCATTCTTTACTCCTTCTTTTTCTATCATACCTAAGGACTTCTAGTTCTAAACTATTGGTGTTGTCCTTGAGTAGATCCCTTCTACTTTGGCGGATCATAGGACGAGTTTCCTAACTTTATTCAGCTTATAACTCCACATTATCCTACTTTTGATCACAAGCCATTAAAACTTTTGTAAAAAATCTCTCAAAGTGTTTATGATTATCAAACACATTTTGTTAACACTTTGAGAGTTTTGCATTTTAGAAATACTCCCCCTTTACATGTGCTTGATTGTTTTAAGGAAAAATATAACCATGTTGGGAAGAGTTCGCACTTTTGAATTGATCCACTCTTAATAGACAAATACCCGAGGGACACGTTTACGTTGCTTAGTTAAAGGGATCCATTATCAGCTTTTAGGTGATAACTAGCCCTAATAAATAACTTGAAGTTGTTAACATTCCTTAAAAAAGGAAGTTAGACCCGTCAAAGTAAAAGTCTAAGAAGAGTTTCTCGAAACGGTACTTTACTAACTTTTGAGAACCGTCAATTCATGGGTCAATTTCTGAGTCGAGCTCATGCGAGATACCATCCTTTACTTCATATTTTAGTCACTTTTCATTTTCTCCCTCTCAAAAATAGCATATTAATGTTGTTTTTGTGAAACGTTTGATTAAAATATGCTTTTTGAGTCTTATGGGGAGAATCCAACAAAAACTTTTCCGATTTGAACAAAGATTTTTTCAATTACTCCCCCTCAACAAGTGATAAGCTTATTGAGGTGAAATACTTGTGCTTTTGAGCAGAATTATGAAAAAAATTTGAAAATTTTGATTAATTCTACTCAAAAGTAAAAAGCTTTCGCTCTTTTTTTGAGGATTGAGGCACTGAAGCGTACCTCAGGGTCTTTTCTTTACAAAGTGCGGGGTTGTACACTGTTATGTGTGCATAAGCCAAAGTTTTAATACAAAATTTGTTTTCTTTTACCAAAATACTCCCTCTCAAATAATGAAGTTTATTCGAGAGATAGTCTTCTTGAGCAGAATTTTGAATCGTATTTCAAGAAATACTTTTTGAAAATTCGAGAGATGATTCTGCTCAAGGTTTTAGAAAACACAATTAAGTATAATTCAACAATGAATACTTGAAATTTAAGACTCTTTTCTTTCTGTTGAAAGTTGTTTGAGAAACCCGTTGTCTCTCTTTGAGTTTTAAAATCTGAAGAAGAAGATTTCCATCTAAAGTTGAACCTCATGGGTTCTTTTTGAAGATTTACTTTTGTGAGAAATGGAAACCTCCCAGTATTTGTTATGTTTAAATCAGAGTCATTCATTTTATTTTTTATTTTTATTTTTTTGTAGCCAAAGCATTCCAGATTATGAAAAATTTGAAAGGTTTTAAACTACTTTGCTTTGGTCTCCACATTTGCTTTACCGTTGTAAAACGAGAGTGTAGAGTTTGGAAAATTTTGTTTCTCACCATTTTGAATCATTTTACCAGTTTATCCTTTAAACACATTTAGCCCTTTACCTCAAAATATGTTTCATAAGAAACATTGTGACAATGGTTGAAATTTTGACTTTCAAAGTGATGACATGTACTTGCACACAAAGAAATGCATCAGGCATAAACAAGCATACAGATGAATCAAAGACTCATTCAAAATCTTCCTAAGTGCTCAGAATTCTCAAATTAACACATAAGATCACAGATTAATTCATTCTTTCACTCGAGATTTTCCAATTATGATTATGGTTTGGGGTTAAGAATTGAGACTTTGCAAGCATGTTAGCATCATAATGCAAAAAATATTGAACAAACAAATGCCAGTAATATCAGTAAAAACATCGACATCTAAAACCTTAAATCGCTTGATTTCAAACCTATGTTGTTTCTAATCGTGCAAACACACCAATCGAGCATTCTTTAGTGTTCTCTAAAGATTTATAAACTGGTTAATTAGACTAAACACATAAATTTGCCCCGGTTGATAATTACTTAAACCCTAGTTTCTGATAATGCCTTTTTGACCGTTGAAAACATTTGAAGCATTTAGGGAACGATTAGACAACAACCATGAAGAAATTAGAACCTCACAATTGAGGAAAAAATCGAAGAGAAAAAATCCTTAGTCTGGTTTGTCAAGGTTTTTGAATATGTGTGATACTTTTGAGAACATTTGTGGAAACATTTATTAGTGTCACTAAGTGTAGAAAAAAGTTTGACAGTTTGACACTTGTAGTCCCTGAGCCCGTTTTATTTTCCATGCAAGGTCCTTTTGTTAGGAATACAATTATTCAGTTGAAGACTCGGTCACCCCGAGTATTGCTAAGCATGTTGTAACTCGTAGACTTAGTATAATATTAGTTACTACGTAGTTAGTATTAGTTAGTATTATTGGTATTTGTCGAGTTGTGTCGGGTCTTTACCCACTGTCAGCCCGGTCCACAGCTCGTGTAGGGGCAAGTAATATGTTATGTAGTATATATACCCCTTCCCAAGTGTGGGAAGGGTTGGACCTTTCTTTCATTCAAGCTAATATCATACTAGTTTCTTTCTCTCTAAGGTTCCCATTTTTCTTCTTTCTCTCTCTAAACCAACGAACCAAACACACCATATGAATCCAAGTAAAATGAATTTTCTTCAAAACTCCATTAATAGGGTTCAATCTACTTTGAATCCAAGTAAAATGAATCCTAGTGCAATTCAAATCATCCACTTCAATATCTTCAATACATTCTTGAAAATCAAGCATATCTCTGGTTTTACAAGATCCTCCTTCAGAATGGTCTTTAGTATTGAGGCTCACATTCCAATCACCCATTAAAACCCATGAATTAGTATCCACAAAGCTTTTATCACCAGCCAATCTTTTCCATGGCGGCTTTCTTTCTTTCCCAGTATTAGCAGCATAAGTAAAAGTGCAATAGAATTTCACTTTAGTTTGAATTACCTCAACTAAGCACAAAACACTCTTATCCCAGGAATTAATGACCATCATATTGACTACATTACTATCCCAACCAATGGCTATTCTACATCCTTTTCTGCATTCTCTAATATTAGTATACCTAGACCAACTACCAAAAACAAAGTTACAAATTTTGTCCACTTTCTTAATGTTCATATGAGTCTCTAAAACAGCACAGACACTAAGTTTTTCATCAGTAATAAATTTTCTAACTTCTTTTTGAGTCTCCTTGTTACACATTCCTTTCACATTCCAAGATGCAATTCTCAAATTAGTGTCTAACCTATTCATTGAAAACTAGCAGAAATACTATCCTCCTTATACAGGATATCTCCGCCTTTTCCTCCTATCTCATTCATTCCCATACTCTTAGCCAAATCAGACTCAGCTTCTAAAACTTCTTCCTCAATCTCTTCTGACTCATTCCAAATTTCCTCCCATTTTTTTTTTATCAAACTTAGTTTTCAATTCTTGAGTCCATTCACTATAAATCTCAATTGGTGGCTTACTTTTGTATTTTAAGTATTTATTAACCATATCTTCCTCCGTAAAAGTATTTTCCTGCACACTCTCCTCTTCATACTCACTTAATACAGCATATTTGTTTGCACCGTTTCTTATAACCTAAAGACTTTCTTTAGGAATATTCCAAGTTCTTCTAGGACTCTTATTTTCCACAGAATCATTCTTATCTTGTTTCTCTTCTGCCTTCTCCTTACTTTTTTCTACACTCTCCTTTTCCCCATTATTCATATTATTTGCATTCACTTCATTTTTACCAGTTTGTATACTCTTTGGTCTGAACTCAACTTTACTTTTATTTCTAAAATTATTTCTCCCAAACACCCCATAAGTGTTCCTAGTAAATCTTTGTGTATTATTACTATTCTTTTGCACATTCTTTCTCATTTGATCACTATTATTATTCTCCTTATCCTTACTAACATTCTCATCATGCACTTCTATCTCATTCCGGATCTCTTCACCCTCACTTCTAGGTTTGAGCATACAATTAGCATCCAAATGTCCAAAGACCTTACAGTGATTGCACTTAGGTGGTATCCATGTATATTCAACTCTCATAAACTTAGTAAACATGGTCTTTTTATCCTCATTTTTATAGCATATTGCAATCTTATCTTTGAGAACTTTATCAGCTTCAATTTCAACTAAGACTCTAGCAAAACTTACTCTACCATTCCCCTCATGACACACCCTAGCAGTAACCTTATCCATAATAATTGGCCTCCCAAGACTACTAGCAATTGCACTACACCTTTAACACTCCAGGCTTCTATAGGCATATTATACAACTTCACCCAAATTGGTAGCTTAACCTGATCAGTCCTATCAATGATTAAACTTGGGTCCCATTTCTAAACTAATAATGGTCTATTACCAACCATCCAGGGTCCATTTTCAATCACATGATTCAAGCCTTCAATATTTCTAAACTTAAACAAGTAAATTCCATTCTTCACAATAATGTCCCTTAGCCCATGCTTACCCCACATTATATTTCAATTCAGCAAAAGTCATTTTACAACCTACAAATCTTCCACACAGAGTCAATAACCAATTCCTACTTCCTTCTCTAACAATATCCTCTTCAAATACAACAACCTCTCTACCTTCCACAAGTTCAGTTGGAATCAGTTTTAGCTTGTTATCTATTTGAACCTCTTTATCATTGACTATTTTAGCAAATGACTTCACAAACACCTGCTTAGACCTATTACCATGACTGTTATCCAATGCTGTTTCATTATTCTTTGTATTACTAACACTTACATTATTTCTACCATTGGACTCCTTAGTAGCATTAACAATTGGTACAGTACTAGTCTTAACAGCACTAGAATTAGCACTTACAATAGGTCCAGTTGTGTTAGTCAGCAATGGAAACTCATCGTCCAGTAGTAACCTAGCTTTCTCCAATTCATCACCCAAATTTCCATTACTCACATCATTATTGCCTGCAATCTTATTCATCTTCCCCCTATCAACCGAACTCTTACTAAATTCAGCATCTCCATTATTCTCACAATTTCCTATGCTTACGTCATCACTTCCCACATGCTCATCCACACTCCTAGTACAATCATCAACAACATCTCTATTCTTCCCCAAGTTACTAATTGAATCACCATACTTGTTAGGAATTTTAATTTTTCTTTGTTTGATCGACATTATGAACAATTAGAACAATAACAGAAAATTAAGACCTAATTGAATGAAAATCACAAAATCGAATAAATTGAGGGTTTCTTCAAAACTGATCCCAAATGAAATTAAATCTAATCATCATGTGCGCAATGATTAGACGAATCTAAAGAACAGATCAGATTTAAAAAATACGCATTATTGATGTGTGAAATGAAGCTTTTAGTGGAAAATGTGTAATAGAGAAAAGACTGGAAATTCTGTTACGAGAGAGAAAAGGGGAGGATGAGTTACTTGAAAATGATAGGTCAACATCACAAGCAAATTTGTATTCCCAAGTTTTGGAAAGGTTAAAAGATGCCCTTTCAAACGAACCCCGAGGTGTCAAACATAAAGCTACTCTCGATGTCCAGGAAAAGGGGTGGGACACAAGTTGTGCAGTCGAGCTAGGAAAAATATAACAGAAATTAAAGAGAGGAAGAAGGATTCAGAAAAGCTTAAAGGTAAGATGGAGAAGAAAAAGACCAAGGGTAAGTAAAATAAGCAAAAAGGTTTCTGACAGGGGGTGTTTACCAAATTAAGTGGTTCCATATGAACCACTTAATTGGGAGAGTGAAGCTTTAATGCTCCTCCTAATTAAGAGGCATTAAGGGTTTGGGCCACTAGAAAAGAAACACAACATTTGGGTCTTTATGATGTTTCTTGTGATGAGCAATCAGATGTGGATGGTGAAAGCTCGAAGCTTAACAACTTTAAGAGCCTAGGAAAATCGTTGGGCATTTCAATCTTCACTTTTGAGGAGTTCATTCAAGAACTTCATTGGTATTTCAATCTTCAAGGATGTATTTTCATGGGTTACTATCTTCTTCTGTAGGTTTCTTTTTCACAAGTTTCTTTGCTTTCAAGTAGAAGCAAGCAAGCTGGTTCAAGTTCTAGTTTTCAAGTCAAACAAAGTTCATTAGTCAATGGTAATTTAATCATCAATATTGTGCAAACAGTTTGTGTAGGTCAAGTTAATGAATTATTGTTTAGTTGTTTCAAGTTCATTGGTTGTAATTAAAAATCGGAAATACTTTTCCTTTCTCAAATATAACCCGAAATTCATATCTATATATTTTCATATTCCCTCCCCCCCCCCCCCCCCCCCCCCAAAAAAAAAAAAAACAAAAAAAAAACAAACTGGTGCGTGGTGTATCAGTCGACATGAGTGACTTTGATATCGAAATGGAAAATCAAAGATGACAATCACAAGCTGTACATAACACAGTTAAACTCACGGTTGAAAGCGGGTCAGAATTAACTGAAAACATTGCTGACACCGAGTTTCTAGGTTATGATACCCTTTATTCGAAGGCTGTTGTAAAGGGTCTTTTATTAAGCGGCAAACCGGTAGTCGAGGTTTCTGAAGGGAGTGAAGTTGAAGTTTTACCGGATCGAACAACGTTTTATGCAGAATCTGGACCGAGGGTTACTAAAAGTTACCCAAATTGAAACCGGAAAGACGGCTGTTATAGAGATAGCCGATGTTCAAAATTCTTTAGGAAATATATTTGTTCATAAAGGTATGATAAAAGAAGGGAGTATTGCAGTTGGTAAAGAAGTCGAAGCTGCAGTTGATGCAAAATTAAGGCAACGTGCAAAGGTAGTGTAACAATGTGTCCCACCATTATAACTTAAACTTTAAGTTGTGAGCTATCTATAACTTCCACCACGATTTTAATTGACTTGTATAATATGTGTTGACTTTTTCAGGTCCATCATACAGCTACTCACTTGCTACAAGCTGCGCTTAAGAAAGTTATAGAACAAGAGACGTCACAAGCTGGTTCGTTGGTGGCATTTGAACGGCTAAGATGTGATTTCAAGTTCCATCGGCAACTTCTTGATCACGAGTTAACAAAAGTTGAAGATTTAATCAATGAATGGATTGGAGATGCAACGTCTCTACAAACTAAAGTGATGGCAATTGCTGATGCTAAAAGCGCTGGTGCTATAGCAATGTTTGGAGAAAAATATGGTGAAGAGGTATTTTAAACTTCTTTAAACTTTTACAGTAAATCACACATCCAAATATGGTTTAGGGTCCTAAAACTTTTATAATACAGTTCCTGCATTTGAAATTTGGTAATGCAGATAGTTTGTGATTTGCTACAGTTATCCCGAATCCATTAACTTTTAGAAAATGTGTATTTTACCTTTTCAGAGTTACATTGTTAGTTCTTGAGGTTTGTAATTAATTTATAATATTGTCCCTACAGGAATTTTTATTTTAGTTTGAACTGTATTAGTTCAAATTAGTTTTAGAAAGGATCAAGTGATTTGTAAACGAAATCAAATCCAAACCTTACTAAGCACGTGACTTCGAAAAGGGTAAAGTCATTTTCAAAAATTCAACGGACATGGTTAATTTTAAGGGACCTCGAGAACCGTATGTGTTACAAGTTTCAAACATAGGTACTACTGTGTAACCAAAAAAAAAAAAAAAAACCATAACCATATTATGGTAGATAACACATTGACCATCTGTGTGTGTTGCTTTTTTCTACTATTATTATTTTTAGGTACGTGTTGTAGATGTTCCGGATGTATCAATGGAACTCTCTGGTGGCACACATATTAATAATGCATCCGAGATTCGTGGTTTTAAAATAATTTCAGAGCAAGGAATCTCGTCAGGTGTAAGACATATAGAGGCTGTTGCATGTAATGCTTATATTGAATATTTTAGTGAACAAGATAACTACATGAAGCAGAGGTAAAAGCAGAAGATGTGCCGACGAGGGTTGCGGGAATTATGGAAGAACTAAGAATTGCCTAAAACGAAGTTTCGGTCGCCCATGCAAAAACAGCGGTTTTTAAAGCATCAGTAATTGCGAACAACGCTTTTCTTGTTGGAACTTCAACACAAATCAGGTTTTTATCTTGGCCTCTTTGCTTACGAAGTTTGACTGTTGAGGTCAAACAGATTAACTTTTATCTTCGTGATTAATACAAGTTTTTTGAGTTATGTAGAAAGTTCTTAGAACTAAATATGGTTTACGCAAAATACATATAGCATACACATGCTCTGAAAATAGTATCTTTAGTTTTATGATAAGAAAATGATCATGTTTGACCGCAAATGTCAACAATACAGTATGATCTTGAATTTGTGATGATGTTTGACTTTTAAGGTCAAACTACGCATTATCAATCAACCGACTTTATGGAAAGTTCTCAGGACCATTATGGTATATGACATATATGAATGGTAGACATAATTTATATGAATATATCCATCATAATTTTGGAAAGTTGAAAATGAACAAGTTTGATCTTAAATGTCAAACCATTCAGTGAATATGATTTTTCTTGAGTTTCAAACCTTTTCTTGTACAGGGTACTGGTTGAATTTATGGACGATACGGATGCAGATTCACTCAAAAGTGCTGCTGAGCATCTTGTTGATGCTTTACAAGATCCTGCAGCAATAATTCTAGGCTCGTGCCCAGGTGAAGACAAAGTGAGTTTGGTTGCTGCATTTAGTCCTTCAGTAGTTAGTATGGGAATCCAAGACCAATAGCGAAAATGTGTGGAGGAACTGGTGGTGGCCGCCCAAATTTTGCTCAGGTGGGTGGAAAGAAGCCAGAAAATTTGTCAGGTGCACTCAACAAAGCGAAAACCGACCTTTTTTCAGTTTTACTTGAAAAGAGTAGCTAACTATATAGCATTCTTTATTTTGCAAAAAGAAAGAAAAAAGTACTATATTCGAAAATTATTAAATTGTACAGTTTGGTTATAAAAATATATTGCTTACAGACTTACTTTAGCCTTTGTCTGAATGACATCATACAACCCTTTGAAAACGGATGACAACATACCCAAGGCACTTTGAGACAACCCTGACCCCCTTAACAACGTTGGCAACAATGTTATGTGATGAAAGGCACCCCTTAATTGAGAGGTCCACTAGAGGTTATTATTACTCAAATGCGATTTTTAGTAAGCAAATACATTCAAAAAACAAAAACAAATGCATCATTTGAACAATCTTATTTAACTTTATAGACACAAGACATTCATGCCAAAAGCTAAAAGATATATTATAATAATAATCCCCTGATGAGAATATAGTGCAACCAAAAATGCATAATGCATAAAGTACAACTGAAAGTGCATGTTGCACGCCACACCACACCACATATGTTATCAAAAAGCAATGAAGGACTCTGGTCCGAAAGTCGTAAGCTTTCTAGTTTTGTGACATATTTAGGCTAAATCAACGATCCATCGTGATAGTTTTTGTTGCTGACTACGGCTTGCTTACATTAACCTTAAATGACGAAGCTTTCTTATCTTTACGACCACAGTAAATAAGTACGTGAGGAGAATATGCTGGGTTATGATAGTCAAAACCACCACTCTCAGTCAACCTATGCACCATTCCAGTAAGCTTGTAGAAGTCTTCAGGATCAGAGGAACCATCTACAAGGTTATCTAAAATCATTAATCGAAATTGAAACCTCAATATGTTACTACTACATACAAGTCAACTGATATAGACATATAACGCTTAAGGGTTCAGTTATGACAAGAAGATCTATTAAATGTTTAGCAATTGGGATTTCAACTTTTACAAGTTACATCAAAGGGGAACCAAAAAGAGCCAAATCCTAATGTTCAAACAGCAAGAAATAAATGGAAGACTAACCTCCCACAGTTTCATACTCGAATTCGGATTCCAGGCGGGGTTTGACCAATGGTCTTTTACCTGCATGAAAGATAAGGCGTCAAGGAACAAGACACCAAAAGAAAATTTGGAATTTATGCAGCTTACTTAATCTAGTAAAGTGCTATGTCGTTTATTGGGCTAGTTAGAGGTGACAAGCACTTCATATTAGAATAAAATTATGACTCTCAATCCCTTCGACCCGTTTCAGCTTTGGCTAGGTTTTAAAAATGACCCCCTTGGTCCGTTGAAGATGAGATATGTAACCTAAACCAACCATTTTCATACAAAAGGGTGAAAATTTATCACCTCTTAACTGTTTCAACAATATAAGAGGAAAAACTAGAGCTGATACGCCATTTTCATTAATTATAAAATGTGAATTGCAAGTCTGTAACAAGCACAATAGAGAGTATGTCGATAGGTTCTAAAAAGAAAGTGATAACTGAATCGGGACATGCGATACTCCGTATATTCACATACACTTTGGTTCATGATCCGTTAGCACAAAGTTCAGCAGTGTCATTGCACCACCGTTTTCAGGAACACATTCGACACTGGTCTCATACACTCCACGTATCCCTTGTTCAATGGCCTCTATGGTCATGTAGAAGATATACTTCCATGTCAATTTATAGAATTTGCACTTCATGAATTCAGCCCCACTGACCTGGTTGTCTTCGTCTTTGTTAACATACTAACAACATAGAATTAATTTATGTAAGCAAAACAGCTGGCAAGGGAGATGGTCTCAAAACTTGAAAGCAGGTGGAGAAATGTAACCATACCATTTTACAAGATTTGTTAAAGGTGTTAACCGCAAATTTTCCAAGTAAATCAACAACCCTTATATCATCAACCATATGTAAATGTTCCTTCAACGGATACATCTCATACTCATTTGCACTCTGCCAAACAAACGAAATACGTGACGAAATATTTATGCGCCAGAATCGTGGATGAAGATTTATATTGGAGAGAAGAGAAAAAGAGGGACGAATAACTGATACATACAGCTTTATCTTTCATTACAAACGAACTCCAGACTTTCTGCTCATTGTAGTTCAACTGATAAGGGCCGTGGTAATTATAGGAGCTCCCTAAATAAGAAACACACACACACATATCCACATTATCGTAGATTAGAAACTTAAATCTTTGTTTTCACAATAAAGCATGTGAAATTGTATTGACCTAACTCATTAATGATCAGAGTGCAATTTAAAAAAAAAAAAAAAAAAAAAAAAAAAAAAAAAAAAAAAAATTCTTATATAGCGTTGTGATAATTTTTTTCTAACACGAGTAACATTAATAAGAAATGGGAATACATACAGGTTATCTTGATCTTCTTCTTCTTCTTCGTTTTGGGTTTGGGTTTGGGTTTGGGTGGTGCAAGAGGCTTCGGAACATAGGAGGCTTCGGGGTCGCTGCAAGAAAGGGTATTGAGTACAAGAATAAAAGGAGATAAGAAACTAATGGGAGTATATTATTAATTATCTTTAATTGTTTACAAGATAAAGAAAAATATAAATGTAGCTAGAGAACATACTGATTCCAGTCAAGTGGCAACTCATTAACCACTTTGTAGTAAGCAACAGCACAGTGAATCCACGGCTCATAATATTCCAATTTGGTTTTTGCATGCCTGTTGTTGGGGTTCTGCTTTAAAGACTCCCTCAAATTTGCTATTTTCTGAATCAGATCATACAGCCTCTTTGGAATTTCAGATGGTGCTGTCATGCACAACAATAACAATAATTAAGAAAGACGACAATAGTTAATGAAGCGGCTAAAAGAGGAGAAATTCATGCATACTTGTGCTTAAAGTTGATACTTGTTTTTTTATAGGAGGAGGTTTGACCTGCAGCAATGAGAAAATAAAAAAATAACAATAATGATCAAATTATTGAAACACGTACACATATGTTAAACGAACAAAGAAGCTGATAAGTAAAAAGTCGGGTATTGGTGAGGGTTTTCATCCTGCTTCTCCTGCTAGTTTATCAAAATTCAAATAAGCCTGATACCAGACCAAAAACAAAACAAATAAACTCCAACACCACTCTTTTAATATATATTTTCACCAATTGGGTTATTATACTAACTTTTTCAATAATTCAAGTAAGCGACAAATAAATTAATCCAAAACAGCGATATGTATAAACTTACAGAAGAAGAAGATGATGATGTTTCATCGATAAGGCGGCTTCTCTTCCTTGTTAAAACCATTTAGAAACGCTAACCAAACCTTAAACTGTCCGGATACATAGAAACTAGTATGACTGCAAGATTGAAATAGGGTTAAGGTTAAGGTGGGTGTCGTTTGAGTCGGTTGAGTAATTCAAGAAGCTTGTGGCCCGCTTATCAGGTTGAGATTGGGCCGAGTGTTATCTCAACTAAAAAGGGCCGAAAATTGTACAAAAGTGTTCTAAGGCTGCTCCCATCGCTTGAGTAGTGAGGAGATGGCAAGCTAGTTTCCAGCGTGAGTGTGGTTGGGTGTTCAAAGTGAGGCATCGGCAAGGAGGAGAGAGGAGCAACCACAAAGGTGAACTTCTCACTTTTGGGGCAATGTGTTAGTGGGTAGTTTTTTTTTTTTTTTTTTTAGTTTGTGAGTGTGTGGGATTTATTTAGTGGGATATTTTAATAAAATAAAAAATGTGTTGAAATGTGAAGAGTGAAAAGTAAAATGGTGGTGAAGGAGAGAAAAAAGGGATGGGGTAGTCTAAGTTGGGTTGGATTTGTGAAAATACTTTTGAGCTGAATCAAGTTTAAATTGCCGGGTTTCGTTGAATTTTATGGCAAAAAAAAAACCCCGAAACCCAAAGTATTTGGTGCGGGCGGGGCATGCTTATCGGGTTTCGGGGCACTAATGGGGATTTTTATCGGGTTCGGGGTGGGGAGCGGGGCACAACATCCCAACCCGCCCCGCCCCGCCCCGCAACATATAGATCTATTATACTCATATATTGTTATGTTAGTATTTACGTAATAATACCATGATCTTTGTAGTTTTGTATCTTTACAAGATTAATTGTGACTAAAAAGACTTCTTTTGTGTCATATTTCTAAAAGACGTTTTGATCTTTTAACGGATTGTTTTATCATTAGTCATGTTAATTTTGTTGAAAACTTATCAATTATTAGCGGGTTTTTAATTCTCTGTGTCATTGCATATAATCATATTGCTAAAATATGGTGTAAAGATATAGTAAAAAGGGGAAAAACGTGTATTTGGTAAAGCATGGCGCCCTGATAAGATCCTCAATGGGGATTGGGGCGAGTTTAGGGCATGGTTTGCTAATCGGGCTTGGGGATGGGAATGACTGCTCCGCCTTAAACCCGCCCCATTGGCATTCCTAGAATCGGTGTCGAGCTATTTTTCGTGAAGCTGTGAAAAACAAAGTGTCATCCCTAACACATTAGTTGGAAAAAGTTAGAACCGAAGCTTTGATTTTGAATTTCAATGTTTAAAATTTCCTCAAATTTTCATCTTCAAATATCCAATCAAGCAAAAGGTTAAAGTTTGAAGATGACGAGAGACACTAAGGAGAGTGAAGAAGACGTGATTCTTGATGTGTTGTATCTAAGCTTTAAATTTATAGTATACAGAATCCTTTAGACATTACAAGAAAAACGGGTATTTGGGAGGGTGGAAAACTGTGCTAAATACTCAAAAAGTCGTGCCAAATGCTATTTGGCACGAATTTGGCATGCTTTTGGCTCTGTCCTAAATATGAGGGTGCCAAATACATTTAGGTTGGGGTGAAACCGTGCTAAATAGTATTTAGCACGGTTCATGGGACGGTTTAACTTTGTGGTGCCATGAGTGAGGTATTTGGCACGACTGGCAATCTTCCGTTCCAAATTGGCATTCGTCACACTTTTATATCTCGTGTCAAATGCGTATTTGGTACCAATTCATCTCCCGTGCCAATTGCGTATTTGGTACACTTTTTATTTTATCGTGCCAAAATTACCTAGTATGGTTTTATCTACTGTGACAAATCTATTTGGCACGGTTACTATTTTTTGTGCCAAACATATTTGGCACATCGTTATCCGCCTTGCCCAAAAAAACATTTGGCACGCTTTTGCGTTCATTGTATAAATCATTTGGCACGGTTTTGCATTCGTTAATTAATTATTTGACACGGTTTGCGTAATCCTTGTTACGGTGAATTAACACCATTTTCCATTACAAACATATTTTAGTACACCATCGTGTCAACTAACTATCTTAAATATGAACAAATATAATTCAATCGAAGCTAAAAATAAGTTGAACTCAATTTTTATTAATCATCCATATTCCATAAAATCAAGTAAACATGGTCACTTAAATACCATAAAGTTAAAAATAATACGATCCAACATCCTTGTAAACCATGGTCTTTAGAATAACAAAATTACAACTAGAACTCAATATAAAACTAAGACGATTTATTACTAATGGAAATGAATAAAGCTCGTTGGATCACGTCTTCATCATAAACCCTGCATAATAGAATATTCCAACATTAGAAATATGTATGAAACAAGAAAAAAGTTTGGTATACAAAATAGCAATAGAAAGGGTATACAACTTTTAAAACGGGTCAAAGTTTCAAACTAAAAAACGAGCCAGATCTAATGGGTTCAATATCATCCTAATGATTTTAGCCTCATTTAAAACAGGTTAACTGGGTTAAAATTTTTTGTTAGATTCATTGAAAACCAAAAATGGTTCTAACTTAGCACACATTTTGAATCAATGTCACTATGGGTACAACATAGATTTTTCAACTAGAATGCTAGGGGAAGTAAAACTTCTTGTTTATGTTCAAATAGGTTTACCACTGTTTAGATAGCCATTCCACAGTGACACACTTACATGTCTGTCTCCACATTAAGATGTTTAAATACAAAACCTTTCATCTCTACAAGAACAAGAACAAATAATAATAATAATAATAATAATAATAATAATAATAATAATAACAACAATAAACTTTGAGTTAAGAAAACATAATAAGTGTGTTAACCTCATTACGTCTATACGCCTCATGGGTAAACTTTGAATATTCTGTAATATGTAGTCGACGGATTATAACTGACATGTGATTAGGACAAACAATAGGGTACATCTATTTATTTAAGTCTATAAGCAACTTTTAAAACATAATTGAATCAATAGATCGACTAAACCTTTTTGGGTTTAAAATATCTTTAGAATCATATATGATGATACGAAATTCAAAATGATTATAATCAAAATTCTTCTGTTACAACATTACATTCTCGAAAGTGACTAGTATGAAACAACAATCACGCCATTACAAATTGAAACGGTTTATGCAAAAAGAAAAAAAAGAAGAAAAAAAAGACGATTGATTGATTGATCGAATTACCGGAACTTAATAGGAAAAATATGATACCTTTGGGGGCTGTAACTGAGAGACAAGATTGGTGACATCAGCAGGGGCGAAGCTTGGAAATTTCGAGTGGGGGGTCGGGATCTAAAATTTTTTTTCCTAACACTATGAGGGGTCGAAACCGAATTAAATTGGGGGGGCAAAACCGAAAATACCGAAATTTTTCTACACGAAAACTATATACCCCTACATCGCAAAAAAAATTTCGGGGGGTCGGCTGCCCCTCCCCGCCCCTTAGAAGCTGCGCCCCTGGACATCAGGTACTTAAAAGAGACGATTGATCATATTCTACGGCGGTGATGAATTTGATGCTTATAAAATTAAGGTTGGAAGGCCTAACAATGAGAATAATTAGGGATTGCATACAATAGAAAAACAATACGGGAGGGAATCCCCAATGAAAATTTTAATTTTCAAATATTGGCACATTTAAGGAATGTAAAAAACTAAAAAGAAGCATAGATAAAACATATTATCTGACAATAGTTATAGTAGTTTTTAGTGACATATCAAAATACATGCCTATAAGCGGGCGGTTCTATTGATTTGGGTGGCCCGGTGCGAAACTACGAATTAGGTCACGTAAATCATGAAAATCTTAACTATTATAGAAACTCAAAACATAATATACTTAGACATGTATAACTACTAATTGACATATACTAAATCGGGAGCCCCTCTCACATAATATTTAAAAAGTACTATAAAAATTCAAGTTGGACATATATAAATATTAATTGATATATACTAAATCAGAAGCCCCTCACAAATGGTGGCCATATGTGGTTGCCTCACTTACACATGCTAATAACCGCCACTGCTAATAAGTAGGTGCTATTATGGCACAAGACATCAACCGCCACTAAAATATATACTTTCTTTAGTGTCACAAAAGATGTGTCGTTAAAAACACACTCTTGTGACACATAAGATTTTTGCCACTAAAAATATGTGCCATTAGATGGCCCTTTTTGTGGTGTAATTTTTATTTAATATAATATAGAGTTTTTATTTATCAGTAGCTCTTAAATCTACGTTATGCAGGTCATAGCACGTGAGATGCATCATCTAGCATTGTACTGTAATCAAGTCGACCACTAGACCTATTTTATTCATGTTTTATCATGAAAAAACAAATACATACACATTGTGTAATGAGTATCCCTTTTGATTACTTGAATAGGATTGGTAGAAAACCATCAAACGTCTTTTATAGAAATTCCTAACTACCTAATATTTAAGGTATACATTATATTTGGGTTACTGTTTAATTATCAATATATATAACATGAATAAACATAATCAAATGACTTTGTGGTAAGCCTTTAACTTTTTAACAATAGGTTTAGGGTTTAAAATTACTAGCTACCATTTGGGGGTTGGCCTAGAAATGGGTCCGAAATGGTCAGGGTTACCTCAGTTAAGCATAAACCCTAATAAACCTAAGCCTACATACGGGCTGGGGCCATCACTTGCCGTTATAATTCAAAACAATCACAATAAAAAACTCTTTTTTTTTTTTCAATTACGTTATCCACTGAGACTAGTTTATATCAAAGTCTTGATTCATTAACAAGATAACTATCATTAATTTGTTTTTGTTTTGCTTAGTAATTATAGTTTAGCCTCATGCTCGAGTTTTCACAATTTTGGCGTTCGAATTACGGAGGAGTATTAGGAGACAAATAAGTATTAGTGGGCTCGGTTCAATCATGCAACGAACCGATGCCCATTAGAGTTTACCTTTGATGTCTCATGTGCTCTATTTATATTTGATTAATAATATTAAATAAGGTACGAAGTTCACATTTTTCTAACAGGTACATCTGAGTCAAAGAAACGCCCTGCCAAGTAACCTGAACATAGATGACGTGATCAATCATTTGTGTTGATATAAATAATGCGTAAAAACGTTATTAATATTTCTTGATATCCCTACGTTTTGACGATCACAAAATGTAAAATCATTAAACATAAAATCATTACATAAACAAGTATTTAGTGACAAAATATCATTACATCCAACTAAATCACTTAAGGTATGATTAAACAATTGCCTAATACATTTTATGATCAAAGGAAGGTTTATTTAATAATTACAAATTATATAAAATGGTATAAACATTTTATATATTTAGAAAAACACTTTTGGCAATTAAAGAAAAATGTTTAATTCATAATAAATATATGAATTCAAATTTTTAACCAAAATCAGTTAAATCTAAACCAAATAAACTTTCCCCAGAAAAGACAAAAGTTTCTGGCCGTTAGGGTGGCCCCCTTAATTTTAAGGGGGCCGGTCATGAATTAAGGGGGCCGGCACACTCCTGTTGTCAGAAACTTTTGCCTATAAATACAGGTTCAATCCTACAATTTTTCCTCACCTTTTGCACTAAAACTTTCTGTCCAAATCCTCTCAAATCATCTTCCTAAAACCTTTGATCATAAACTTATTAGTTTTTGTTTCAAATGATCCAATCCCTTATCATTCAAAGTTCAAGAGAAGAATACTCCTTTCATATCAAATCAAGAAGTATTGAAGAATAGTTGTGTAGTTTGTATATATAAATTGTGAAGTTGTGTAGTGATTGTAATAAGTAGATCTAGATGGGTGTGTAAATCTAGTATAGTAGAAGTAGTGGTGTGAAGAAGAAGTAGTAAAGTAGTGTTAAGTTGTGAAGTAGTAGTGGTGTGTACAAGTTGTGAAGAAGGTGTGCCAAGTCGTGAGATTGGCTCTAGCTACTATTAGAACTCGACATTTAGCTTAGTGTCGTAAATAGGTGTAAGCAAAAGTTGTGTAAGGTTTCTCCGCCACAAGGGAGTTTGTTGACATAGTGAAGAAAACTCTCGAGTACGTGACTTGGGGAGTGGAGTAGGGCGAAGAGGTGCTTCGTAGCCGAACCACTATAAATCCTTGTGTTGTGGTTTGATCTTTCTATCTGTATCTTTTCTTTACTTTCATATTTACATTATAATTGTTTAGTTAGTTAGATTAAATTGTTTGTATTGTGCAAGTGTTGAATTTCACATAAATGAGAATCGAAGTTTTTGAAAACAAAGTTTTTAAAATATAAATCAACATAAAACTATTCAACCCCCCCCCCTCTCTAGTTTTCCACAATTGGAATCAGAGCTACGTTAAATAAGATTTTTAAAATAAACTGTATTTTAAAACTTGAAACGATCTATGGAATCTGAAAAATATTTAGAAGGTCAATCTATGTAAAGACCACCACTATTTGAAAGTGATGGTTTTCTGTATTGGAAAAATCGATTCGAAACTTATGTGAAATCAAAAGATCTAGATCTTTGGCATGTTATTACTAATGGTGATTTTCCTCCTATACAAAATAATCCCGAAACCAAAAGGGACGAAATTGTACCTTTTGAAAAACAAAACGATGATTGAAAAAGAAACTTGCTAAAAATAATGAGGCTAAAATGGTAATTTTTAATGCGTTATCACGCAAAGAATATGAAAGAATTCTTATGTGTAAAACCGCAAAAGATATTTGGAACTCTTTACTAACCAGTAACAAAGGTAATAGTCAAGTCAAAGATAATAAAACAGATCTTCTTGTACAACAATATGAACAATTTACGATTCCGAAAGAGGAATCAATTGATAATGCTTTTGCTAGATTTAACACAATCATCACAAGTTTAAAAGCACTTGATGAGAACTTTTCTAGCAAAAATTTTGCAAGGAAATTTCTTAGGGCTCTCCATCCGAAGTGGCTTGCTAAGGTGACGGCTATTGAGGAATCAAAGAATCTATCAACTCTACAACTTGACGAGTTAATTGGAAACTTGAAAGTGTATGAAGTGATAATAAAGAAAGACTCCGAAATGGTCAAAGGAAAAAGGGAGCGAACCAAATCAATTGCTTTGAAAGCAAAAAGGGACTCTAGTGACGAAGAATGCTCAACCTCCGAAAGTGACGATGAAGAGTATGCCATGGCCGTAAGAGACTTCAAGAAATTCTTCAAAATACGAGGAAGATATGTTAGACAACCATTTGATGAAAGAAAAACATTCCAAAGAAACAAAGACGACAAAATTAGCAAGAATGAAAGAAAGTGCTTCAAGTGTGGAGACCCAAACCATTTTATTGGAGAATGGCGAAATTGTCAAGAAGTCAAAACCACAAGGCCTTTGTAGGAGGAGCATGGAGTGATAGTGACAATGATGAAAAAGACACAACAAAAGAAGAAAAGTGTCTTATGGCAAGGGCTTCCGATAAGGTACGTTCCGAAACCGAATACTATAGTGATGAACTGATGATAATTCATCGTTAGATGAAAAAGATTTAGATAGCGAATATAGTAGATTATGCAAACTAGGACAAAAAGTCATAGCTAAAAATAAACTACTAAAACACACCAACAATAAATTAAAGGATGAAATACTTGAATTAAAAATGAAACTACACAACCTAGAAAAAGGAAAAGAAAGTCTTATAGAATGTAAAAAATGTCTAGTTGTTAAAAATGAGAATGAACAACTTAAGAAAGAAATTATTAGATTTGAGAAATTTGAAAATAGTAGTCAATCACTTAGTAAAATAATTAGCACTCAAAGAATATCCAAAGATAAAACCGGTTTAGGATATAACTCAACCGAAGCATCAACTAGTAAAGCTAAAAATGTAAAGTTTGAAGGTGAAACTAGTGAACTAAAACCTGTAGAGTCAAAACCAAAGTATATACTTTTGAAAGATAGATTAGTACCTATTGCAGGTGATGAAGAAATTAAAAGCTGACGTAAATCATCTTTAAAACCCGAAGTCGAACCCCTTAAACCAAAAATAAGGTCTAAAACTCCATCACCTAGAAAACCAAGTAGTCTTCATCCTAGGTCTAAAACTCCTCAACCTAGAGTAAACCAAAATAGACAAAACTTTCACAACAATCATCAAATGTGGAACTTCAATCCTTGGGGAATGATTCCACCATATATACACCCAAGTCAAATGCATAACATGTTTGGATCAAACAAATTTGGTCAAATGAGACAATGGGGACCAACAAGATGAATCCGTCATACCTTGGCAAACTTGATTATCTATTCGCTTCCACATGATCATGAAATCTCTTGAAGACTTTGATGTTATGCTTGTTAAAGACAAAAAGGCACACGTATCTTTTTAATTTTCATGTCAAGATTGCATGCTTAGTTTAGTATCTAGTTTATAGTTGTTATAGCTCGTCTTGTAGATCTTCATAGCTATTATTCTTCTACATATACGTATACTTATATACATATAACATAGATATATATATATATATATATATATATATATATATATATATATATATTATTGTTATACATACTATATGTACTTATAACCTAGAAAACTCATTAGTTGATTTTCTAGAATTAGAAATTGTTCGTTTACGAGCCTTTTCTTTTTCCCTCTTTTGGCCTTCGTGAACTTTAACGTTTAAAGATACTCATGTTGATGTAGAGAAATGAGTTGATATATCTATGGATGAAACAAACTCCCGTCGTCATTTGCACCCGTCTCCCTCTCATATTCTCGTCTTAAAAAGCCATATTATATATATATATATATATATATATATATATATATATATATATATATATATATATATATATATATATATATATATATATATATATATATATATATATATATATTGATGAGGCGAAAAATGATCCATTTTTAGGGGGTCATTTAAGCCCGAATTCGAATTTATTTGATCAAATATTGCCCTAAATTGTTCTTTTTGTGATTTTAGGTACTTTGGGAGTGAAATCTGGAAAAGAAAGCAATTCAGACGTTTTTGGAGCATAAAAGTGAAGAAAACGCCAAAGTCTTAATTTTCCTTGCTGGGAACAGTAGGTGACGGCGTCAAGAAGGAATTCCTGACGGCGTTAAGAGTAATTTCCATGACGACCCAGTACATATTTGACGGCGTCACGAAGTAGGGCGTCAAGAGTAAAAGTCATGACGGCCTGGAAATGCATAACACATGACGGCGTCAAAAGTAGATCAAGGCAGTCTGAGAATTATTTTGGCGGCGAGGTGACGGCGTCACAAGCTTGGTCTTGACGCCGTCAGACCCTTTTTCCTATATATAGTTTTCTAATTTTCACATAAAAAGAGAGAGAAGTTTTGGAGAAACCCTAAGTACGAACTTGGTACGAATTTTACAGGTTTTTCAAGGGTTCTAAGCCCTTGATACCTTTCATGTGTAATTGAGATAAGTATTCTTTTAATTCAATCAATATGTCTATGTGTTGGTTGTCTATATCTTGTTCTTGTCTTAATTCCATCATGCTAGGCTAGATCTATCTTGTGTTTGCTTAGATCTAATGAAACCTAGATGTTAATCATGTGTTGATTACTTGTTTATAATTGTATTGGATGGGTGAATTCGATGTTAGGCTTAAGAAAACTGGCAGACTTCCAAATGGTAACATGCTTGAACGTCTTAGGAAACATGAACTTATGTGCACTAGGTTTTATTGGTTGTATTTAATGCATGAGCCACTGTTTATAATCCCTATGGTTGTGCTGGGCATGGTATAGGAGGAGATAAGAGCTCATAGGATTTGGGAGTTAAGTGCGCCACCCCATGAATGGTATTAAGGAATACAATCCGTCATCCATGCAACTATAACAAGTAATTAACGTGTAAAAGATGTCTAGGGAGTAGTGAAATCTAAGTAAACACATTTTCTCCACTTATTGCTCACAACCTTAGTTAATTTAGTTTATTTTCATTTTTAGTATTTTATTTTGATTGCATCTTTAGTATTGGGTTAGTTGACTAGCAACTAATTCCGCCCAAATCCTTGAAACCCGAGATTTTTACTTGCTTTCTAAAAAATATAAAAATACAAAAATAATCATCCCTCACCTTTAGAACTAGTGTTTAGGTTTTCTAATCCTTGCGACACTATTCCTAGCTGAACGATCAATCCCCCGGTACTTGTCACTATACTATACTACAACGATCAGGTACACTGCCTGGTGGGGGTTGTAAGCTTCTCAAGATCCCTTGAGAGGTAAAACCTGGTGCGACTCCCACGTACATCAAGTTTTTGGCACCGCAGCCTGGGGAATAGTTATTGTCTAGGTTAGAATTTCTTTTTATCAGGTCTACTTGCTAGATTCCTTTCTAGTAAGATTTTATTTTTATTTTTAGGTTTTCTTTAGTCTATCTTATTTCTTTGTGTCTTTGTTCGTAACTCTTCACCACCCGACATCATGGACGATGGGAACATTCTTGAACCCGTCATCCCGCCACAACAAAACCAACCACTAGAACCTCTTAGGCCCCGAATCTTAGGAGAGTATTCCCGACCTAGCCACCAAGGCTACCGAAACACCATTGAGCTCACCGGAGCCAATGTGACCCCCTTGCGATCCGACACTATCCGGTTAGTGCAAAGCGGATGCGCATTCCATGGACTTCGTTCCGAAGATCCAAACCAACATCTTAAAGACTTCCTCAAAATTGTAGATTCCATAGAACTAGGTGTTGAAACTAGAGAGACAACCCGATTACGCCTATTCCAATTCTCTCTACGGGATCAAGCTAGTCAATGGCTTGAGCATTTACCCGCGGGATCCATCACCACATGGGATGATCTCACCACTAGTTTCCTTGCTCAAATTTTCCCACCGGGGAGAACTACTAAGCTTAGAAATGACATCTTGATGTTCCAACAACGTCAAAATGAATCTCTTTATGAAGCATGGACTCGTTTCAAGGACTTACTCCAAAAAGTCCCTCATCATGGCATAGATCTTTGGCTCCAAGTCCAAATTTTTTATGACCATATCGATCTCCCCACGAGGCGAGCCATTGACCAATCGGCCGGTGGTAAGCTACGTGATCTAAGTGCGGAACAATCATGGGAACTCATAGAAGATCTTGCTCTCTATGATAATGAAAGTTGTCCCCGTGATTTGAACAAAACGGTCAAGGCAATATCTTTGCCTTCGAACAATTCTAGCACTCCCGACCGTAGGATCATGGAACTTGAGGACCAAGTCAAGTTTCTCATGAAATCCTACGAAGCTCCTAAACCTTCAAGCCAAGTGAACAAAATCACTTCTTCATGCGAATTATGTAGTGGTCCCCACGACACTCGTGATTGTGTGGAACTCCCCGGAACAGCTTTTGCGGACTACGCATCCACGCGTACCGACGAAGCGGGAGATAAGTGGTACACTTTCAAGCCCGAGCCAAACACTTACGGTGATTCATACAACCCCTCCTGGAAAAATCACCCAAACCTTAGGTGGAAACAAAATCAACCCAATTCTTCCAATCCGCCTAATCGTTACCAACCAAATGGTCCACCATCCAACCGTACTTTCAACAACAATCCTTCTAACAACTATGGTAGTACCAACAATCTTGAAGGATTGATGTCAAAATTTATGGCATCTCAAGAAGCTCGCATAGCTAGGTTTGAAACCGAATTCAACCAACAACAAACGGAGATGACCAACAAGATTGACAACTTGTTGAAAGCCCTCAACAACCAAGCGTTAGTCACACCTAGGAAGGACACTAGGGACACCAATAACGGAATCCAAATTAAGGACCCCTCATCATCCATACATGTCCACTTTGTCAATGTTGTCACCATTAAGCCAATAGATAAGGAGATAGAAAAGAGTGACAAGGATGAAGTTAGAGTAGAAGCCGAGACTAAGGATGAGGGTAGGGAAGTTGAGGTTAATAGGAGAGAGGAATTAGAGGAGGTAGAGCCTATAGAAAAGTACTTTGATAAGTTGCCCACCAAGGAAGAACGGGAATACCATAAGGATTTATTCAATAGTCCCGAGAGACCATATATCCTTGGCACCCCCTTATCAAAATGGGAGACCCCTCTAACATTAACATACCATGCAATATCGGGCACATGCATATATGGAAAGCTTATATCGATCTTAGATCTCCTGTAAACATCATGACTAGGACTTATTACAATTGGGTGATGAAGAAACAACTTGATTTTAGGATGATGCCCAATACGAATCTGATAAGTAATTTTGCAGGAAGAGTGAAGGGATTGCATGTGATTATAGGGAATCTCACTTATGAGATCGATTTTATGATAGTAGAAGACACTCGTCCGGTGATAGATGCTTGCCTAAGCCAAATAATATTTGGAAAACATTTGTTGAGGCCACTAGGATGAGTTATGATCCGACTCTAGGGATAGTTAGATTCAAGAAAGAGAATGATGAGGTTGCCTATTAAATGCCCTACAAGATTGAGCAATACCGCCTTCTCTCTAATTTCGAAAAGGAACACAAGCAAGCGGCTTATTATTGGAATGAGGAGGATAGACGTAGAGGAGTAGAGTATGTAAAGAATAGGATGCTTGGTTTCTACAAAGAATGCTTGCAACTAGGTCCCGAATACAAAACTGGTTTAGAAGACGACCTAGAGAGTGGAACCAATGACGAGGTCACGTAGTAACCCATGACCTTGAGTCTAGCTACAAGACTCGTAAATAAAGAAAAGCGCTTCTTGGGAGGCAACCCATGTTTTGTGTGATTTTATTTTTGTGTGTTTGTTATTTGCTTCCGTATGCACGCATTATTTTTATTGTTGGTAGATCATGTTTCTAAACTAAATAGTGGAAATACTTTACTTTGTTGTTTTGGCCTAGTCTTAACTCCACCTAAAAGTATTTTTGCAAAAGATAAGTGTAAGGGGAAACCCCAAATATGTTCTTAAGAAACAAACCGATCATGATTCTCTACAATATTAAATGAACATGTGTATTCGTATTTGTTAGAGTCAAATGCTTGTATTGAGTCATAATGAAGTTTTGCAGGATTTTCCAGGAAGTGAGACCAAGTTTTTCCAGAAATTTTCCAGAAACTTAACATAAGAATTTCTGCAGGTCACTTCTGACGGCGTCACGAGTTAACTCTTGACGGCGTCAAGTGTAAAAATCTGAAAATTTTACCGGTTTTGTTTTTCTAACGGAGTCTTATGATTTTTGTGAATTATTAAGTTTTATAATCTCCAGGAAATCTGCAAACTTCATTCCACAAGCATTATATCTTATCTTGTTTTCTAGGATTTGGTAACTTATATAGGATGCCGCCGATTTTACGCGAGGTTGTTTTGTCTATTTTCTTAGGATTTACAGGTTATGTATGACAAGAAGATGATTTATATTCTGGAAGGGAAGCTTTGATTGTTCATTTTCTTGGAGGAAGATCTAACCTGGCCACCTTATTATCCATACCGAGCGAATCAGGGGAGTATTTGATTTCATTCTTTTTACTTTTTAACTTTTACATTCTTTACTTGAACATTGGGGACAATGTTCATCTTAAGTGTAAGGGGAGGGTAAAAAGATGATACCTTACATATGCACTTTCACTTGAGTTTGTTTGTTTAATGGTAGATGTGTAATAAAACTATGAGAAATACTTGTTAGTGTAATTTTAGCGCCAAATTTAAATTTTTTTACAACATTTAGGAGTGAAACTTTAGCCATAGCAAGCGTCTCATGGATAGGAGATTGTATGACTAGCACATAACCGTATATTCAGAAAAATTTTCCACCCAAATATGTGAGGTTCGCCTTTAGATTTGATAGGAAAAGCATTTACTATTAGTGCTTATGAGTGTACCGGTAGCATTTAGATTCTAGAACTTGCGTTAGTGATGCATCCCGAGACCGCTAGTGAGACTACATTCATGTAGTAGGATTTACTACATGATAAGAGGCATTAGGATCACCCTTGTGTTAAACCCGTATCATGATTACTTGACCATTTAAGTCATATTACTTGGCTAGTTAAGTCAACTAATTTTTCCCACACCCTTAGCGTTGTACTCATTTTTAGTACACGATACCCCTAGTACACCCCTCCGAGCCTATCTTTTCGTTTCTAACTTTAAGCATTCTACTTAAAGGAAGAATTTGTTACACCCCACTTAAATGTACAACCAAATCGTCTTAGCCTTCCGTGTATGCGCTCATTTTTAGTGCATTATTGTTAATTGTTAAACCCTAAGTTAATTATCTAATTGATTACATGGTTGCTAAGTCGAGTCATACCCTTGTACATATTGTTTTGGGACGATTGGGACTCATGGGTAAAGTACTTATTTATGGAGTAATGGGGAAGAATATCATATATTACCCCCATATGTACGTTAATCTTAAAAGTACTCCAAGTGTTTTGATTTTCTTAATTCGAGTCATTAGATTAGTTTATTGTAAAGTATGTAAAGATTCAAGTGTAAGGGGAATGTTCATTCCCTATGATGTATTATTTCGGATGGTAGGGTAAGAGTGTATGAAAAAA